>VWZZ01004284.1:0-58181 GCA_013399095.1 Psophia crepitans | reverse complement strand
TTCTATGATTCTATGATTCAGGGGTCTCCACCGATCAATAGTTCAAAGTCAGATTCAGATTATACTTTTAAAATCATAATTTGATCATTTAATCCTAACTTTGCCAGTTACAAAATGGATTTAATAATTTTTAGATTAATCATACTACTTTGCTTTTAACAGATATTTCCAATGACCTTTTGGTTCACTAAAGCTGCATGTAAGTACTGCAAGCTAAATCCTTGTTGTTCAGGGCAGTCTAATCCTACCAGATGCTGATCATAAAAGACTCCTAATGAAAGAGAACTGGTCAGCCCAGATGGATTATACAGTCAGATATTCTACTGAGATTTCCTGCTGCTGAGATTTATACTGTGTACTTTAAAAATGTTGTACTGTAGGAGTTTCTGTACAGAGATATAAATACATGTGTACAAAACAAATGCATGAATTTTAGAAAAAAAATATTTCCTCTTACATGGACAAAACGTAAATCATGAGTAATTGCAAAGGACAGATTACAATTTCTGGGATTAGTAAACATAGAGAGATCTCACCATATACGATGTATTACAAACAAACATAATTATCCTATTTTCCTTCCAATGAAACAAACACATTACTCATATTTAGAGGCTTAGAAGCATTGAGTGAAACTTACTTTCAAGAAATATTGTATCTGGAGAAGAAAAATTATGTAATACTAAATACTGATAATTGTCACTGCCCTTAGATATAGAAGAAAATTGAGGTATACTTTAACTGATGTACACAGTATTTGGGATTACAAAAATGAAAGAGGAAGTAGAACCTTATTTTGACCAGAAACACAACACAAAAGATAAACCAAAAGGAAACAGTAAAATGTTATTTTAGGTATTAGGAAAGAGTCCCACTTACAGGAAAATTAAAAAGCTAAACATATCTTATTGTGTAAAGGAAAAATAAAATCAGGGATGTGTTGGATTTCCTTTTTGGTTCAACAGAAATCAGGTATTTTTTACAAAATCACATACTGTGTGTGGTTTTCAGGGTGAGAGGAATGGAAGATGGAACCTTGGAATATTAGACTTTTCCTTGGGAAAACTGGCAGTATGGGCTTTCAAGAAAAACATGAGTTTTTTCATTGAAGTAGGACTCTAGTGCATAGATCTAACCTAGAAACAATACAATCAATACAATGCTCGCCTGAAAGAAGTGTCTTGAGTGTTTCAGACTGATTTTTTTGGACTAGATTAATAATAATAGTACTATCAGTAAGAGAACAAAAATAGGATATTGTATTGGTTTAATTTTTTTTTAATAGATAACTACTTTTTCCAGTTAAAAAAATGCTAATTCTCCTCCTTTCTGCCTGGGATGTCAATGTGGTAAATAAGACTTCACATAAAACCCACCTATGCATGACTACCACACAGAAAATACCTACTTAAACATAAACCTTTATACAGTCACATATAAAATGCTCTAATTTCCCCCCAAATTCTCTGAAATAGAATAATTTCCTTCTCATGTTTTGTGGTCACAAAAGCTAAAAGTAATCATGAACTGGCGCTAAACATAATAGTTGTGGATAAAAAGAATTAATAGGAATTTAGGGTAGGGGGAGGTTTATTAGGTGTTTTTTAGTTGACTTACAAACAGTTCAAGTTAGAAGGTGATTGCAACAGAAATGATAAAAATCAATCCATCTTAACAAGAGGTAGATCACTCGCAATCAGGTTTTCAAAGATGCCAGCATATTATAGTGAAATAAAAAATCAGCTAGGAAAAAGAAACAGGGATCTGCACTATGACAACATATGAACAGATTAAATTCCACTTAATCTACAAGCATGTTAAAGACCTGCACAACAGATTCAGCAGGACTTTGAGCAGTCCAGAGAAAGAAACCCTTCAATAAGGCTGGACGGTAAGAGCTATGATTTATAATTACCAAACAAAGCGTCTTTACGAAAAATCCTCCGTGATTAGGCAGAATGAAAGCAACAGTAACACTTACACACTTACAGTCTCTCCATCTATGATGGATGAAATATTTTTTATTCCAACACTAACTAGAAAAGGTGTTACATGGATATCGCCAAAGTGAAGATAAATGGGCATTTCTAAGGAATGAGTCATGTCATCCATAAACAGATGTCTAAAACAGCTGAGATGAATTGCACCCTGGAAGTGCCTCTCTCTTCTCTCCATTAACTACAAATGGAGCTTAGATGACTCTGAGATACAGACAGTTATTGACAGCTGAACTGTAGCTGAATCTCAGGTCCCAAAATCTAACCCTGTCTCAAAATGTTGTTCCAGTACCAGTAGTAGCCACTGAAACTTAGAAATCTCAGATAGCCCTTACCTTCATAAAATGTTCTCAGAACAAGGTCAGAGGAGTGGGCTACTTGCCCGCATCCTTTCTCAGTCTGACCACCCAGCCATCGAGGGAGAACACACAGGTTCTTCTTCTACTTCTTGACTGGTAAAGAAGGTTTGTACAAGCTGAGAGTTTTGTGAAAAGCTTGGAAGTCTTTACCTATCTGGGATTTTTTTCTTTCAGAAAACCTAAGCCAAGTGGGAAGTTTTACTGTACACTCAGGTGCTGTGTACTAATGGTTATTTACTAATGGTTCAATTGCATCAGACTCGGGGTACTATGTAAAAAATTATGAAAACCTCTGTATCCAGGAGTGAGTGTTGTTACCGATTGAAAACTCTGAATACAAGCCTCAGTGGGAAAGCAAAAAGAAAGAAATGTTTACCTAATACAAAAATTGGATGGCATTTTGATGAAGTGGAGATTACAGAAAACATACCTTTGAGAATACAAATGATATGAAATTATTACTATTTCAACAATCCCCCGAAATAGCAATCCACATTCCTCAGACTTCCTAAATGCAGAAAGGTCAGCAATATCAAGCTAAAATTTAATTCTGTTCTTTGCCTAAACTATGGGAATAGTTGTCCTCATTGCAACTCACTGAGGTATTTGGTCTTTAGGCTTTTTAGGAGTGGAGGGACAGGTTTGCTTAAAATTTGAGAACAGTTTAAGAAAGCATTTCATTAACTTACTTTCCACTTGGCAATGCACTGCTCCAAACAGCTTTGTTTAGAACAAGTTTGTAAAAAAAGCAAAAGCAAACCCTGTGGTTTAAACTTTGTAAGTCTCTATTTTTTCTCCCAGGTTAAAAGAGGAAAACAAACACCACTTCAGGGATATAAGATCATCATATAATAACGTTTCACCAAATGACATGGCTAATATAAATAGACATGAGAATTTTACCCCACAAACCATGTTTTAGCCCCATGTTCCTTACTTCTGGGAAAATAGAGAAGTTACCTTCTATCTATAAGAATAGATCCATAAGAAGGGTTGTAAGGAGGATCTGGGGAACTACAGGCCTATCAGCCTGACCTTGGTGCCAGGGAAGGTGATGGAGCAGGTCATCTTGAGGACAATCACGTGCCATATCCGTGACAACCGGGGGATCAGGCCCAGCCAGCACGGGTTTGTGAAAGGCAAGTCCTGCCTGACCAACCTCATCTCCTTCTACGACCAGGTGACCAGCCTGGTGGATGAGGGTAAGGCTGTTGATGTAGTCTACCTAGACTTCAGCAAAGCCTTTGACACGGTCTCCCACAGCATTCTCTTAGAGAAGCTGGCGGCCCATGGCCTGGACAGGTACACTCTTCGCTGGGTTCATAACTGGCTGGATGGCCGGGCCCAGAGAGTGGTGGTGAATGGAGTGAAATCCAACTGGCGACCAATTGTGAGTGGTGTTCCCCAGGGGTTGGTGCTGGGGCCCATCCTCTTCAACATCTTTGTTGATGATTTGGATGAGGGAATTGAGTGCACCCTCAGTAAGTTTGCAGACGACACCAAGTTGGGGGGAAGTGTCGATCTGCCGGAGGGTAGGATGGCTCTGCAGAGGGACCTGGACAGGTTGGATCGCTGGGCAGAGGCCAACGGGATGAGGTTTAATGTGGCAAAGTGCCGGGTCCTGCACTTTGGCCACAACAACCCCAGGCAGCGCTACAGGCTGGGAGCGGGGTGGCTGGAAAGCTGTGTAGAGGAAAAGGACCTGGGGGTGTTGATTGATGCTCGCCTGGACATGAGCCGGCAGTGTGCCCAGGTGGCCAAGAAGGCCAACGGCATCCTGGCCTGTATCAGGAATAGTGTAGCCAGCAGGAGCAGGGAGGTGATTGTCCCCCTGTACTCAGCCCTGGTGAGGCCGCACCTCGAGTACTGTGTCCAGTTTTGGGCCCCTCACCACAAGAAAGACATCGAAGCCCTGGAGCGTGTCCAGAGAAGGGCAACGAAACTGGTGAAGGGGCTGGAGCACAGGTCTTATGAGGAGCGGCTGAAGGAACTGGGCTTGTTTAGTCTGGAGAAGAGGAGGCTCAGGGCAGACCTTATTGCCCTCTACAACTACCTGAAAGGGAGTTGTGGTGAGCTGGGGGTTGGCCTCTTCTCGCAGATAACTAGTGACAGGACAAGGGGAAATGGCTGCAAGTTGCGCCAGGGAAGGTTCAGGTTGGAGATGAGGAGAAAATTCTTCTCTGAAAGGGTGGTCGGGCATTGGAACGGGTTGCCCAGGGAGGTGGTGGAGTCACCATCCCTGAGGGTGTTTAAGGAAAGGTTAGATATGGTACTTAGGGACGTGGTTTAGTGGGTAATAGGTGGTGGGGGGATGGTTGGACTAGATGATCCTTGAGGTCACTTCCAACCTTAATGATTCTATTCTATTCTATTCTATTCTATTCTATTCTATTCTATTCTGATCCAAACAAGTTCTGCTACATTAGAGACCTACATTAGATGTTAACCAGAGTAACCAGGAGATTAAAAAGAAATAAATTTTCCTCTTTTTGTCCATTGTGTATCATTTACATTCAAAGAATCTTTTTCACTTGCCCTTGTCTATTAAATTGTGCCATCCTTTATTCTTAAGACTGGAATTTTGTGGCTCATTGTATTGAGAACTGTAACTTCAATCCATTTGGACACTTAGGTTAAAAGAAACTAAACTGAAGATACGTGACACTAAACTAATAATGCATTTCTTACAGTGTTACGTATTGAAATGTCATACTAATGTTTAATTTTCAAAAATAATTAAAAAAACTTTTGGAGTCTTTAAAGTAAGAAGCATTAACTTTCTTCTGTCTTATATACTCAGATACTAATACCGTTCCTATGATCACTGGGATTATTATCTGAGGAAACAACTGATTTACAAACACAAATGCCCACCTCCTGCATGTGCAAGCACTGCTGATCATTCTGTCAAAATGCTTCAGCATCAGCTGTCTGTGACAGACAACATCTTTGCTTTGTTCATTTTTATAATGCAGAAAACAAAAATAACTTCACAAGTGTTTCTGAAGCAGAATTTTCTTTTGCATCCTCTCAGTTTGTGGGACCCAGAAAATCAGCAGCAGCTCAGACCTTCCAAGGCAGGAATGTGAATCAGCCTATAATTATTGGCATCAGGAGTTTGCACTCATTCATTTGTACTGGAGGAACTGAGGAGTTATGAAACCATGAAGAACTGAGATATTGTCAGAGTTACTGAAAAATCTCTTTCCTTCTCACTTTTAATCGTACAATCCGAGAGAAGGTTGAAATCCACAGTTTTAGCAGTTGCAGTCTTCACAATGGTAACCACATCCTTCCCTTTGGATCTCCTCACAGTACTTCGTATTTCAAATAATAGACATATTATCTTACAGGTTAGCTGAAAGGCTACGTAATCTAGGATATATGGGGAAAAACATCTTCCCCAGATGCCCAGCGTGGTTTCATCTACAGAAAGGACTTCTGTAAATTCCATTTGTAAATCCCAGCTGGTGCCTAATCCTGTTCATTTAGCTGTTAGTACTTTCTGGTCTATATATTTTACACTACTTTATACAATGAGATATAAAATTTCTGATAAGAATACTTTCAATTTTATTGTCACTCAATGCTGCAAGAAGGTTCAAATGGCCAAACACAGAAAATATATTTTCTATTTGGGAAATTCATTATTCAGTGCAGTAACCTCTAACAAAGTGTCACTTCAGTGAATAGTGTCATGAATGCTCACAGAGCCTCCTGTAGTATTCACTGAAGTAAAACTGTTCCCTACGTCTTCTGAAGACATTTTGTAGTGAGAACTTGATGCTACAATTAAAACTTTTGTAGGATGCAGTTGGTCCAGCCTTTAACAGTGTGAAAAATAAATCCCCTAAGAAGTATTTTTATCAGTTGCAGAACAGAAAATTTTGAGGCAGAACACTGCTTTAAGAATGAGTCCTTGATCACTTGACTCTACCAAATAAGCATACACATGGTGAAGTCTGCTGTCCCACTTGAGACTACTATACTTCCTCAAACATTGACTTGTTAAGAAATTTGAGCTGTTTACCAGGTCACCTTTAGTATTCTGATAGTTACCAAACAGATTTTACCAGCTAAAGATGAACCTCCTGTTCAGGACAGCATAAGAATATGCAGACAAATAATACAAAATCAACAATTATTTTTAATAAGGAAACAGAACAGAACAACAGATGTTCGACCACTTTCAACAGCTCCAAACTCTTCTGTTCCTTAAAGTAGTATATTCATATGAAAATATGCCAAAACAAGCAGGCCAGGCAAAAAAAAAACACAAAACAAACCAAAAAACAACCAAAAACCAGAAAACAAAAGTATTAGGATCTATGCCTTTCACATAGACTTAAAGCATACTGCAACAGAAAATTCGCTATAAGTAAGAGCTGAAGATCCAGATACCATGATGATCTGACTGAAGTAAAAGTAACCAATATGATTTGTGTCCTTCCCTTTCCTTTTTTGGGCCACCAGTGCACCCAACAATACCAATTAAGGTTTTAAATAACTTAGGAGTGTACCTTCAACACAAGTTTTCCTCCATCTCACCTGCAAATTAAAATCAATAGTTTGTTGACTTGTTCAACCACGTCTTTGAGGAAGAGACATTAAGAACACTGAAGCACTAATTTCTATGGAAGCTATCTCTGTAGAAGACAGCAGCACAACATAGGAGCTGTACGGTGCCTATGCATCCCTCTTTGATTACTGCTGCTACCAGATAAGGACAGATGCGGACGAATTCTGCCCTACTATTACTCTGCCAACAAACTCACTTGAACTTCACTTGAGTCTACCTATCAGTGAATGCTTCCTGAAGAAATGTCTTGATTTTACTGTTCTGTTTCCAAACCAAAAGGAGGAGACGCAATCCTAGAAAATGTCAGAAAAGCACATGAAGTAGAAACGGATCACGTGCAAAATTAATGATATCTAACATTTAGTTAGCATGATAATGCAACCCATTGCCTCAGGAAAAGGATAAAAAGAAAAATAAAACTGGCAAACTCAAGACTAACAAAAGACATCCAGGCATATGATTTCAACTACTCCAATCTGTTTTGAAAAGGTGTCATGTGCTTGATTCAAAATCATATTGTGCCTTTTCTGGGAAGCCCACAAAGTTGTCACCCCTGTCCTTACATTTAGCGGCAAGTTGAAGTTCAAGGATGCTTAAAGGAGTGAAAAAGTTGCTGAAAGTCTGTGACAGAAAAAAATAGTTGATGTTTAAACAGCATTCTCTGACATAAGGTGAGCTACAGCGGTTGCCGTTACCTGGGGAGAACCAAGTTACAGTCTAAACTATTATTTTTGCTTCTAATCTCTCTCTCTGACCCTCCTTCCCCCTAGGAACTGATAATGGCGCTATCATCTATCACATTGCTGACTCTCCCAAATTCATCATGAGAGACATGAGTGTCCTCTGCTGAAGGCTTTGGAGAGTAACCCCTTCTGCTAAAAACACCAAAGAACTTAAAAATCTACAGAAGCCATAATCATACTCTTTTTGGAAAGCAGGGATTTAGATAAGCAAGCTAGTTAATAGCTCAGTCAACACATGCTAGTTAAATTAATCCAGTTAATATATGCTATGCTAACTTTAAATTATGTTTACTTTTTAACCTAAGTTAAAGTAAGGTAAAGCAAGGTAAAGTAATGGCTCTATTAGGGCATTTTCTTCTGATTTTCTAGGACTACTAGATGATTAAACATTATTTCAGAGTTCCAGAATCCTCCCCTGGCCCTCCAAGTTTAAAGAAAATACAGAAGCTGTATTAACTTTTTTTGAATATTGAAGAAAACCTTGCAGCAACATTTCCCACAATGGTGTATGACTGTTATTTCACACTTTATTTACTTCAGAATCCTCAGAAGGATGCCATATGGTGGTGATAATTTACTGTACTTGAGCGTCTCAGTTTGATTCACATACTTCCTCCACTGAGATTTCAATTGTCAGCTGAAGCTGTACTCCTGTACTCCAGTTACCTGTGAAATGTCCTTCTAGAAAAGACATTTTCCCCTGGCTCTTGTACACATCTCTTTGAACCCTTTAATGCCTTGGTTAATTGGTCTTGCTCTTTCTTTTCTCCTTTGGCAGACTTCTATGTTCTGAAATTTTTTCCTTCTAATATCTTCTCCTTAAGGTTTGTAAATCACAGTAATTCTTGGTATGTCTTATATAAAGTCCTTTATAAACAAATTCTGATCATTGTTTTATATTATTCTGAATGGGATTCTGAATAGGCATTACGCTGCACTTTGGCATATTGTCCTAAACAGCCTTACTATGGATGCACTCATTTTTGTAGCAACACAGTTAAAAATACCATGGTACCATTTTTTCATTTCATTGGCTTCACCTTCTCTGTTCCAACAGAGGAATCCCCCAGGCTCACAGTAACACAAGCTATTTGGTTTAAGAAAGTAAAGCCAACTTTATCCATGACCGGAAAATGATACGAAAATATAAAGTTTATCAGTACTGACTGGAGATAACTTCCTTAAGTCATTATGGAAATCAGAAGACAAAATCTTCCAGGTTACCTGAGAATTACTGGAAGTGTTTTACCCAACAAATTAAGCAAGCAGTTTCATTCTGTGCCTTTGGGCAACTTGTTGGTAACTTCAGATGGTGAAAATTATGTCTGTTTGTTATGGACTGGCAACTGTCTCCTTGGCCATGTGTGCTAATACTTTTTACTGCCACTGCCCTTTTCATTTTAACATTATGGATCGTGTCTGGAATTCACAGAACACCTGGAATCAGACTCTACCCTTCTGTATCCCCGCAAGAACTAACAACAATCTGGCATGAAAGAATGTTCTGTACCTTCATAAGCATATGTAATGTTTTATTTTAGCTCTCTCAGGGAAGAGAGAATACATGTGACGTCATTAAGGGTTATGCATTTGACTTCACCAGAGTTGAGCAATCTCCTTAAAAATAACTTCTGTCAGTTTCTGAGTTTTAAATATTCTATGGCATTTGTTACATGTTTTTAACTGGTCTGAAAGATAATACCATTTAGCTTTTTTTTTAAATTATTTTTGCTAAATTTATTAATCTCCCTTCTTTAAACAAGAAAGACCTAGAAGCAAAGGGAATAATCCCAGTAGCCCATACAAAAAAACCTCTGTTCTGGCAAGAAGAAGCTGTATTGGACTGGGAGAAGGAGAAAGGTATTCATGATGAAGTTTGGTGTGGTTTTTTTTTAACAGAACATTTCTGTTAAAGCTGTGTAGGCATATTTAAATTTAGAATTGTTGCTCCTGCAATCTAAATAATTCTTCAAAGTTTCATTTATCTATTAATTTTAATGCTCAGAGACTTTGGTGGATAATATGTGGAGAAGATTGTTTCCATAAAACTAGGGGACTCCAAAATGCCAGAAGCGTAGGTGGTATGCGAGCCTTTAAGAAACCACCATGATATCTCTACAGGAGACATTTCACCATTTCTACTGACCATTCATCACTAATTTGTGTGAATAAAAGTTTTAAATATCAATCCATTGACATGGGACCAGATTCTCCTCCACATTATATGAGATGATTACATGAGGTGATCCTTGAATACTAACCAGCTTTCTTGGGCCTCTCTTACCTCCAGGGCTTTGTCCTACGGTATTCAATGGTCACCTCCTCCAAGTTCAATAGTGATGCATCCCAACAAACAGGAAATCAGGCAAAAATGCCAGGAGGGCTGCATCCACTCGATCTTTCTGACTAGGTGGCCTGTAGCAGACCCCCACCGTAATATCCTCTCTCCCTGCCATCCCTTTAATTTTGGCCCATAAGATCTCAGTCGGCCCCTCACCCCTCCCCAGACAGAGGTCCATGCACTCCAGCTAGGCATTGACATAGAGGGTGACTCTGTCTGTCCTTCCTAGACAGCCTGTACCCTCCCACTCCAACACTTCAGTCAACAGGAGCCATGCTGCCACATCTCTGTGACACCAATAAGATCACAGCCCTGCAGGTGTGCACACATCTCTAACCCACTTGTTTGTTCCCCATGCTACGTGTGTTTGCATAGAAGCATTTACGTTTGGCCCTCGCTGAAGCTGACGTACTGACTGGAGTGACTGGAATTCCTTTGTGTTGCACTTCAGGTGCTCTTCTGCTGAGATGTGACCCTTCTCCAGGCTTTGGGCATCTATTGCTGGCACTGGTGTCAAACTGGTAGGAGTGGGATGGATTGGGGTTGCCCTCCCCGGCAACTTTATTTTAAAACCCTCTTCATCAGCTTGGCAAGCCTATGACAAAAGATGCTCTTCCCCTTCTCTGACAGATGGACCCAATCTGTCCCTGGTAAATGAGGTTTCTCAAGGTGAGTCCTATGGTCTAAGTAGCTGAACCTCTGGCTGTGGCAGCAGCCCTGTAACTATTTGTTGATTCACCAGATTTGACTGGCCCTTTCAAACCCCTTCCCATTGACTGGGAGGATTGATGTGAAAAACCACCTGTGCTCCAGAGTCCCTTACTGCCACTCCCAGGGCTCTGTAATCCTTCTTCATACTCTTCAGACTGCTCCTGGCTGTGTCACTGGTGCCCACGTGAAACAAGAGTCAGTGGATTGTACAAGGCCCAAGTCTTGTTGTCTCCCAGTGACATCCCTGATACGAGCCTCTGGTAAGCAGCATGTATCTCTAGAGAGTGCACCAGGCTGGCAAATGGGTGCCTCTGTACCTCTCAGAAGACAGCCATCTACGGCTATCACCTGTTGCCTTTTCTGGTTATATGGGGAGCAGATGAGGCTGCTTTACTAGTGTCTCTCCTGATGTAGCAGGTCTTTCCTCTTCAGTCTGCAGAGCAGTGAAGTGGTTCTGCAAGTGCGCCTCAAGCTTTGAGGGAGGTCTCTTCCTCTTGCTGGTCCTTGTTGCAAGCTTCCATTCTTCTGCACTATTGGCCTCTGTCCCTTTGAAGGAGTGGGGAAAATAATGCTAATATTTCTTTCTTCAACTCTTCCAACAGTATTTGCTGACAAAAGAATAGACTTCAGTTTGTTGCCATATTGTTTCCATGCATTATTTCAGTCATTTCTACTGCAGCAGGAAGAACAGGTGTTTCCCCAATGGTATGTGGCTTCTTGTCTCTTGCTATTAAATAAGAAAACTCAGAAGATGCTTTTAAATATTTATCATTATGTTTAGTTATGTAAAGTACTGGATTGAGTATCACATGCCTTTAAAGATCACTGAAAAAAAAGTAGAGGGTTGTCTTCATGTTCAGATCATGAAGGCTTCATACACTATCAATAGCTAATGTCTCAAGGCACAATATACACTTAGGGCAAGGTTCACCTTTAGCAACAGTAGCTATAAATCCATATTTCAAACAGTCTTCCTGATAATTTTGCCTTTTTTTTTTTTTTTTGGCTGACTTCTTGTCAGGTCTGGTTATATTGTTGTTGTTTTTACCCATAATGTGGCTGATGAAGAGCTCGTACTAGCTGTAGGAAAAGTTTCAGCTCTGCCATTTTCTTCTTGTTCCCTTGTGTTGGCATTATCAGCATTATCTTCCATCTGCAGTTTCTTTGCAGGAATCTTTTCAAGCCACTTGTCCATTTTGTAGTTTACGAGATGGACATAGTAAACTTTACAAGTTTACTGGATAACATAATCCATAAATCCACTTAATTGGGCACATCACAATACACTGAAAGTGAACGAATGAGCAAGGCTGCCACTGTCAACCTCTCCATATCGTGAAGTACCCACTCTTCCCTCAGGGCACCTCCTGAACCCTGCGTGACCATCTGACATATGGATTGATAAATGCACCAGTGTCAGTCTGTATATTAAATATTAGTAAAGCTTAATTTCTTCCTTATTTTATTAGACAAAAATAAATACAAATGGAAGTTCAACTATTTTCTTTGTGCACCCCAACAGATAATCTTGTACACCCCCTGGGCTGTAGATCTCCCTGTGTGGAGACCACTTGCTCTATGGGATCCTTAGCCCTACTCACACCTAGGTGGGCACAGTTCAGAGTTTGCCAGCATCTATCTGGACTGCGGCATGGATTGAAGGCAATCTGTGCCCACCTGCAAAAAGACATACACTTTGAGACATATGCTCATAAAGACTTACGCTCCAAGTCCTCTCACAGTCCTCTCCCAAGACTAGAGCTAGCCAAGTGTACCTAGTTTTTCCACTAAAACCAATGCCAAGAAAAACCTCAAAATTTAGAGGAAAACCATGAGACTTATTTGCAATTTGGAAATAGACTGTACAGAAAGAGTAAATGAGCACTAAGATGGATTAAGACAGAACTGAATCATGATGATACAATCTGTACATGATAAATTACCTACTGAAGGAGATTTTCTAACTCCAATCTCTTTAATCTAGCAGACAAAAATGCATAAAATATAGTGACTGGAAGTTAAAGATGAAATAAGACACATTTTTAAATGTGTATCGCTAGCCATTAGGACAGTGACAAATAATACAGTACATTTCCCAGCCTTCTGGTGTTCTTGAGCATGAACACATAGGAAACTACAGAATTATACATATATGAAATAGATGCTGTAGCATTTTTCTTTAGCAAACCAAAAAAAAATCTGGGATTTGACTGTGGAAGAATGATTTCATGCTAGAAATAATGAAGCTTCCATATCTTAAACTTCTTACTGACAACCACTCGTACCCCAACTCCAAAAGATTCTCTTTGTTTATTTGTATCTCAATGTCTGTGTTGACAAAATGAGAATAAATACCTGTAGATACAACAAATTTCAAGTTGTTTTTAACTGTTAAAGGTATGTGGATGAAAACTACTGATGACTTCCATTTCACTGGCAGGAACCTGACCACAAAGCAGTAACGTGATGTACTGGGTCTGGCTGGAACGAAGTTATGAAGTCAACTTTCTTCACAGCAGCCTGTGTGGTGCTGTGCTTTGCATTTGTGGCTAAATCAGCCACGATAACCCACCAGTGTTTTGGTTATTGCTAAACAATGCTTGCACAGTATCAAGGCTTTCTCCCTCCCGCCTGCCTCCAAAAGTCAGTAGGCTGAGGATAGGTAAGATGTAGGACACAGCTGGACAGTTGACCCAAACTAACCAAGGAGATAGTCCATACCACATGACGTCATGCTCAGCAATAAAAACTCAGGGAAAGATTTTTACATTATATTACACAACACTGTGTTAAGATTGACTGGTATGTAACAGGCTTATCAAAGAAAAATTCCAAGATTTTCATGCCAGAAGGAAATCTATCAATCATTCTGTCTGGACTCCTGCAAAACAGAGGGCATAATGCTTTAGGCAGAAAGTACTGCATCAGAACCATTTAACGGAAGTTGACAGCCTCAATAAACAAAATCCTCTTTGAAAGTCCTTTCTGTCTTGGAGACAGGTGAGAACTTTTTGTTGCAGACATCTCTGGATCACACTTGGAATCTCAAGCCCCATAGAGTTTAGCATTTGGTTATCAAGCAAATCTATCTAGCTTTCTTTTTTTCACAGATAAACATTTGCAGATAGGCCTAACTACAGCTAAGGATTGTTTCCTTTCTTGCGTTGCTGACTGAAATGCCAACTTCCATACTGTGTACATCTGAAAATACTTGCATTATTTTTCCTTTCCTGTCTTTCATCCTTATGTTAAGGATGGTAAAAGAGGTCTTTCATGTTGGTAATTGAAAACGTACGTGCATTTAGTACTAGTCTACAGTCTTATTTTAAATTGAAATAGAATTTCTACCATAGTATCAAAGGATCTAGGAGTCTTGTTTAAGGTTACTTGGATTTCTAGTAAATGTAAATCACTTCATCATGAATTACCACAGACTGCTAAACGTTCATTTGGCAGAAATTATATTTCCACAAGAAAAGTAAAAATTAATCCATTTAATTGCATTTAACCCTTTGCTTCTTATGGAAATATATGACACCAGTATTCAAATCCCAGTATGCTCCATCTTTCAGTCAGAACTGCCTGACTTGTTGTCTTTGATTCCTGTCACTAAACTCCAAACAAGAATAGCTGTCACAACATAGTGATGCTCTACTGTATTTCTTGGTAAGGGATTATAGACAAGGCAGATTAGAGGAAGGGCTGAGAGGCCAACATGTGGAAAAGACAGATTAAATGTTGATACTCACTTCCTGTTGTGCTCAGAAGTTACGGAATTGATTAGTTATGTGCTCGTTTCTGAAGGAGATAGGGTGTTTAACTTTCCCCCTTACTCCCAAGGATGCGACAGCACAATCCTACAGGTTCTGAGTGCTTGGAACCAGACTGCTTCATCATCAGCTTTATGGTGGTTTCTCCCTGGACTACTCCTTAGTTGGAATGAAATCAGAAGAATTAAATATTGCTTTTCCTGCAAGGTACAACACTGTATTTGTGGAAAATATTTTCGTCAAGTTGGTAAGAGATTACTTTGTCCAGTTCCTTATCCTCACAGAGTGGTAACAAACTCACGCCACAGTGTCACACCTCCTGGCCTCTTCTCTGATCCTGCCAAACTCTCAGCCAGGCTGTCATCCCTCCCATAGAAGAGATCTATGTGTCCGAGCTGGTCCTTCACAATAGCAGTAGCCCAATTCTCCTCATTCTTTGCCTGTGTTTCCTGTTGAGCTTGCATCCATCCACCGCAGCAGACCAGCCATGTCAATTCTCCCACTGTCTCTCAGTTATAACAGTGATGGAATTTGGTGACTGCACGTGCAGCTCAAGTTCCTCCCACTTGTTTCCCAGGCTGCATGCATTCGTGCACATTTGAGGCAGGAGTCCCTTCACCCTGCTTTATTGTTCCTGAAGTCTCTCTTGTTCCCATGACCCTGCACCATGTAGTTTTGACCCCTGCCTACCATTATCTCACTCAACTGCGGGTCACAATCTCCCTTCCCTGTCGTTCCTAGTTTAAGTTAGCCAAGAGAAAGGCGAAGGGATCTGAACAGTATCATTGATTTTTTTTCTACTGAGAGACCTCAACATAGGATGAGAGGAGCCCACGGGCTATAAAGGAAACCTAAATTATTAGTTTAGCCTAGACACCACTGCTTAGGTGGCAAACGTTGTGCAAAATGAATCTCAAACACAGAGCAATTCCTGCAAGCAAAGGGTGCACTCTGGCCTGGAGGAGTCAGTTATGCTAGCATGTTCTCAGCTCATCGCTAAAGCTGAAGCTTTAGTACAGTGAATATTTAAGAGGACCAAGTCTGAATCTAGCCTCCTTTCTGAGAAAGATGGGAAAAGGTCTGTTTTACAAAACCTGTACAGAATCACTCTTTATGCAGTTTTGTAGTTAAAAATTTGCCTAAAGGTGTTGGTCAACAATATACAGGAATCCTGCCTGAGAAAGAAAGGCTCAATCAGAGGTAAATTTAAGAAATTGATAGCAGATATTCTACACAGAAAAAAACTAAACAAACAGGTCATGCAAAGCATTTTAAGGACATAAAGTTTAAGCTAAACAAGGCAATCAGGGTGACGGTTTCTTTAGTTTTGTATTTGTAGAGCTGCACAAAGGAAAACTAATTCCAAGCAAAGAGAAAAGCTGAAAACAACTAGCTTCCAGGTGAAAGGATGTTGAAAAGATCTTTCTTTTTGCCTTTGATAAGCATTTGTCCTAACGTGCCTAATATTCATATAAACAAAAGCATCCATGAAACCATGGGCAACGGAATCCATTGCAGAAACCTTCATAGCAAATACCATGGGTTTTAATTTCAGCAAGCTGGATGAGCGAAGCAAAGCTGGTCTGAGGACAGACCTCAGGACCGACTGCAGAAGACTGACAAGGGTAACACAGAGCACTTGTCTGTTCCACCAGTGCAAGAGCAAACACTTTTGCAATCATTAGATCTGACAGAGGCAAAAAAAAAAAAAAAAAAAAGACATTTTTACTAGGCTGCAGGCAAATTAGTTTGCTAGTGCATCAGGACATCATACAGGCTGAAATTAAACAAATAAAGCTAAAGTGAGGAAAACAACTGGAAAGCAAAAGAAGAGCTGAAGGCTACAGAGTATACTGCAGCGTATCATAATCAAAAGATAATTCATATATTTCCCTCTTCTTCTTCTCCGGGGCATACCATTTCAATGTGATGCAGACAGCCCTATGATCTCCAGTACTACGAGGAGTATAATTTTTCAAGTATATTCAAGGAAATATATCAGAGCTGGGAACTTTGCAAGCAACACACTGCACGAGCATAGCAATTTGGATCAGTGCTAGCCCAGGGGGCCTCTGAACTCATGAATTCTTACTGAGATTGTCAGGACTGGATACAAAACCCTAAAGTAAAAATGCAGATTTATATAATTTGTTCTAAGCATTTTCAAACAGATTTTCCTCCCTAATACCTCCCTACTAGTGATTTTAATGCTGATATAAACTGCTGTTTTACAGTCTTAGAGAAGATATTTTGAGAAGGCATGTGGATATCTTGATGAACCTGGACAATGATGAAAATGGCTTGGAGGAAATGAAAGGATACACTTTTCATTGATAAAGGTGCTGCAGCTGGATTAATTTTGTCTACAATTAGTATCTCATACACAGAATCACTGTAGGTAGATGAAGGATACAGTAGAACATACCTGTACTACATGCAACCTCAATAGCAGGATCACAGAAGGAAAGTTTTCAGGCTGAAGGCATGACAAGATTCAGAGGAGTTTGGCACGAAGGAAGGGGGGGAAGTGGGATAAATAAGTATGGGGAAAACACTCCTGCTTCTTTCTCAGCGACGGCAAACAAGTCTTACTGTGCCCCGTGCTTGAAGGCAAGAGGAACTGTAGGGGAGTATGGTTCTAAGTTGAATAGCTGGTTTGTTTTATGAATGGATTCTTGCTTCCGTAGGAAGCCACAGTTCCAGCAATCACCACGCAGAGCACCACTCCTGGTAACTGCAAAGCTATGGCCTACCGGTTCTCACACACACACATTGTGAGTAATGCATTTTTCTAAAAATTCTTGTTTGTTTACTTATTAGGAAAGGTAACTGCATCTTAGAATATGCAAATGATATGGCCTAACAGCATCCTCCAGTCCTTGATACCTGTTTGTTCTGTCTGGCAAGTTGCATCTGCTCACAGAGTATTATTAAGGGAGCTTTGGCTTGCCCATTAGGACCTACTAATGCCACACATCGTCTTGTCTCTCATGGTGCAGTTTTAGCTTCTCTTAGCAACCCTTATTTAGATTGGGGATGTATAACATGTCAGAACAAATCTCCACTACGTCTATATGCTGCAAACAAAGGCACAGTAAAGATGCTCCTGCTCATGCCACATTACTTACTGTGCATATCTCAGGAATGACTAGAATAGTCTCTGCTGGAGAAAGACCAACATCTGCTTATTTCTCATCATCCACACAACTGCCAGCTCAATGGCCATATACAGGCTGAACCTCAAAAACAAAGTTTTGTAAGTTTAACGTTCCCTACAACGCTATCTAATTCTGTTCTCTAATCCTCCTCCCTTTAGTGCATGTGTAATTTGCACGGTGAAGTACAGGAATTCACCACCCACCTTCCTCCCTCAGAGCAGTGCAGAGCAAATATAAGCATTTCTTGTTATGCATCTGTTTAAGAATATCTGGACATATTCCTTCTTTCCGCCTACACTGTACCCTTCTGGAATGGGCTGCGCTCCCATTTTTTACAGTAGCAAAAGTACTTGGAGTTACTGCCAGAAAGGGATGCAGATGTCTGCCACTCTGCTGGTTAGGGCTCCGTCCTGGTGGTAGGCTGATGTGAGTTTGAATTCCTTTCAGAGGATTCAAAGAGAAGGGAACAGAAAAGAGAACTTGGAAAAGAGAACACCCTTCCTTGGTGTGTTCTTGAAGGAGAAGCTAAGGCAAAAACATTATTATCTGCAGAAGCAGCTTTCTGAGAGACAGGACTGACCTCCATTCAGCCTTTGAAGTGCAGGCAGAAGATCTCCGGAGTCCAGATAAGCATTCAGGGATGTGATTCCTGCATGCACAGAAACACATCTCTATAGCCCCAGAGGAAAGCTTTAATTCTCTGGAAAGTGGCAGGATTTATAATACACAGGAATCTCAGAGCTGACTCTTGGCTAGTTCCTTAGCGTGTGTGCTATCATCTCTGACTGATTTTGGGAACGCATCCAAAAACAATTTATCCACTACTCCATCAATTGTGTAAGGAGGAAGATCAACTAAACTCCACAGGTCTTGGGGCTAGGAACAAGGAGCCTAAACACTTTAACAGATCTAGCTTTATGAGCCTCCTCAAAGCTTCCTCCAGTGTCAACGCAATTGCAAAGAGCTCTGGAGATGAAGCTGAGACAGCCGCTGCAATAATGTTGTTAGTGAATTTAACTCCTATTTAACAGGCGGCAATTTAGCTTTTGACATTTACAGAAAGGGTTGTCTCAAGTTCTCTTTAACTGTATTGACTGCAGTCAAAGTTTAGAAATGCATGTGCTGGAAGTACTCATGCATTCATTCTGCCAGGGAATACTAATACAGTGTCCAAATAGCTTGTCTGATCTGGTCTAAAAAAAGAGGCATTTGGCAAAAATTGTTCATAACGAACTTAAAACATCTTCAAGAGTATCTTTAATACCATAACAGTATGATTATTATCATAACAGTTTCAAAATCATTGGAGTTTGATTAATTCAGTATTTTCTTATAAAAAAAAAATTATTAAATAGGTTCTCCAGAATGTGATAGAACACTGATTAAACAAATTGAAAATCTTCACTTGCAGAAGGAGCTCATGGTTACAATTCTGTTTGATTAGATCTAGGAAAGAACAGGAAAAGGAAGTTCTTGTTAAGAATGGAGCGTGTCTAAAATCCACAAGAACTTACCACTGAAAGGGACTGCCTGGGACAACCAAACAGTTGATACATAGATTAAAAAAAATCCATGCATGGAAAGTGTCTTCATATGCTGTAGGCTGTAAAACACTTTCTAGAACCAAAACTTAAATCTGTAATAAAATATTAAAGGCTACAGCTATAATGTTCCAAAGGACGAGAGTTTAAAAGGGAGAGAATTTGAAAGCATCACCAATATCTCAGTGTCCTGCAGCAGCTGGGATCTGCTAAATTAAAATCCTGGACATTCTAGGAAGCTTACCACATCTAAAGTCTATCACATGTAAAGTTCTACACTTCATTTTCTGATTCCTGTTAACGAGATCATAGAGACCATACTTTATGATGATCTGTTTCTTCTTGTTATCAGAATTTCTTTATTCCCTGTATCATCTACAACTTTCACAAGTTTATACTTTGTTCTCCCCAAAGTAATGTTAACATACTGAAAACAAGTGCTCCCAGGGCTATTCCTTAAAAAAAAAAAGAAAAAAGCACTGTCAAATTCTCTATCCTGCGAAATATCCTTATAATATTATTTGCTGCCACCTTCCCTCTGTGTTTTTGAACTACCTTAGGACCCCCTGTACCCATCCTACCATCTCTGTTCCACCCAGCTCCTGCAGGTCACTGTACCAACCAACTACTTAGATTTCAGCTAAGCATTAAAATCTGCTCCAGTAGTTCTAAGAAACCAATTATCTTACTATCTCTGACATAATCTTCCCTTGATAAAACTATGTTGTGATTTATCTTTCTTGACCTCTGTCTCTTCGTTTATTCCTTCTTTCAAGGCTTTGCTATTCCTGCACCCCATGCCGACACAGCAGCCTGTGCAGCAGTCTCTGGGCTTTGCTTTCAGACCCTCTGGGGACAAGGTCTGGGATCATCAGAGAACTCCTGGGAACCCTCTGAGAAATTTGAAGGTGCCTGCTGCTGTCAGACAAGGATGAGATAAGGGGAGCTGTGAGAGTGAGAGCCCAGGGAAACTCTAGCAATTCCTAATGTGCATGATCAGATGCCTTTGACCCAAGGTACCTGGAGCCTTTGTTGCAGCTGCTTTCTAATTAGGAAAGCTCAAGAACCCTTTCAGGGGGTGCTCCAGAGAGATCTGTATAAAAGCAAGGCCCAGAGCTCTCAGATGCAGCCTGCTCGTGCAGCAAGGGTGCAAAGAAGAAAGGGGAGGTGGAAGAAAGAGATGTAACTATGCAAACCAGCATAAACAGTCTCAGGGATGGTAGTGATACACCATAGAGCAGTTTCCCAGCAGATTTTGGAGCAGCTGATCCCGTAGGGTAATCTCAACTCACATGGTGCTTTGGATGGTTGATGTAGCTCTCCAAGTTCCAGCCTCCACAGGGTGCCTGGAGCCTCTCTTTGATGCCAAGAGAGATAGACCTTTGCTCTGCAGGAAACATGCTGTCTTTGAAAGGCTGTATCACTAAGTAGAAGAGTTACAGAAGAAAATCATCAGGCTGCATAAGATCAGAGAAGATGAGAGAAAGACAGGGTCTTTTTGGAGACACTACAGTTTGAAAAGCCCTGGTCCCTGCTGCAGTGGAGGACACTGCACTGCATGGCAGTGTCCATTCCAAGTTCGTGACCTCTGTCACCAAGGCTCCTGCTCCACCTAAAGGCTTACAATTATGAAAGAGATTCACCACCCTCAAAGTTGAAGAGGAACCGCATGTGCTTTCAAGCAAAGTATCTGGGTCAACTGACCCTAAACCATGTAAGAACACCAGGGAGAAGTGGCAAGAAATAGCAATGGATGGCTCCTTGCTGTGGAGAACAGAGGCACCTATCTGTGGACCTGACCTGTTATCTAGAGAGGTTTGCTGCTTGCTGGGGACCTGGATCCAGGATCTCATGGAGGGACTGCCAAAGCTAGTCTGACCTTCTGACTATTACCCTCTGCTGTTCTTCCATGTGAGCACCAATGTTGCTGCCTAGAGAGTATCAAATGTGACTTCAGAGTTCTGGGGTCAACAGTCAAGGGCATGGGGGTCCAGGTGTTTACTACTTCCAGTGAGGGGAAAGGCTGTGAGGAAGAGGCTCATAATGTATGGCCACAATTGGTTGTGGAGCTAGTCTTGGTGACAGGATTTTGCATTCTACAACTATGGAATCCTCTTTGCACATCAACATTTGCTTGGGACAGAAAGGATCCTTCTCACTAAGTGAGACAACGGTATCTTTGCCAGTAGAATGGCTGATCTGGTAAAGAGGCACTTTAAACTACGAATGACAGAGAAGAGAGAGTTACCAGCAGCCCTGTGAGGGAGTGATGGACAGGGAGCATCGATAAGTGAAGGGTCTGGAGTGATGTGACCAAAAGGGATCACAAAATCAACAAAAGAAGGCTTAAGCAGGGTCACCTCCAGTGTTTGCATATAAGAAAGGAAGTGCCTACAAGGCACCATTATGGAGTAATCTCCGAAATCCTTTCTGGGAAGTCAGCATGCTGGGGTGCGTCTCTGAAATGCCTGTACACTAATGCATGTGGCATGGAGAATAAACATGGTGACTTAAATATCTGTGTGCAGTTGCAGGGCTGTGATTTTTGTTGGGCTCACAGATGAAGTGGGATGGATCATGTAACTACAGTGTTGCAATGGAGGGATACAGGCTTTCTAGGAAGGAGGCTGGGAAGGTGAGGAGCTGGAGTTGCCCTTTATGAGGAAGAACAGCTGGAGTATATGCAGGTCTTCCTAGGGATGGATGGTGAGCTAAATGAGAGCTTATAGGTAATAATTACTGAGCACACCAGTAAGGGTGATATTGTAGCGGGTAAATATTTTCTGGCAACTGGGAGAAATTCCTGAAGACTGGAGGGAAGGAAATGTCAGGGAACTACAGGTCAGTCAGGCTCACATCAGTCTCTGGGAAGGTGATGGATCATATTTTCTGCCTAGACTTCAGCAAGGTTTTTGACATTGTCCCATAAGATCTTCACAGAGAGGCTAATGGAGTATGGGCTGGGACAAGCAGACAGTGAGGTGGATTGAAAACTGGCTGAGTGACTGGGCCCAGAGGGTGGTGATCAACGGCATGAAGTCTAGCTGGAGGCCAATAGCTAGCACTGTACCCCAGGCAGTCATACTGGATCCTGTTCTGATCAGTATGTTCATTAACAATCTGGATGATGGGGCAGCATGTACACTCAGCAAGTTTGCTGAGGACACAAAACTGGGAGGGATGGCCAATACACTAGAGGGTTGTGCTGCCATTCAGAGGGACCTCAACAGGCTGGACAACTGAGCTGACAGGAACCTCATGCAGTTCCATAAGGGGAAGTGCCAAATCTTGAGCTGAAGAAGAACACCACCAGGCACCAATAGACGCAGGGGACTGACCAGCTGGAAAGCAGCTTGGCAGAAAAGGACCCGGTAAACACCAAGTTGAACATGAGACAGTAATTGGCCTTTGTGGCAAAGATGACTAATAGTATGTGGACTGCATGAGGAGGAGTGTTGCCACAGCAAGCAGGTCAATGGAAGTGAGTCTTCCCTTCTGCTCAGCACTGGTGAGCCCACACATAGAGTGCCAGGTCCGGTTCTGGGTTTCTCAGTACGAGAGAAACATGGACACACTGAAGAGTCCAGTGAAGGGACACGGAGGTGATTAAGGTNGCTCATCAGTATGCATAAATACCTGAAGGGATGGTCAAAAAGGATGGAGCCAGGCTCTTTTCAGTGCCAGAGGCAATGGACATAAACTGAAACACAGAAAGTTCCATCTGAACATCAGGGAACACTTGTTAACTGTGAGGGTGAACAAGCACTGGCACAGGTTGCCCAAGGAGGCTGCAGAGTCCCCATCTGTGGAGATACTAAAGGGCTGTCTGGACATGGTCCTGAGCAACTGCCTCTAGGCATCCCTGCTTGAGGAGGGGGTTTGAACCAGATTACCTTCAGGGATTCTCTCCAACCTCAACCATTCCAGAATTCAGTGAACTCCTAAAACACTACAAATATTATTGATGTCCTGAATATGGTTACCTCAAACAGATATTGAACATCTTCAGATACAGCCAACTCAGATTTAAAGTCATACCTTGTGCTTTAGAGTAATTGTTTAGGTTTCAGAAGACTCCTAGAATCCAGAGGTATGTCTAAACTGGCTTAGAAAACAATGGTTTTCTGGGACTTGGAATTAGATTTGTGATGTCAATTTGAAGCTGATTTTGGTGCAAGATCTAAGGCACAAGATTTGTAAAGAGGAAATGTCTGGTGGATGTGTCCTGCATTTCTAAAAGTTTTGATACAGGTCAGTTCAAACTATTTTACTGATCTGCAGCAAGGTTGATTTTTGTCAATCACAATTTGGAACCATTTTCCATGCTATGGAAGTATTTAGAAACTAATTTTCGTGTACATCATTAGCCCAGTGCAAGTCACTGGGAGCAAAGAAGCTCAGAATTTGCTGGTGACAAGTAATTCATAAGAAAAGCGGTGATAATGAAGAATGTCATTAAACTGACCCGGTCACATCTCTCAAAGACACTTTCTGATAGACTGATAAAAGACATTTGTTTAACAATGTAGGACACTTCTCACCTATAAATGACCGTCTACTCTACATCTGAATCTGCACAGACTGTTTCCTATGAAGAGGGGCAAACCTAGGCTAAGGTTCTATCTTTCTGCTTTCTCCCCATTTCCTATGTCATAATTCTATGATCTTTCCATAGTCTCATGGCATCTAAATATTTACCAGAACCCAGAAGAGCCATGCTAAATCTAGAACTTCAGTAGTGTTAAAAAACTCTAGAAGTCCCACTGTAACTTTTACAACTTCTCTCTGTTTAATTTTGATCGTATTGTCATTATTTTCATGAAGACCAAAGGAAATTCACCATGGAAACATTCTTTCCTAGCGAGCAGAAAAGCCTAGATCTGCTACATGCCCCAGTCCCTCCTGGAGGTGAACAAATTTCTCGAAACCAAAAAAATAAAGTATTCACGCTGACTTTCACACTCCCACCATGCAAAATCTTCACTCTGTACTTCAAGCGATGTCCAATAAGTTTCCATGAAAATTAAGCTCTCACTTTTCCAAGGGACATGAGAACTGCAGGGAACCTTAAACCCACAGAGCTTGAGTCACCCTGCAAACGGAAGATTAGCTTTGGACAGATGAGCTGATTCATGCCATGTGGAATGACTGCTAAGATCAAGTGCCACAGAGAAGGCAGAAACTTGTGGGGGAAAAAAGGACTGCCCCTTTCATCAGCAGCCTGCAGTTAAAGGGGAGTAAATAAAACATGCAACTGCACTGGAAGCCAAACTATATGCAGATCAATCTGCTTGCTCCAGACAAATGAACAGAGACTAGCCAGATGTTAACAGCTTATGTTCTCATTTCTCTGGGAGACTGCCTGCCTGAGCCATATGCGACACAGTGGTCCACATCACCAGTTCACTCAAGATCCCCAGTACAACACCGTAGTAAAGATAATCAGAGGATGAATAGCATCATATTTATGACAGGGCACACACATGTTGTGGGGATGATTGAGAACATGTGAAAAAAATCTTAGAAGAGCAGTGTTAATCCTCATCTTGGACCCTTTCTTTTCTACAGAGTAAATTAACAACATGAAAAGAAGGCAGAATTATGACTGTGTGACACTACATATGTTTTTCTACATTTCTAGATTTGCAGTCCAAGATGGGTGACTGTGATGTCTTAAACCTTTTTCTCTCACTCTGCCAAGGTTCCACTCTCCTCACGTGGCACAAGAGGTTCTACAATCTACTGAAACTCCATCCTGAATCATCACAAAACCATCTGAAAGCACAAATGAAGACAGAGAAAAGATGCTATAAATTTGGGTTGGACACAACCAGAATAATACAGCAATAACCGCAGTTCTTAGTAAAAGATCATTTTAAAAAAACTCAAACGAATCCCAGTAAATAAATGTATCCATCAACAGACAATAGCACTGAACAAAACAAACAAGAACACTTCAATATTACTCTCATATCCTGAGCTAATTCTAGTTTTAATCATTCATAATGAAAGTGCTAGGATATGGACATATTTTTCAAATTGAACTTAAGTAATGGCCCCAGTCCCGCACAGGCTAATTTCAAGAAGTTTAACAGCTGCTTGAGTACAATGTTTGCAGATTACCTTTCACAGGGAATGGATTCTGTTAAATTTGCGTACTCTTCCGGGAATGTTCATCATTCCAAAAGATGTTCCATGATTTTTCCAGGAATTTATTTTAACCTCTTAGCAATCAAGATCCTGAATTTTGATAAACTGTTTCAGAAATGGTTATTTCAGTGAAGTGATCTTATTCTCTTCTGATTTGGACAATATCACATTTTCCTACTACTTATCTACATCATGTGCACAACTGTGTCCACTTTTAAATTTTATCGCTGCACCATCGATTTTAATTTGAAAATATCCTGCAATTGCCTGATGAATGGAAGATAATTAGATACCCAATCAAAACTATTGTGTGTGGGGAATGCTTGCAAGTTAAATCACTGTTTAGAATCAAATTTCATCCTTGTATTATCATTTTCTAAAAAACAAGAACCAAAGCATAGCAAAACCCAAAACAGAAATAGGACAATGCTGTGATATAAGCAATAAGATTTCAATGTGCAATGCTAACATCTGTTACAACAAGCATTGTCTTGGAATGTTTTTTCAATATAATCTAAATGAGATTCTTTTTCTTTGAGTCTGGATTAATCTTGGTTTCAGATAAAATGATGATTTTTACATCAGATCAGTTAGGAAATTCTTAACTATATGGAGTTTCTCAGCCACAAGATATTAGAGATATATAGAAGGTACTGATCATTACACTCCTTTATCTAGTGTTGCAACTACCAACCCATCACAAATGCACAATGTAAGATTTAAACATGAAGTGAGCAGTGTCTAAAAAATTCTGAAGTTTTGTTTGGTTTTGTTCAAGAAACCTGAAGTTTGACAAGGACTTATTCAGTTCATGGGAACCCTGGGGCCTCCTAGGGTGTGAATCATCAGTGCAGGATGACACAACCATGTAATACCACTGCATAGCTCTAATTCTCTGCCAGGTGATGTTCTAACCCCTTTTCTTTTTTAGTTTTTGGAAGTCAAAATGTTTTTTTAAAAATTTATTAGGAAACAGAAGAGAAGGTGAAAAATATTGGATAAAATACTACTGTGATAAGAAAAAAAAAAAGCTTCCTAGCATGACATTTGCACAAAAGGTCGAAAAGACACTTAGCATGCCCTTCAGAAAATTCCAACAATTTACCACCTATATTTTATATACCTAAATATCTTCCTTTCAGATTCTGAAATTTCTTACTGAAAGAAATGTCTTGGTCTCTTCCATTTTAAATTACTGGAGTGATTCTTCCCCCTTGAACCACTCATACACCAGTGAAGATACAGTTTCCCATTTATATGAATAGCATCCTGTGATATTAGCAGAAGACACTTTCAGAGACTGCCTTTTTGTGAAGATCTCAAGGTATCAACTTGAATTATAGGAACAAGTAATTATGAGACACAACAGGGGAACTCATTCTTCTTCGCAAGCTCAAGAGAACTTGAAGTGAATTGTTCCTAAGTTTTTCCTGTAGAAATCAGGCAAGAATCAGGAATAGGGCAATATGAAGGAAGATCTCAGGCCCATCTGTGCCTATGCTTCTGCTTTGCAGGACAATCTAGAAACCACAAGGAGGACAGAATTTCCATATTTCTCTTTATCGAACTCACTGAAACTATCTTTGGGAAAAGAAGATTGGGGCTTCTTCAGATCAGGAACCTAAAATACATTGCAAAGGGAAAAGCCAAGCAAACAAACAAAACCTCATTTCTTCATAATGTGTGAATTCGGATTAAATACAGACCTTGTTTTGATAGCATTTTTACATCAGTAGTTCACAGCTTTCAAGGTATACATCCAAGTTTGTTGAAAATTTGTGTTTGTTTTTCTTTTAAACCAGTGAAAGGAAAAAAACACACTTATTTGTTTTATACTATATATTTCAACAAATGCTTAAAGAATATTTAAGGGCATATCAAGGCATCTCAAGCATTCTCCAAATACAGCCAATAACTGGCCAGTAACAATTTAAAAAAATGACAACTTTTTCTTCAAAAACTTCATATGAGTACTCCAAGGAAGGCCTAACAACTTATTTTATTTCCAGTCGTCTTTATAAGTACTATTGAATACTGGGCAGAAGTTACCTGTTTATTTTATCTTGATTATAGCAACCTATGTTAGGATAAGATTGCTCCTGCCTCAAAAAAAGGTAAGCACATGGAGATGGGAGAAATTCCTGTGTGGAACTAGGGAAGGAAAGACATAGCAGACAGATCTTTTCATTTCCTTTAGGGACAAAAATATGAACCAGTAAAAACAATCTGAAAGGCTTTGTGGAAAGAATGATGCAGAAAAACAAAAAGATGGATAGAAAACAGGAGGAATACAAGACATCTTGAAAAAATAAGAAACATTAGGAAAAGATAGTCTGAAAAGTCCTACAGTTAAACAATGACACTTATAATGTTTCAGTTTTCCTGCTTGCATTTTCTTCCCTCCATGCCTTTTCCCATAATGTTTTTTTATACTGCACTCTGTGTCTCACATCTCTTCCCTCTCTCTTTCCTACTTCTCTGCTCTCAAAATTGAAAGTACAGGGCTCCTTCTAGGATGAAATCACTGGGTACTAATTCAGAGATTGTGACTTCAATGTTGCTGTTATCTGGTAAATTTGATCCAAGCTCATTCTTGATGAAAAAGTAATATTTTTCTTGCTGCCCTAAAACCTCTTAGCAACTGTGGTGGAGAGTGGCAACCTGTGCTCTTCTGTCTTTCCTTAGAAGCCAAGCCTGAGAAGTCAAAGAGTGTAATCACACCTTGAAATCTGCACAATGTATACCTACAGCCATCAAAAGCTGGTTTCAAGCTTCTTTTTCTGGCTGAAATCTGAAAGGTCACCAGATATTTCATTTCTTTTCCATGACTAATCCCTCTCGGCCCCTCAATAACTGTCTCATTGCATCTGCTTAGCCAATGAATTCTATTAGAACCGACCACTACCTCAGATCCTAGTTTGCAGACTCCACAGTTTCAGACCAAGGCTACAATGAACAAACTTGCAGATTGGTAAGGCTTCTATTCTGCTTTCTCTACAGGAATAGACAAATACTACTTTGAGAAGGCTTGTTTACTAGCTGTTTTTGTTTGGAAGAATTTTCTTTTTTCCAGTATTACATTTTCTGGGATGAAAATTAGAATTTATAGATGCTAAATGGTTTCAGTTTAGGTAAAATGGACCCTAACAACTTGTTGATTTTTGAAGTAGATGTCAGTGTACAAAATGGAGCACAACCTTAAAAAATCCTAAGAGTGTTAACCATGGCAGCAAAAAAGTGTTATTTTGTCCACTTACAAGTGTTGTTTCTCTTTAACCTAAAAAGATCTTGGTGACAAATACTATTAAGCCCAATGGAGACTGTGATAGAGTCACAAGAGAAGGTATTTTATCTTTTATTTTTCATATTGTTAATCTATTTCATTAGCTTACTGCACACTTCTCATTTATTCTGTCTTTTTGAAATGCCACCTACACTGGACAAAATTACATTAGGAGTTCTGAATATTTCCAGGAAGAAGCAGAGAAATCACATAAAGAGATGACTATTAAGAAGTACAGAAAAACAAAGAGTCACTTGAGATCATCAGAATTTAACTTGTTTTCAAAACAATCCCAGACAAACTACTCAGTGGGAGTAAAATATATATTTTTAAAATCTAGAGATATCATGAATATGCCACCAAATGTGAAGTTAAAATGCAGTTTTACTGAATTTTAACATGACAGGGGAGCAAAAAGAAACACCTGAAACCAGTCTAGAGGAAGTGTCCTATCACAAAACAAGGAAGCCAGAATCCCTCTTAGTGTACAAGTGCAATCAAGTGCCAACTTACAATCTGAAACATACTATGAACCAAATAATGAGTAAATAAAATGAGCAATATGCAGGAAAGAACTGTAAAATACTGAAGTAAGGTAAGCTAGAATTACTGGTTAGTAAATACAGCATTATCTGAAAACCAGTACAGGATTACAAATTTTTCTGTTTCACAGTCATATTCTGAAGTCTTTGCAATGTTCTACAATACTGATGGGTCCCAACAGTTTTCAGTTATTTATAATTAAATATGACTTCATTCTCATGACTTTCCACAGAAACATGAAAAAGAGCCTAATTCAAAATACAATTCCAATCAGGTAATGCTAGACAGGAGCAAAACTGGAGGCACCAATTGCTGCATAATCTCCAGTCAGCTGAAAGCTCACCTGGGAATTGGAAAGAGGACATGGTCAGGATTTTTTTGAGAACGGTGTACACAACAGCCATAATTCTTCAGGCATAATAAACAGTAAGGCTAGCCTTGCTTTGAGCAGCAAGTTGGACCAGACAACCTACTGAGGTCTCTTCCAACCTGCATTATCCTATGATCGCGTGCCATAACAAACACTTAAAGCTGAAAATCTTGAAAATATTTTGTAACCTCATTTATAAACCTTTGCCATAGATTTATTAACTTCTGAAACAGAATCTTCTCCCAGAGGATAAGAACAGGGCAGCAATCCACAAAATCTAGGACACAGAAGCATGATGGATATGAACTTGTCCTAGTTAAGTAACAGAACTGATAATGTTTGTATATTACTCTTATACCAAGATGACTTACTCAATTTAAACATTAATCCAATGGAAGAGACATTTCTCGTTGTACAAACAGACCTGAATAACTTCTAAAGGATACTAATAGTGAGCTGTGCTATTGGCAACTGTAGAATTCAGGTCACTTGAAAAGTCCTAATCCTTGGGATCCAAACAACACCAAGAACACTCAAGACACACTAGCAGTATCAGATGTATAGATATTGCCCATGTGCTTCAAGAACTAAAAGCATGCTGGCATAAGCTTCTCCATTCTCTCTATCTACCTTTTGTCTCTCTATGTCACCTGAAGAATAAGGAAGATGTAACATCTGTTTATAAGAAAGAGAAGTCTTTCCACCAAGTGAAAGGAAATAGGTGATCATGCAAAGTCTCTGCAGCAAGGGTTCCCAGGGGAGCAAGAGATCCTCTGTAATTTTGGCCTCCAGAGACAAATTGGAATAAGACTGATATTCTAAATGATTGAGAAAACTGCCTTATTACAAGGCAAGGTAAACCAGCAAACAGGTTTACGACTTTCAGGGGCAGCTAACTTGTGAACAAGTTAGGTCAGCTTTAATTATCAGGATACAAGTTCATAGTACAAATTGCAAAGAAACAGGAGACAGTGATCCAGCTAAAGAGAAAAGGAAACAGGCCAAAAAAACCAGAAGTTGGATGGCAGTTGAAGAGATACAATTAGAGTTCCTGTTGACTAAACTATATGGGTATGAAGTCTTCTCTATATAATATGGACAAGGCGGCACTGTCTATCCCCACATGTGTTTAGGTGGAGGGACAACTGGAGGAAATTGAGATAGATATGCAAATTGTTCTAGATTAAGGAAAAAAAAAGAAACATGTCAAACTGATACAGTCTTTCTGAGAAATGGGAAAATGGGAGAGAGCGTTGCTCTCTCTTGCTGCCAAGAGTAAAACCATCCGAGTTACTACACGGGCTTCTCTAAAGATCTCATTAATTTATTTCTGCTAATTTTATTTTATATGAGAGTAAACAGAGATGACATTCAGTTACTTCTGGTCTAGTGGCTTGTAATGCATTTTCAGCACTAGAATAGAAGAATCACATCCTAAACACAGTGGGATTTTACAACAAAGAGGTAAGTTTTAGATGCTGTTCAACAATTTTTTCCCTTTCAAAAAATGTTAGGAAAATTAATAGTTTAAACGGCACTTGGGTAGTTTTGCACAATGTTCCTTTAGAGAGAAAATTATAGTTTCAGTGTCCCAGTTCCTCTGAGACCTCCACCCACAACTTTACTCTTGCGTCTTCAGTATCTACCATGGACCTGACCAGCAATCACTAGACCTGACTCTGACCTGTGGACTGACTTTGGCAGGCCTTGGACCTGCCTTATCACCATGGACTTCCTTGCCTGATGGTCTGCACCCTTGGCTGAGCCTGTCCTCAACCTCTGGGCCTGCCCGGCCGTTGCATGTTCTCCTCCTCTGCTGCTGGCAGCTCCCATCCCTCATTGCTCCCAGACAACCAATCATTTCCTCCAGTTTTTCCTATGTTTTCACTGTCTGCACAGCGAAGGGAGAAACTCTACACAGAGCTGAAAAAGGGAGGATGGACCTCTAATGATTTCAAAGACTCAGGACTCAAAAATTCTCTGTAAAAATCAGCTGAATTTTAGGAAGTTTTAACTGGATCTTGCATTACCTGAAGGCTTTAATGACTCACACTAAACTGAGTTTGCAATCTGACATAGAAAGCTGTTGCTTACTTTTCAAGAGGAATGGAAAGACTTGGAAGTGAAGTGCAGCACTCTAGCAAAGCCCTGAAAGCTGCAGTTTTAACATTTAAGTGACCCTGACAGACATGAAGTCCATCCTTCTGTCCCAAAGGAGGACCAAGAATCCCTATGTTGTGTTTGTTTAGTCTTACCTTAACAAACCCTACATGATGAAGGTTCAACAACCTCCCCAGTCTATTCTACTGTCTTCCACTTTTAGTCTTTCTCATAATACATGTTTGTAAGTTACTGAACTTTTTTATAGATGCCTCTGATCTACTTCCCTTGAAGGTGATACTAGACCTGATGTTCCAACTTACATCTAAGGAACATTAAGCAGTGTTGAAGTTTATCTTGTGTGTCTACAGTGTCAATACTGCATTACATCAGGGTGGTGAAATGAGAGCTGTTTGCTTCTTTTCTATTTTTTGCAGTAGGTCAAACAGTTTGACCTTCTTGACATTTACCCAGTTTGTGGTTCATTGCAGTGCTTCCCATATCTTTCTCCAGAGATCTTCTGCCTAGATAGTCATTTTACACTTTTCAGTGAAAGGATTATTTCTATTAAAACCTTTCTCTACTTGTCAAGATCATTCTCTCAATCTAATCCTGCCCTCTGAAATGTGCTTGCAGCTTTTCCCAAGTAGGTGTCAATGGTAGATTTAATAAACATATTCTTTATCCTACTATCTAGAGAAAACCTTATCTTTCTAGAGAAAACCACATGACAGAATCACATCCTTCTCATTTCACAGTGAACCACTGATAACTACTCTATGGAATTAGAATTCCAAGCCAGAGAAGCATAAAGCATATCATATTTTTGATGACTTTTTGCTTCAGCATTTGTTTTAAAAACAAATTTACACCTGATCTGATGCCAATTAACCTTGGTGGCAGGAATACTGGTTAGAGACTGCTCTTACAGTATCTTCCTCAAGATCAAGTTTTCCTACATTTCTTTAGGAACACCTTTAATATTTTTATTGGTTGTAAAAACATCATATCACCTGCCCCATCTCCTCCAGACTCATTATCTTGTCAGAGAGGGAAATTAGATTGCTTTGCAATTATTTACTCTTGACAAATCCATTTTGGCCATTGTTTAGCATGCTTTTCTCTTCTGGGTGATTCCAAAAAGATTATCTGCTCAAGCGTCTTTCCAGGAATTAAAGCTAGCCTGACTGGTCTATAATTTCCTGGGTCTTTATAAGTTTTTTTGGAAAGATACACACAAAAGTTTCTTCCTTCCCCCTAAAATTCACTTTTTATCCTTTAATTCTCAAAGCTCATAAGGGAAGGCTCTAAGGTCTCTAAAGTACTCCATAGTGAATTAATTGTGCCAGACAATTTGAAAATATCTGACTCATCTAAGCAGACTCTAACCTGTTCTTAAACCCTCTTCACTTGTTTCAATTATTCTAGTCTTCAGAACACAGTCAGCCTTTTTTTTTTAACGAATGCTGAGGAAGGATAAAAAACCAGCCCAACCAAAAAACTGTCAGGCCTCTATTAGTTTTGCCTCTCTGTCAATTAATGGGCCAGCTCCTTCCCTTGTCTTGCTCTGATTACTCATACGATGTTTTCTTTTAACTACTCTACTGTTAAAACCATTCTTAAGGCACTTGGCCGATACTTTATTTCAATCTCTATGACCAAAATTCTGCTCAGGGTGAAATTCAGAGGATTTTGGAGGGTGCATAGTATGTGATCTTAACAGTTATGGGGCTTCAGTCACTTCCGTCTCAGTAAGCTCCTCCAATATTTCCAGCCACAGACTCTGCAGATTTTGTACCTCAATGTTCAGACTCATTAGACTGATGATTATATCAAATCAGAGCCCAAAAGGAACACAATGAAGTTTGATTTAGTCTCTCTTTTGAGTGAACCAATGTCAGCATACAAGCCTTCTGCAAAAATCATACAGTGTGGCAAGTCAGAGAGTAAGCGAACCTTTGCTACATAAAAAAAAAAAGGTGATTTTTTTCCACTTGGATGAAATGATCTTGGTGCAAAAAAAAGAGTCAAGGAAAAACATGGGTACCTTTTACTATAGACAGTCAAATAAGCCCCAGAAGGTAATTAAGATTATTTAGTACAACACACATGACCTAGCAAGACAAAGCCAAACAAGACTGAAACAGTAGGTCTGTTTCTTTTTACATAATTGCTACTAATGGAGGAACTAGGTCCTTGGAAGTCTGATATTGGTAGCCCTCTTTGTGTACTGGAAATTATACAAATCTTACCTCAGAGAACCTTTGTACATCCTGGGTTAAAGTTCCTACTCTCTTCCACTGATAATATTTGAGTAACTTCAAAATTGCTGGATTCACTGCATTATCAGATGGCACTGTCCGGAAGAAATACGGATATTTTTTCTTATCAGCCAGCTCTGGGGTTGTTGCTGCAAATGAGAGCTGAAAAAAAAAATCAAACAACAAAAAAAATGACAGTCACCATAAGTCATCTAGCAGTCAGAAGAAAAACTTTGCTCTTCTCACTGCAACAAGATACAAACCACCCATTGTGGTCATGTAAGGGATTTTCATCTTCATACAGCTTGGAAGTCCTACCAGCACCATTTACTCATTTACTTTTAAAGTGATTTTTAAAATACCTTTGTTCTATAAACCACCTGCTACAAAATTAAACTAGGCAATCTTCAAAGTCAGTGGTGTAAAATCCCGCTGTTTGAGATCACACATCTTACACACTGCGCCCAGTAAGAAGCTCTAAGGAAGTAAATCTCTATGACAATCAAGTTACTTCTACATTCTCTTCACAAAGTTGTGAATTCTTCCAAGCGGATATTCTCAAACTCTTATGTATCTTTGCACTAGAGGGTGAACCTCTAGTAGCACCTCCTCCTATCTTCAGGTAATAGGAAAGGCACCAGAAACAGGGAGAACAACTATAGCAGCCAAGGCTGCAGCTCAAACAGTTACCCAGCTCCCAGTTTCTTCCACTGAAGCAGACCCTGTGATCTGCTTTATCAGCGGGGACTCAGTGGCTAATTCCACATACCTGAAAACACCAGAATTTGTACATGGTTTGAGAGTGCTTATAATGAGAGAAAAGAGAAAGTCTGTTAACACAAAAAAAAAATAATCAGAAAACACTGAATTCTTCTGCTCAAGTCAAATTCTTTTTTATATTTTTTGTGAATGATTTTCAGGCAGTGTTATGAAGGAAATGCCTGCATATTAACTTTTGGAAAACGCTCTCAATTCAAAGATAATTGTGGTTACTTATTCTAGTATTTTTAGGTTGCTAGGAAGGTGTTTCTCAATACTTTTTTTCAGCCATGCACAGCAGTTGAGAATTTTTGAAGTATCAATTTAATGCAGATTGGTTTGACTGTTGAAAAATAATCTCCCTAATACAGTTATTTTAAGTCTTTCAAACTCAATAAACAGTCAGGATGTGTAGGTGAATTCAAGCCTTTGTAAGTACATCCAACCACAGTATTAAGTTTACACTTTCTTCAACGAAGCATTCAGTATATTTGGGCTAGATACACTCTTTTGCAATTCAGAATAGATAATTTTAATCTGAAATAACAGATCTAACTTTTTCTTCATGTTTACAAAATCTAGATTTATCCTGGCAGAAATAGGACTTATTCTCCGATTTTAGACTTACAAAGAACATAGTGAATTTTTATAACCACCTAAGCCTGAATATAGTTTATTTTCCTTTATGAAATTAATTAAAAACCCTGAAATCCAAACAACTTGAAATGTATATAACTGGACAGGTCATGTTATTCAAAAAGAGAGGATTCTTTCTCTTCATCAGTCATTAGCTAGAGAGGATTTTTAAGACCTTCTACTGCCATGTAAGTCTAAGGTAAAATATTTTTAATACAGCAACAGTTCTTTCATAATTTTTTTATGTAAAAAAAATACACTATGAAGTACCCTGACATTGTGGTCTTGATTTTACAAAACAAAACCATTTGGCTCCCTTAGAACCTCATAACATTTAGCAATCAGCAGTGAGCTTGTGAAGAGCTGATTTCAAGGGAAAAAGAATGAAGGTCTGACAGGTAGACCTAGCCAGCTTTTCTGTCTAGCCTTGTAACGCTAAACATCACACATCCCCTGCACAATGAAAGTGGAAATAAGGACCTTTACCTCTGACTGAAAAAGAGAGAAAATTTGAATGTAGAAATCCAGCACGAAGAGGAGTGCCTCTCAGCAGCCTGGCTGCTTGCAGCCTGGTGACTGCAAAGGACTTGCTTTTCAAGTTATTATGGTTTTGGATCGAATGTAATTTGATTGATCCTTAAGAAAAAGAAGTAAAGAGCAATGCTGAAGTAACAGTAGTGACAAGCAACACTGACAAATTTCACCTAACTCAGCTTCACAGACTGAATGGCAAATTCAGTACAAAAAAGTACAAAAAGCCTTAGTAATGAGGAGCATCTCTATAACTGTGAGTATTTTGTCTGCCCATGTTAAAGAAAACCAATAACCTTAATATTCTAGAAACCATTGGAGTCAGGAGTCAGTTTGAAAGGAATCAGTGTAAAAGGATTTTCGAGTACATCACCTGGTTGGCCTCTTCTCACAGATAACTAGTGACAGGACTAGGGGGAATGGCTGCAAGTTGCGCCAGGGGAGGTTCAGGTTGGAGATGAGGAGAAATTTCTTCTCGGAAAGGGTGGTCGGGCATTGGAACGGGTTGCCCAGGGAGGTGGTGGAGTCACTGTCCCTGCGGGTATTTAAGGAAAGGTTAGATGTAGTACTGAAGGGCGTGGTGGGGGGGGGGGGGGGGGGGGGGGGGGGGGGGGGGGGGACGGTTGGACTGGATGATCCTTGAGTTCTCTTCCAACCTTAATGATTCTATTCTATTCTATTCTTTACTGTTCAGCTTATTGCAACATTCTCCCTGTCATATACCCCACAGACCATATGGGAGCAAAGGCACAGCTAAGTAGGGAGGCCCATAAAGGGTGACAGCCAGTCAGTATTTCAAACTCACAACCCCACTGAAGTCAGTGCCAAAACTGCCACCAACTTCCTCAGAGCCCAGGTTTCAAGCCTGTGATCTGAGTACCTGGAAATCAGATTTATTTAGTGACATTTAACTGCACCGGTATAATTGTAACACTGTAGGTCATTCTGACATATTGCAGTATGCCTAGACTTAGATCTGTAGCAGTGCAAATTCCACTTTTTTTGAAAATAAAAATATACAACTGGCTCAAGAGTGAGTCAAGCAGTTGTGCTTTGTTGCTAGCAATGCAGAAGCAGAGCAGGAACACAACATGGCTTTATCTTACCCTATGAGTACAAAGGAAGCAACAAATAACAGTTCTGGAATGGGTCCAAGGCAAAATAATTCAGGAAATGGTGTGAAATAGAAAAACAAAACATTAAAGAAGATGCAGAAAGGACCCAATAGTACTATCTGTGTAAAAGAGTGTCTTATGGTAAAGAGTTTGCGGCCATAAAATGTAGGACTTTTTCTGTACTTAAAAAAAAAGGGGGGGTGGAGGAGGCTTGGAAATTATCCAAAATTGAAAAAGCCAGTGAGACAGATTTTACTTTCAGAATACAAAACACAGAACAACCAAACATTATTCCACAGAGAAGAAATTTCTTTGGCACAGAAGTAGAAATTTCACTTTCACAGAAGTAGAAATTTCTTTTTCTACTTTCTTTCTTGAAAGTGGAATTTGATAATAGAGAGGAAAGGAGAAGAGATAAGACACAAGATCATAGAATCATAGAATCATTAAGGTTGGAAGAGACCGCAAGGATCATCCAGTCCAACCATCCCCCTACCACCTATATTAACCACTAAACCATGTCCCTGAGTACCACATCCAACCTTTCCTTAAACACTCGCAGGGACAGTAACTCCACCACCTCCCTGGGCAACTGTTCCAATGCCCGACCACCCCTCCTGAGAAGAAATTTCTCCTCATCTCCAACCTGAACCTCCCCTGGTGCAACTTGCAGCCATTTCCCCTTGTCCTGTCACTAGTTATCTGCGAGAAGAGGCCGACCCCCAACTCCCCACAGCTTCCTTTCAGGTAGTTGTAGAGGGCAATAAGGTCTCCCCTGAGCCTCCTCTTCTCCAGACTAAACAGTCCCAGGTCCCTCAGCTGCTCCTCATAAGACCTGTGCTCCAGCCCCTTCACCAGTTTCGTTGCCGTTCTCTGGACACGCTCCAGGGCCTCGATGTATTATAATTATTATGACAAATACTTCAGCCTAATATGAGAGATGGTCAGGTTAAGGAATTTGAGCCGGTGGACTTTGCTGAAAAAAGGAAAAATGTATAGAAGAATTTTATTAGGGAGGTGCTGGGGTCAGGCATATGTTTTAATAAATTAAATTTTCTCCAGAAAGATAATACATTTTGAAACAGGAAAACATTAATTTTGTTGAAAATCCATACACTTTTACGGAAGGGTTGCAATCAACACTAGATAGAGCAAGAGATTTTTTAAAAAAAAAAAAAGTTAAAACACAGTGGAGAGAGGAACAATTCTGCAGAAGGGGAGTAAAAGCCAGCTCTATAACCCTATATTAAGCTGAAACAAGGTGCAGCAGATTAAAGCAAGAACATCAGTCTATAATGGTTTGAAGTTAAAGCAAGCATATTCCCATTTTAAAGAAGTAACAGAACATTCCCTTCAAAAAAGTCAGTACAGAAGCAGGAATGGTAAAATGCATCTAGCTCTAGCATTTGTTTAAGAAAATGGGATGCAACACTAATGAAATCAATGGGAGAGACTAGAAGTTATGAAAGATTAGGAATTATGTAAAAGAGGCTGGATATCACAGAGCTAAAACAAAATTAGAAAAGGAAACACTATATATATTCCATAGAGAAGTCCAGAGGTTGGAAACTGGAAGGCTGAAGTCACTCTGTGGTCTCAAGAACTGTGGAGGGAAAGGAAACTGCCAGGAATGGCAAGTGGTCTTACCATGCTTGGTTGTTTCATTATTTCTAGGAAAATATTATGTTTAAATTTTGGCACTGTAATAATATACAGAGGTCTTGGAAAAATTGAAGTGCGGAGCTATCCCTGGGGTAAGCAGTCACCCTAATCTAAGGAAACAGATCTATTTAGAAGTCGTATTTATTTAAAAGAACTCTGTTAGCTAAAGTAAATCAATAACATAAACCCTTAGCAAAGTTATTGTGGGTCCATAAAGTCAGTAGGGCAGCAAACCGCACTGCCCTCATAAAGCAAAGAGTGATCCGTAGAGCGAAGTGACTAAGGGATCAGAAGCATCTCCCACCACAACCTCCCCAGCAGCTTGAAGGAGGCCCCTGACACCTGGCACGAGGTCCCAGAGCATGTGGATTTGTCAATCCCAAATTGAGAACGAGGTGTAACTATCACCACTTGCCTCTCCAAAGGAGAAGGCTGTGAAACACAGGTACATGCTGTGTACATGGATTATTACAGGTTGGAGGGGAAAAAGAAAAAAAAAAAAGCCTTAGGTAAAAGGGTAATCTCCCTTTAATAAAACATCATCTGCTAAGACAACTGATTCATGTTTGCAAATGGGGAAAATTAGTTTATTGAGCACCAGAGAGATTTTTTCCTAGGCTTCTGCACTGTGGCTTGTAGAATTATTTTATTAATGATCCCTAGAGATTTAAACCTGCCACCCTTGCTGTAAAACTAGTCTTGCTGGAGGGGTTTTTATATATGGCAGAGATCACCTGTATTTCCTGTACCTTTTCTAGAAAGCTAAATTATGCTTCTACATCAACATTCCTAAACAGGATATAACTGCTGATTCAATCGATCGGTGATATCATTTATCATCATCATAACTAAAGATTGCATGTCATGTATACTTAGGAAGTAATATTTTCTGAAGAAAAGAAAAGAAAAGAAAATGCAAATAATTACTTCTAAAAAGAACGCAGAATGTCTGAAAGCTCCATAGAAAATACTCTTGCAATGGTACAGAATTGCACAGATGACAATTTGCAGCAGCATGTGCTTGTGACACCACACACCATTCCTCTGCGTGCCTGGCCAAGAGCTCTAACGCTTTGACAAGCCGGTGCCAACAATAATAATACTCAAATGCGGGCACGTGATGACTTGATGGTCCCAGGAGCCAGAAGTACCAGAAAGGAAACTAATGAATAATGAAGAGTTAAAAGATTTGCCTGCTGCAACTCTTGAGACAGCATTAGATGATGTCACGTAATGAGTGAAACAACATACTCTTAACCCAGAGACAGAGAATAGATTGAAGCGTAACAATTAAATTGCATTTTTAATTGAATGGTACTGATGTTTTGTAATAAGTATTAAAAATACAAAATATAAAAATGTAGGTTAAATGTTAATTCACTGGACAAGGGGAAATGGCTGCAAGTTGCGCCAGGGAAGGTTCAGGTTGGAGATGAGGAGAAAATTCTTCTCTGAAAGGGTGGTCGGGCATTGGAACGGGTTGCCCAGGGAGGTGGTGGAGTCACCATCCCTGAGGGTGTTTAAGGAAAGGTTAGATATGGTACTTAGGGATGTGGTTTAGTGGGTAATAGGTGGTGGGGGGATGGTTGGACTAGATGATCCTTGAGGTCACTTCCAACCTTAATGATTCTATTCTATTCTATTCTATTAACAGTGACGTTACTATACCGGCCAACTTGCCCAGAAGTGGAGTCAAACTACCACTGAATGTGATTTTACCACTAGTCAAGTTAGGAATAATATTTTAATATAATAAGAGTAGTTGGAACATGCAAATAGTGATATATAATCCAGAAGAATATTAAAGAGAACCTTAAGAAACACACGATAGCATGTAAAGTGAAAAACAGTGATTATATTAGTGATATATATATCCTTCCCATCCTCGTGCACCAAATGCATCATCAAATCAATTCTGATGCCTGATTTAGAGAAAAGGTTATGTGGAAATAACATTGCAAAAATGGTTGCAAACACCCATATATTTGGAAAATACTCGAACATAAGAAGCTAAATGCAGCGATGTCATTGACAGAAGCTTTGCATAGATCTTCAAAGCAGGTGAAAGCAATACACAGTAATAAAGATCAAGAAACAAAGATAATGTTTCTTGACAATTTGCCTGCACAGCTGCTGGTGATAAGAGTGTCTGTACACAGACAGCAAAGGAGCTGGTTCTGAACCAGACCAGGGAATCAAAGTGGCAATCTTCCCTACTAGCTGTACTCTAATCCTGATCCCCAAATAGCACAGGTTGATGCACTGCCGTAAGTTGAACGAAGAAAGAAGAGGGACTAAAGAAGAAAATATTAACAAGAAACAATGCTTTTCCAGCAGTGGTAAATCAGCTACATTTTCACCAGCCATAAACGCTCTTAAATATTTACATGAATGAAAGATCTGGAGACTCCATCATACTTACATTGAGGAGATTTTATGGGATTGGACAAACTTCAGTGCTATAACAAATGAAACTAACGATCATTAAAAAATATTCTGTTAACTCTGTATGGGCTTTCATTATGACAGTTGCAAGAGCAAAATAGAAGTCTGGAAGAATATCTATGATGGCTCACTAGCTGGTAAATGGGCAGCATGCCTCATCCAAGTGGGAACATAAAAATACACATTGTATTAAACACACTGAACAAGAATGGATGTCATGGACAAACATCCCTTTCATCATCCATAACACATTACGCATCTGATTAGAGCTACTGTTCCTTTTAAAATCAGATGTTTTGCCAAATACTCATGCCCAATATCATCTGCTGTTACCTTCATTAATTCTGTGTCTGAAATTGCTTCCACTGACTGCCTTTTGGCACCTGGAAGTTTCCAGAAAAAGCACTTCCAGCTGGTCTCAAGGTTGGAAGGCACCTGCCTCCATGTTGACGGCATTCCAGTGAATTAATCCAATCACAGTAAGATTGATAGTCAGCTGCGTGCTGCTCTGGAGACATTTCAGGAAGCAATTCTAGCTACTGAATGAATCAATATTTTTGAGGCTAGAAACTGGTTTAGATAAAATAAAATCCAGATGAGAAGTACTTCATCTGAAAGATGTGTGCTCATGAGAAAGGAGTCCTTTTGCTTCCCGCCTGGGTAGCCTGACCTACTCCCAGCATGACGAACTGCGGATGGTGAGTGCACTAAGTCAGACCAGATAATAAAATTTGGTCTCTTGGTGTTAAAATTTGCTATTCCCATAAAGTTTGTGGGTTACATTGAAGAATAGTGATTGAATTGACATCAGCTGAGGGGGTTTTTTGTCTTCATGTAATGGAGAGGATAAACACTAGCTGAAAATTGTAGCAGATCTGCTGAAAAAAAATTATGAGAACAATCTAGGCATTAGCACTACTTCACTGGCCTCTCGGGCTAGAAGATTAAAACTTCCACCCATCTTTTCACACCACACAAACTCTACATTTAAAAAGAAGTTAAAGGAACTCCTAGAACAACGTTTCAGGTGAACAGAAAATAGAAGAATTATTAGTGTTCAGAGCAGAATGAAGTTATAGATCAAATTCAAGTCCAAGTAATGGGATCCATTGTAAGTTCTAATACATACTGCCTAACAAAGGTAATACATTCACCTTACTTCTGAGACATGCCAAGGAACTATATCATGGACTTATGGAGAGTGTCCTTCAGTTCAATGGTTAGCAGTGCAACCAGTCAAGTTGATAGAGGCTTTGTGATTTACACAGCGTTTCAGTAGGTAGGCAGCTGAACACAAGGCAGAATCATCTCAAACAGATTACTGCATCCAAAAGACAAATTTCAGTATTAGGCTTGACTTGATTCTTTCACTATTAATGGTAAATAAACAACTGCTATCCCCTTTTCATTGCATATTTCTTCTGAACAATCATTTGAAAAGGTCTATCACAGTTTGAAGCAGTTCTCAAAAAAAAAAAAAGTTACTAGCAATAAATTTGGCAATCAAGAATTGTTTTTTTCCAACTCTCTAGGAAATATTTTCAGATCTATATTAGGCCAAATCATTTACACCGAACACAGGTGTTTTGCTAACAGCTAGAGGTTGACTAGAGCATTGAAATTAAATGGCAGAAGTTTCTGCAAAAGTTGTCTTCATTTCCAAACAGGATAAAAGACAAAATCTTTTGAGCATTTTCATAAATGGAACTGCATTGTCAGAGAGGGTTGTATATCTTTGTCTGTCATGCTCAGTTGCCTAGCATTTGGCTCCTGGCCTGGATCATACCAGAATTCAGCTTCAAATTCCTGCTCTGCTTCAGTCACAGCATTATTATTTATCCCAAATCAATCAGACTCCTACATTTGTACTCTTGTTAACCAGATTGCTTGTTTCTTGTCTATAACAGATTATCTTCAAAATTTAGTGAAAACCAACAAGTTTGTACAATATTTCACCTTTGATAAAACAGGCTATATTGCCATAATCTACGAAAAAAAAATAAATCATTCTTTCCAGACCTATTCACAACAGTGTGTTCCTGGCTGGCTGCCTGAAACTATTATCATTCTCTTAGTATTTGTTTGTCAGATCTCATTCAGCTAACACATGTTAGAACTACAGCTGTTCTGTCTACATTTGGATTTTAAATATGTTTTATTATTTTTTCCCCCTCTAAATAATACAAAGGATGGAAAAAAATAACTCAATTGTGCAATATGGGGTGTCTTGCTCTTGTAAGCAAATCAACTCTGCACTCTTAGAAATGGGACGAAGGACCACTGATGAGATTTAAGATGATTATTGCCCAGTTCTTCTGTGGAGTGGACATCCTAATACAGTCCCAGTTCTGACTTTTCTGGTTTTTATTTCTTTTGCTGCAAGTATGGCATCTAAAGAAATAAAGCACATTCTGTTAACTCACAATTTAATGAAATCCTTACAAAAATGCTTTTTGCACAGTCCTAAGTCATGAATTCGTGGTTTGTTAATTACGTCATTCTCTGCTTTCAAACCTAAGCAAGAAACCCCAGATTTTTGGAGCCAAAACAGATGACATCCTCACTGTGAAGTGTAGTGCTACATAAAGCAGCTGTTTACTCTACATGGAGTAGCACAGCTCAGAGATGCCTTATCAGGTCATGAGACCAATACCCCAGCACTAATTCTGGGCTCTGCCTGGGCTAATTTGCCTTTTCTTTCAGCTCTGTAACTTTTCTGATACCTCAGCACTGCATGTTGCAGTCACACACCACCAGAAGTGTCTAGAGCAGTCTGGCAGCATTCACTTGGAACTGCACCTTCTCTAATAATGGATAAAGAGGGGTTATGCTACAAGAAATCAAGGGTTTGCTGGAGGGAAGATTAAGAAATAAAAACTGATAAAAAAACAGGGAACTTCCTTTGCCAACAGACATTGCCAGCAAATTAAGTCCTGCTTGCCCAGCAGCAAGGACAACTTGGGTTATGTTGCCACTAAAAACCTTCAGTGGAAATGCCAATCACAATTATGATTATATCTGCCATTAAAATTTCTAATGTGTCGTTGATCCTCCTCTAAGAAAGAACCAAGATCACACATACTTTACAGTTTTATTTATCTGTAGTCAATACAGATTTTAACACGATGCTCTAGATAGAAAGCTGCACGTACAAAACCTTTTAGTAACATATGCAACTAGGAAAGGTTCATGCAGATAGATTCAAACAATCTAAATCCCAAAACTATTCGTCAGCTTAAAGATGTATTCTGTGGTTTCTAATCTATAACTATAGGTTACTGTAAAAAAATCCCAGAAGGCATTATAATCTATTTTTATAAAATAAAAACTGGCAAACAGTCTTGGTCCGAGTACAGTTACAAAACAAAAATCCCATCTCGAACATCACTGAGGAAGTGGAAAAAAGCACCAGCCCTTCCTGCTGGTGCTGGTGCCTCCAGGACATCAGCTAATTGTTGCCTGAGTAATCCTCAATGTGTTTTTCTCAATACCTATGCCTTGCAGGTCACTTCAGCGGTTCCTATTAATTTAATAAGTGTTTCTTTATGTCTGCATTTGATTTTAAGTACAGTACTTGCCCCTGGTCTTAGAATACATGCTGGGTAGAAAGCATTAACATTATCTACACCATTTAAGATTACGCACACTTCAATTAGATCTCTGAACCATTTTCCCTTAGTTGCTGCCATCACTCTAGTTCCTGCAGTCTGAAAGCTGAATGTTTTCTCTAGACCTTGTTATCTTTTTGTCATTCACTCCATAAAACTCTTCGCTACAATCCTATCTATTTCTGAAAATAGTCCTTATCAATCTGCTCTTTTTACAGCACTTTCCATAACGTACATACATCCAGGTGAGATAAAAACCGAAATCACTCCACATCCGTATGTAGTACTAAACCCAGTGTAGCCTTAATTTTTCACATGCAAGGAATATCTTTGTGCTTGATCTTTGTCACAGAGCCAGGAAAGTGCTTAAGAATATAGTTTAATTTTAAATATTTCAAGAGTTATATTGATTTGAGAGAAGGAGCTCATATATGAAAAGAGGTTGGTAGTGCTTATTAGTTTTGGAAGGCTCGTTTAAATATCATCTTTGCTAATACAATCTCGTGTAGTTCATTATTTATTACTCACTTCTCATGTGCAGTGATTAAGTTGTAATTTTTAAAGTCACTTGCCTCTTCTCAGCCCTCTCATTTGTGATCTAATGTTTTTTTGAATTGCCATTTATTTTTATAAAAAAATTCTGATCAAATCGTTGTCATATTCATGCTCTTTCTTTTAGTTTTATTTTAACCACATATCTTATGGCTTTGTCTACTTGGTCTTAACAGTTTCAATGACTTTGGCTTCTGTTATTTTGGGTACTGCTGAGTTCCTTTGGTCTTTTTCAAATACTGCTCTTGGACATATTCCTGCCAAGTGTGAACACATCTATTATTTTTAACTGTCTCTACATGGAACAAACACCTGATGGAACAAACAACAGGCAAATGGAAAGCATCTTTGAAAAGGTTACCAGTGTGATTCCAGATCAGAAAATATAAACCCATTACTATTCAGCCAAAGATTTAAAAAATTAAATTGGTTATCCGGATGGTTTTTCCTGAGGAATTATATTTTCCTGCATGCTAACATATATTCACTATGAATTTTGAAGTACCTTCCACAGTTAAAACAATGTCAGCTTTATCAAGAATACGTATCAAGTGATCCACTAACAAACTATAATAATGTACTGTGCATCTGGGTGAAAACCAAAATAAGATTAACTGTATTCACTGCCTTTATTACAAGTAGGTGATTCAGAAATTCTCTGACATTAAATATTTAAAATTTGTTAAACGAACAGCAAATGAGTTTAAGTTCGTTGGTTTTTTGGTTGGGTTTTTTTTACCTTTACACTTACCTACTCAAGAGAATTCTGTCTTTGAGATTTGAGACTCCTGATATATTTGATCACTTGTACATTAACAAAAAAGAAGGTAAACCACAAGTGACTCTGTTTGAGCAGGAGTAAAAATAAAGGTACTTTTCCTAATGTGCGTATGGTATCTTCGCAGCAAGTTCACAGTAAGTCCTAGTAACTGGAATCACCAGCTGTTGTTTCCACCATAGCAACAGTGTATTTATTCTTCCTGGACTCCTGATTTTCCCCTTGTAGAGAGATCCAGATTACTCTGAGCAGAAAAGCACTTCCCAGACTACAGATAAAGAGTGATCGGAAGGCGGCCAGCTTGAATACAACCTCTTGACCCACTGCAAAAGGCTCTGAAGACAAAAAGCAGGGAGGAAACCCTTGCAGGAAATAAGCAACAGCACAAGAACTGGACAAGAGACCACGAGATAGGAGGACAACTGGCAGGAGAGAACAGAAGAGGTGCTGTTCAGAGCACAGAAAAGGACAGACACACTGCAGGAAAAAAAAGGGACGAGCAAACCAAAACAAAACATGGACAGACACAGTGGACAGATGCAGTGAACAGGAGGAATCTTGGCTTTATTTGTAATCTGCTGAAAGCCTGGCTTTGTGAGTACTTGGGCTGATATATGCAAATACAAGCATCTAAACAGCTGCACAATTATGTGTCCACATGTTCAACTAGGGAACTTGAGAGGTCTATAACCACCCAAAAACCTGGGTCACTTGGACCTCAGAGGAGAGTAAGTAGAGGACAGCATATGCTTTCTGAGACTTTCTTTAAGACTACATGAGGAATTTTACCTCCCAGTATATTTACAGCAGTGTAAAGTTTCAAGTTTGATGTGATTTACATTGGTACATCATAACTTGTATTGACTTGCCTGGGATAAACCTTACGGTGAGGTGGATCTGCTAGAATCCTAGAAGCATCTGCTTCTTACTACTGTAGGCACTAATGGTGGACTACAACGACTGTATCAGATTCAGCCACCTACACTGCACTTGGTTGAATGAATCTCACACAAATTTTCCGATCTATATAGATATTTAAGCATGTGAAGAAGTAGTGAGGCACCTAGAAGACATTTCAGCCTCTTAATCCTGAGCATATTTAGGTATTTGATCGCTTTAAAAATTTAAATGAAATTATTAGTAAAATTGCTGGTGCCCCAATTCTTCAAAAATCACATTAAAAGATAAATACAGATGTCATTAAATGTTCAAGTGCACTGTCTGGAAAAATTCTTACCACAGCACTAAAGTTTAAGGTAACTGACTTTTCACCGTAATTTCTCTCAATCTTAAACATACTTGAAGATTCAGGTCAGGTGTCTCAAAATAGTCTTAACCCTGTCCTTACCGCATCGTTCATCACAGCATAATATTTCCACGCCTACATAAACAGCCCAAAGCAACTTATGGAGCAATTGTTTACTTTGTTGAATAAGACTTGCCATTTGATCCAGTGATCTTTTTGTAGTGTCATGAAGCATGTAGTGTCATTAAACAAGTTATATGTCATAGAATCATAGAATCATAGAATCATTAAGGTTGGAAGAGACCTCAAGGATCATCCAGTCCAACCGTCCCCCCACCACCTATTAACTACTAAACCATGTCCTTCAGTACCACGTCTAACCTTTCCTTAAACACCTGCAGGGACGGTGACTGCACCACCTCCCTGGGCAACCCGTTCCAATGCCCAACCACCCTTTCAGAGAAGAAATTTCTCCTAATCTCCAACCTGAACCTCCCCTGGCGCAACTTGCAGCCATTTCCCCTTGTCCTGTCACTAGTTATCTGCGAGAAGAGGCCGACCCCCAGCTCGCCACAACTTCCTTTCAGGTAGTTGTAGAGGGCAATAAGGTCTCCCCTGAGCCTCCTCTTCTCCAGACTAAACAAGCCCAGATCCTTCAGCCGCTCCTCACAAGACTAGTGCTCCATTCCCAGATGTATTCTATCTATAGTGATATAGATAGATATTCTATCTATTCTGGTGCTTAGGGACAAGGTTTAGTGGTTGGAATTGGCAGTGCTAAGTTAATGGTTGGACTTGATGACCTCTATAACATTCCTCTATGACCAGCAAGCCCATTTACCTTAAACCTCAAGCAACAGCCAAAGAAAACAATGCCCGTATACTCAGACCTGCTCCTTGCAAGCTTTTGGACGTACACTCACAGGGCTAAGGCTGCAGGCAGACCTGCGAGACATAGAAGCCCAAACGAAGTCTGCTGCTGAACTTCTACTGCTATCACCTGCTGTTGGATTAGGCCAATGCTACACATCCCTGCCATAGCCCACCCGCTGCAGGACACTGGAGACAAACAGCCACCGCACTGAGCACTCTACTATCTGTTGTCAGTTTTCTGCATGTTCTGCTTTACCAAAAGACAAGTGCAATGCAACTGAAATATAACAGGAAATGTATTTTACATGACTAAATCAAAGACAAGGGACTCCAGATAGAGGGCTGGAGCACCTCTCCTATGAGGACAAGCTGAGCGAGTTGGGCTTGTTCAGCCTGGAGAAGAGAAGGCTCCGGGGAGACCTTCCTGTAGCCTTACAGTACCTGAAGGGGCCTACAGGAAGGACGGAGAGGGGCTGTTTTTAAGGGCAGGGAGTGACAGGACAAGGGGGAACGGGTTTAAACTGAAGAAGGGTAGATTTAGATTAGATGTTAGGAAGAAATTCTTCCCTGTGAGGGTGGTGAGGCACTGGAACAGGTTGCCCGGAGAAGCTGTGGAGGCCCCCTCCCTGGCAGTGTTCAAGGCCAGGCTGGATGGGGCTTTGGGCAACCTGGTCTAGTGGAGGGTGTCCCTGCCCACGGTGGGGGGGTTGGAACTAGATGGTCTTTGAGGTCCCTTCCAACCCAAACCATTCTGTGATTCTAACTTCAACCCATCCCTTTCTACACTGAACTGCATGGCTTTGCAGAAGCAGTGTGGCAAAACTGAGGGAAAAAGGATACTGGACAGGTACTACAGACAAACCCAACTCATTTTTGATTTGGAGAGTCCGGCACAAGTATCCCACTATGACAGCCAGCTAAAGATGGAAGAGAGGCAGGTGGATAGAAGGCTTTCTCACCGTTCTTTGCACAAAATGGTGCACCATAGGTATGAAGTTTCCCTGCAGACAGTAGGAGCCACAACCAAAAAAGCAAAACAGAGTAAAGCCTCAAAAACATATGGTCTGGAAATGTTTTGAATTAGCAAATCCAGAAAAAAAAATATGGAAGTATTATACTCTCCTTCCCTACATTAGCTATAAAATATGTTGATGGTGTCAGGATGTCATTCAAATCATAGTTGTTTCAACTCCTTCTGTGTTAAAGTGATGTCTCTTTTCAAGTTATTGATCAAATGAAAATGGAATGGCCTCGTTGCTGATGGAAAGGATTTTTTCTGTAATCACATAGAGTATGTAATCATTCAGATATTATGATGCTATTACTTATTGATGTTATTGAGCACTCATAAACTACACATAAAGATCAATATACATAATTTTCCTATGTTGACAGCCTCTATCTCTCACTGCCAGTAAAACCATGCATTTATTCAAGTTCTGAACTCAATCCAGTGTGGTGGCTGGAAGGGAGCTGGTCACGAGGTGGCAGAGGAGGGCAATGACTCCAAATGGAGTATTACAGCTTCCAGGTATTTCTGGGTTTCTGGGTGCTGGTTTCAGGAAGGTACAGCACTGTTTCACAACAGCTTTCAAAGAGGGAGAGGCCACTGCAGTTTTGGAGGGGGATGAGGTTGGGAATAGACATGCACCTCCGTATGACTTCCTACCTCTCCCCTTTCTCATTTGCTTCTTTCTTGACACCTGCAGTACAAAGGCACAAAACAGCCATCCTGTTCTCCCTGACATAACCTCAACTTGCCTCCTCCTGAGCTGCTTGGAAGAGGAAAGCTGTTCCCAGAGGAAGTGGAGCAGAAAGGTGAGACTAGAACAAACATCCCAACAACTCAAAGGGCTGGAGAAAGTGGTGCCTGCCCACTGATCTGGGCTGATCTGCCCCTCACTTGCCTCTCATAGTGATCCCTCTCCCTAGCCCTTGCCCCACAGCTGTCCAAGACCACTGATGACAGAACGAGCAGATACAGAGGGACCCCTGGCCCCGTGTCCCGGCACAGAGGCAAGGCAAGCAGCCCCCACGGCACCTCTGCCTCTCGCAGCTTTCATCCACTGGTGGCACACACAAGCTGCTGCTGTTGAGCACGACTGCGATTCATAACTACAGTCTGTTGAGAGTGTGCAACCTATGCCTATTTCTGATTCCTGGAAACGAAGTTGTTTGTCATGAAAAACATTGCCTTCATTCTTATAAAATAGAAGTATTAAAAAAAAAATCCTAAGGATTTTATACACTGTAAGATATATACACATATTTATTGACATACAAGGTCTCCTCTGAGCCTTCTCTTCTCCAGGCTAAATGATCCTAACTCTCTCAGGCTCTCCTCATATGTCAGAGGCCACAATACTTTTATCATTACAGTCACCCTTTGCTAGACTTGCTCCAGTACTTTCAAGTGTCCCCTGTTCCGGGGATCCCAGACCTGGACACACAACTCCGGATGCGGTCTAGCCAGGACTGAGCAGAGGAGGAGACTCATCCACCTCCCTTGACCTAGTGCTCTCCCTAGTGCAGCCCAGCTGCTGCTGGCCGCCTATGCTGCAAGAGGACTTTGTTAGCTCATGTTCCACTTGGTGTCCACCAGGAGCCCCAGGGCCTTTACTGCAAAGCTGCTTTCCAGCCAAACTTTCCCCAGCCTGTATGGGTGGGTGCCCGGGGTTTCTTCTTCCCCAAGGGCTGGACTTGGCATTTTCCTTTGCTCTGCTTCAGGAGATTCCTGCTGGCCAAGATCTGCAGCCTGTCAACATGCCACTGAATGGCAGCACAACCATCTGGTGTCTCAATCAATCCTCCTATTTTTGTTAACACCTGCAAATCTGTTGAGGGTGCACCCTGCTCCATCATCCAAGACATTAACAAAGACGTTAAGCCGTACTGGCCCCAGTATCAACCTCTGTAGTCTAATTACTAAATAATACATTTTTAAATGGCTACATGTGTATTTGAATTCCATGCTTGTCATCTTCTGAAAATATTTTTGAAAAAAATAAATTAGAACAGAAAAATAAAACCAGTGAAATAAAACAGTCATAAAGCTGACTTTTAAAAACCACTAAGGTGCAGTTGCAAGCTAAAGCTCTAAACCAGAATAATGTGTATGGTATATCCCTCTATTTTCTTCTTTGCCAACAAATTGATGGTAGAGCAAACACATTAGTCTGTACAAATGATGCCCCCTAGCCCTATTAGTCATACACAGTTATACAGAAAATATCTTCACTAAACCTGAACTAACGGTGTTCAACCTCAATCCTTTGTACTGTTTCTGTATGAAACAGTTACTGTGCAGTATTTCAGAGTGAGATAGCCAGCTTACTGTCTCATTATTTAGATGGCTGTCATTGAAAAAAACAGTGTTATCTGAGTCACATAATTCCAATACATGATTTCACAAATGCAAATTCACAAATCCTACAAATGCAGTTATCTCATTGCTTATGCACTCAGAAACTGCCATCCATCTAAGAACTGCAGATAAGAGAGTAGTTTTAGATTTCACCCAAGATAATCATCCATAAATTTGTTATCACTTCACTCCTCTTCATGAAGCCTGAGACCTGGCAGTCTGACGAGATGAATGGGGAAAATCCACACAACGTTCAAGTTTATTCATTCAAATTTATTCGACCAGGTTGCTCACAAAGGAAAGCAAACACCTATGCTGGGGTCCACTGTGCCCAAGCTGCATGCTCTGCTTCAAAAAAGCTCTAAGACATATCACAGGAGAATGGCCGCACCAGGTCAAAGCAAAGATATACACCACTGTTTCCTTCACCTCTGCGCCTGCTCTAGACATCTGCTCTCAGCCACTGTTAGAGACATTCACAAAGGAAACCCCCAATCTCCAGAAATTTGTGGCTCACAGACTTTGGATCTTTCTGATGTCTTTGTATTTAATATTCCTCATGTGTTTTCTGTTCCTTCCATGAATTTATCTAGTTCAGCTACTTTTTGAAGTTCTAATTTTTGGCCTGCATAATAACCCACAGCAAAGAGATCCACAGCTTAACCATACTCTACTTGAGGAACCATCTTTTCTACTTTGTCCTGAATCTCTTTCTTTCATGTTTCATTTTATACTGCATAGTTCTTGCTTAGAAAAAGAGAGTGAATAAACTACTGTTCAGAAGAACTCATGACCAACGCTGTTTTAATTACCAGAGCAATACAGTGTGCTTATTATTTAGTATAATAATATTTGTATTAATGAGAAAGTCAGGATTTCAAGGCCTGAGTACAGTTGCTTCGCAGTCCAAAGACTAGCAAACACAATTTTGGCAGAGACAGTGGAAATATTCCTTCTATTAACAAAAAAAAGTAGATGTTAATGGGTGAATATTGGTTTTTGGCCTATTACAATCCTGGACTGTTCAGTAATTCTGCACATCTCATTGGTAATGTTAGAGACGTTATCATTATTTGCATGCCTTAGAACTCCTATACAGCAACATGACATATTAAATACTGTGGGACACCTGGCTTATGCACTGACCATATATATGCATACAGATAAACGTCTTTAAAGGTTTATGTTTTATTATGCAGTCTTCCTACACTCTCTGCAGCTCCCCACACAGACAACAAGCAGAGGTTGGAAGCTGCTGGCACAATGCTGCAACTCTGGCAATTCTTAGTTGGAAGCTAAATCTCTAATCCTCAGGCTGCTTTCAATTATACCAAGATAGGAAATAGCACGGAACTGCTCCCAGGATAAGAATTTTGTAAGCGGTTCGGTAGAAGCCCTTCCCCACGCCCTGGCAATACAGGGTACAGCCACACTGAGAATCCAGCCCCGTGCTTTCTTGAAAATGCAAGGACAGCTGTAAAGTACAAAAATAAAATTAAAAAAAAAAAAAATAAAAAATTCATGTAATGGAGCTTATGAGCTGATTTACCAGCAAAAATAACTACACAGACATTTTAAAATTCCTCAGTTTTTATCTTGGTAACTAGATTTCACCAGAGCCAGCAAAGATGGCAGAAGAGAAGATGCTGCGAGCCCTGCATTTCAGGGTTTGCGCCTGTTCCAGCAGACATTGATTGCTAGGAAGCCAGCAGCGCTCGGAGCCACCAGGAGTCCTGCGGTTCAGAGTTCCCGGGTGTTACAAGCTGCGTCAGGCAGCCGGCGATGCTTCGAGCTGACATTAATCACCTACTTTGGGGTTCACAGCTGTTACAAGCAGTTCCAGCAACTTGGCGGTGCTAGTAACAATTTATTTCACTTAGCAACAAATGCTGGCATATGGGTGTTGCTTATAATTTCTAAGGAGCTTTTTGCCAGCGCTGTTAGCTTCGACAGTCAGCTGGGGCCACAGCAATGGGAGATTTAAGACATTTTGAAAATATTTCTAACAGCGGTGCCTAACAACAAAGAGTACCTTTGGCTATAGTAACTCTGCATACAAACATTGCTAATGTTGGCACCCTTCCTAATAATAACCAAGTGCCTGATGCTACCTACAGCTACGGAAACAAGAGTCAGCGCTTCAAAACGCTGCTGCTATGTCAACGACGTGTATAGAGTTTAACAAGCGGCTCTTACAATAACAGGAGACACTCTGCCAGAGCTCTGCGCCGCAGCTAAGTCCCTCAGCAGGGTATATTAGCTCAGGCTCAGCACTGCGCTAATAAAGTCACACAGATTTTGAGCAGCGTGAAAATATTGAAAGCTACACCGCCGAGAGCGCAGGATGCCGAGAAGGCAGAAAGAGGCTCTGCCTCTGAATACTGAAAAAAGGTGTTCAATGCAGCCGAGAGTCTGAGTAGAAAATTTTAATTCAGACATCACTGTCATTATACGTGAAGATGTCTGTAGATTTTTTGTTTGTTTGTTTAAATCTGAATTAAAAATAAAAAGGAGAATGCTCGATCCCTTATAAAGAAGTTACAGGCTTGCTTCATGATGTCTTAATAAAGAGATGTTCAAGGAAATATTAGAGTGAAATATTCTCAAAATCAACACAGTATGAAAGCTACATTATCATTCAACCCCTGGATCGTATAATATAGAAGAATATTTTAATATTATTCTACTACACAGGAGGAAAAAGCCTGCCAAATCATTCCTTAACTTCAAGTTTCACTATACCTGCAAATTCCACAAGAGAGTTTTCAATTTTTTTTATTTTTTCATTGGCAGAAGACAGACTTCTCTCAAATTCAATGAATACGTGTAAAATGATTTGGTTTGACTCTTCTTAATAAAAAAGTGAATATTACCTTTAATTTCCTCATTTCATTTTGAAAACATTTAAACATTTTCTTCTACAATTCTTTGATTCAGCTTCATTTCCATTTTATATAGAAATATAGAATCATTAAGGTTGGAAGAGACCTCAAGGATCATCTAGTCCAACCATCTCCCCACCACCTATTACCCACTAAACCATGTCCCTAAGTACCACATCCAACCTGTCCTTAAACACCCGCAGGGACGGTGACTCCACCACCTCCCTGGGCAACACGTTCCAATGACCGATCACCCTCTCCGAGAAGAAATTTCTCCTCATCTCCAATCTAATCCTCCCCTGGTGCAAGAGGCCAACCCCCAGCTCACCACAACTTTCTTTCAGGTAGTTGTAGAGGGCAATAAGGTCTGCCCTCAGCCTCCTCTTCTCCAGACTAAACAAGCCCAGTTCCTTCAGCCGCTCCTCATAAGACCTGTGCTCCAGACCCTTCACCAGTTTCGTTGCCCTTCTCTGGACACGCTCCAGGGCCTCGATGTCTTTNGTGGCCAAAGTGCAGGACCCGGCACTTTGCCACATTGAACCTCATCCCATTGGCCTCTGCCCAGCGATCCAACCTGTCCAGGTCCCTCTGCAGAGCCATCCTACCCTCCGGCAGATTGACACTTCCCCCCAGCTTGGTGTCATCTGCAAACTTACTGAGGGTGCACTCAATTCCCTCATCCAAATCATCAACAAAGATGTTGAAGAGGATGGGCCCCAGCACCGACCCCTGGGGAATACCACTCAGGTGGTATAGAATATTAATATATTCCATTTTTATAGAGAATCACAGAATGGTTTGGGCTGGAACGGACCTGAAAGACCATCTAGTTCCAACCCCGCTGCCATGGGCAGGGACACCCTACACTAGACCAGGGTGCCCAAAGCCACATCCAACCTGGCCTTGAACACTTTCAGGGATGTGGCCTCCAAAGCTCCTCTGGGCAACCTGTTCCAGTGCCTCATCACCATCACAGTAAAGAATTTCTTCCTAACATCTAATCTAAATCTCCTCTCTTTTAGTTTAAACCCATTCCCCCTTGTCCGACTGCTACTTGCCCTTGCAAAGAGTCCCTCTCCAGCTTTCAATATGTTAATACATGACATTAACATCAATGCTTTGAGATGCATTAAGGTATCTTACAAAAAACATGTCTAAAAGTAATTTTGATTGATTTAAATTTTGGACAGATGTTGAAGTACACAATTTCACTGCATAACCAACTCTGTTTTCAAATTTCTTCCTTTTTCACTGCTGACTCCTTCATAAACATAAAGGACAAACCAGTCAGATATTCTCTTTTGGTAGAAAACAATGGAAGCCACACTTCACCTCTTTAACAAGGCTTTTGACACTATCATGTTTTCTAAGCAGGCTAACAACTATCCTAAGCAGGCTGAACTACTATTCACTTGGTGTATTACTAGCTGGAAAGCTACAAAAGAACATTAGCTACAAAAAGTTCATAGGCTATCATATGGTCTCCTCCAGTTTCGTACAGCCTATTCAAGTTCTGCTATCTTATGGGAACGAATGACCCTTGCAGATAAACAGTTCAGAGGGGATCCAAGATACAGAAATATAGTTGTAGAATTCAGAACAATGGTAAATGTGAGAAACACTCTGGAAAAAACAGGATGAAATTGAAGAAGAAATGAAAAACCTTTACCTGCTTAGGAACAATGAAACCCACGAAATTTAAAAAAAAAAAAAAGCTAAAACCCAACTTAGTCTTGTGCAGGGAAAAAAAGATCTGAGCACAGAATAGCTCACAAGGTTGAATGTGAATCGACAATGGCATTCCGTAGGAAAAAGGGCACGCTGTTGTGTAGGAACAGGAGTGCTATCTGTACTCCAGTGGGAATGGAATTTGCCATCTACTGCTGATACATGTCAATACAGCAGCTGAGTTTAAGAACATATTGTTGTTATAAGGAGAGGTTAACCATTTCTTTTGTGCTTCCTTCCATAAGTTATGTACAAGATCAACCCAGAAGCTCCAAGTGATACAACTACTTAAAAAGCAACAGGTTTTAGTTGGTGTCATATAGTCAGTATAATCTGCCTACTGTAATATATAACTAGACCATGATCATTAAATCCCATTTCAGCAATTGCAGGATACCATGTAGTAAGAACAATTTAGAGAGCTTGTGCTCCAGTAACCCAAACCCACAAAGTATTCCCTACACACTATATCAAACTGAAAACTTGCAATAAAACTCTCATCGAAACAGCAATGATGTGCCACAAAACGAGAGCATAAAAAGATGAGAAACACTGTCAGTGCCCTTGACCTACATAAAACAGGAAATTTATTCTGTGAAACTCCTAATGACCTTTGTGAGAATTGCTGAACCCGGTGGCCCAACAGAGGCAAGGTTGACATAGATGTAGCCAGTAGTGAGGCTGAATGGGTGTTCCCTGTATAGAGAATACACACATACCCCTACACACGTGCACATGCACATACACACACAAACACAGACAAAACCCAGAGCACTTGCAAAAACACAGACACCACCACGGGCCTCATCATGTTTCCCTGTCTGGCTGATCAGTATGAAAGCCTTTTAGAGGAAAATACATATACACATACAGAACATGGACCCCTCCAGTAGCTGGGCTTGGACACTCCGTCCAGCAGCTGTCTGTGGACACCAGGTCTCCCCAGCTGCTGGCACCTGGACATACACAAGCCCCTCAGACTCAGAGCCCTGCTCCAGTTGCTGGTGCTCAGGCACACAGCTGCACGCTACGGGTCTCTCCAGCCACTGGCCTCAGACCGTCAGCCTGCCCAGTAGCTGTCCCTGGGGTTCTTTGGTCTCCAGCCACCTCAGGCAAAGACACACACATGTAAAGGGGCCTCTCAGCTGTCCCCCAGGCTCCATGGTCTCTTTCATAGATGGTTTTGGCCTCCTGGTCCCTCCAACAGCCAGCTCTCAGACCCTCCGGTCTCACTGCTATCCAGCCCAGACTTCTGACTGCTGCCATACCTGGCTCCCAGGACTACTACCCTGCTCCCCAGCTCTCTCAGCCTTTCCTCATAAGAGAGATGCTCCAGTCACCTAATCCATATTTATATAATAGTTGTCAAAATCACCACACCCAACAAAGCTCAAAACATCAGCCTCTTCTGGGGTTACCAACTAGTCAGACATTCAGTGACCCAGCCTCAGCCTAGCTGTTTCACCACAACCTCTCTACAATTTGTCGTGCTTTCCCTGTATAGACACAGTAACACAGTCTACACACAGCCACTGCATATTCCCTGTCTCTCTGCCCTCACCACTCCCTCTGATGCAGCCTGTCCCAGAGCTTTACTCTTTGGACATTTAGAAACTTTATAATCTAAACCTTCTAATCTAAATACTTTATGACCGCTGTACACACATTTGCTCTTTCAACAGAAATAATTACTCTTATTCCTTGACAGCCAGCCTCAAAGCTAGCCGGAAAAATATTAATGTACTCCCTCATCATCATTTTAGTAAACAAGTTATGACATTTTTAATCTCTTCCCCCATGATACATCTCCTGTTCTCTTATTCAGCTCTGTTGGGCTGTTCCAGTTTAAATTCAGTGAACATTTTAGGCAGATTTTTGTAGAATATTCTAATGATTTAACGAGGTATTACCAATATTTTGTACTATGATACTATTTGTTTCCTCTCTCTATCAGGAGCCCCTTGTCATGACAAAACCGAATTATCTTCTGCATAGACATGACACTGGTGTTTTATAGTCACACGTGGCTCAAGCCCCATGTCTGTAGCAGAAATTTCTGTTACTAGTTTTGAAATGAATGATTTTCATAGAATCAT
>VWZZ01004283.1:21816-55453 GCA_013399095.1 Psophia crepitans | reverse complement strand
ACATGGGTGGCGTTCTGGTGTGCCAGTGCACACTGCCACTTCATGTCCAATTTTTCATCTACCAGTACCCCCAAGTCCTTCTCCTCAGGGCTGCTCTCCATCCATTCCCCGCCCAGCCTGGAGTTGTTCTTGGGATTGCCATGACTCACACGTAGGATCTTGACCTTGGCCTTGTTGAACTCCATGTGGTTTGCATGGTCCCACCTCTCCAGCCTGCCCAGGTCCCTCTCGACACCATCCCTTCCCTCCTGCGTCTCGACCCACCGCACAGCTTGGTGTCGTCAGCAACTTGCTGAGAGTGCCCTCGGTCCCACTGCTCACATTGCCGACAAAGACGTCAAACAGGGCCAGTCGCAGTATTGACCCCTGAGGAACACCACTCCTTACTGGTTTCCACCTGGACATGGAGCTGTTGATCACAACTCTTTGAGTGTGACCATCCAGCCAATTCCTTATCCAGCGAGTGGTCCATCAATCAGATCCATGTGTCTCCAATTTAAAGGCAAGGGTGTCGTGTGAGACAGTGTCAAATGCTTTGCACAAGCCCATGTGAATGACATCACTTGCTCTTCCCTTATTCACCAATGCTGTAACCCTGTTGGGATTCAGGGAAGTGAAAGGAAAAAAACCCTTTGAATTTCACCCTACAATTTTATATATATCAGTCAGGCAGTGGAACAGGTTGCCAAGAGAAGTTCTGCATTCTCCATTCCTGGAGGTTTTCAAGACCCAGCTGTACAAAGCCATGAATAACCCAGTCTGATCTCAGAGCTGACCCTGGTTTGAGCAGGAGATTGGACTAGAGACCTTCTGAAGTCCCTTCCAAACTTAGTTATTCTATGATGCTACGATATCCAACTCCATAACTTGGAGCTAGGCCACAGCATATCTACAGAAAAAAAGCATCTGGTCCTGATTTAGAGAATGTAAGCAAGGCCATGTTATGGATAGCAGCTGAAGGCGCCCATAACTAATCTCCCATCATATGACAAGGACCATATGTCATGCCATGTGGTGGTAACTCAGTGGGAATGAGGGAGATTATTACATCCTTTTTCATCTTCAGGACAGATCTTCTCAATGGAGAATCTGTATTTCCCTAGTGAAGTTGTTCCATTGATTGAATTATGCTTGCCAATAGAAGAATAATTCTGTGCATAATTACTGCTTTGGACCTTTCTGGTTTCCACTACTATTATGGGTTTGTTCTGTCGTTGCCTCTCACATGAAAGAGTCCCTGAAATATGAGATACTTCTGTCATTGTATATCTTTCTCAACTAGGACATCAAAACTTTCTCTACAGCGTTTGAACTCCTCAATGCGCTGGGCTTGGGTCTTGGCAGGTATCCAAACCCAAGCAGGACGAGGGAAGCTGTCCCTTGTTGCAAAGCCCCAATAGGTCACAGTGATCTGTTGTGATTCACAAATGATTCAAACAAGCCAGACCCCTAAGTGTTCCTCCCTTGATTTATAGGTTTACCTTCAAAAAAAAAAGGGAAAAGGAATGATTGCAGCTTGTAATTATGATATCAGAAGGAAAGCATCTGACACAAGACTGAGGGGAGCTTCTCTTTTAATCAGAGGGCACACAACTCAGAGGAAACCTCAGGGAATTGTGGGCATCATAGAGATGAGTTACCATGTCATAATTTTGAGGAATGAAAGGATGGAAGAAGTTTAATGAAGAACATATACTTCCCTGTGCAAGAATCTCTCCTCTCTCTGATAGTACAGGCTGAAATGATAACACCTGCTGAACCATTCCCACCACTGTCAGTCCCTCCTGTCAATGGAGAGACCAAAAGAGATGGAGACCTTGAATCACTACCTGAACACCTTGAATTATGACCTGGAGATGCCTTTTTTCTCTCTACTCAATGCACAGGGAAAGAAAAAAGACTCCAGACTTAGATCTTCATGTGGTGGGATGGAGTCAGGCCCTAGGTTTATAGGTTCCTTTGCAACCTGTGGGCTTGAGAGCAGGATTCAGCAAAATTCACAAGTCCATTTAGGCCTTAAGAGCTTAATGACAGCTAAAGGTGAGCCAGAGCTCATTACTCCCTTACAGACTCTGGGCAGAAATACTTCTAGACCGCAGTTCACTCCATAGCAGGGTACGTGTCTAAGACAGGTCAGAGACATCAGTGGCTATAAAGTTCCCATCTTGCTCAGATGTCAGTGCTGAAATTCTAGATGCATAGTGCTTGGAGGAGATGAATTCTACCTCAGAGTTGCTTGAAATCAGTGGGAAGTTATGTCCCCAAACTTCATTGTCTCTGAGGTAGGTGACTAATTACCTATGTGAATCCAACTCCCATCCTGTCTCCCCATTTACGTTGTGCAATAACAAGTTGACTTTGTGTCATGATGCCAAGGCATCTTCTTGAGGATGGACCCTGATGCTTGCTCTTTCCCCAGAAAATCCCTGTTGAGAAGATCACATACTCCACCCTGCCTTGGCTGCACACATGGCAGACCGTTGCTTGGCTTACACAGATACCTGGGGTGGTGAAGGGTTTTGGTTTTTTCTAAATGTCTACCTCTTTAAACTGCTCACTGGATGCTTTCCCCTCCCCGCCGCCCAGTACTGCGCTGTGTCCTGACCTGCAGTTCCTGCCCCTGGGTGTGCTTGGACAATGTAGTAAGGGGTTAGGAGTGCCCCTGGTCTGAGAGATCATGAGACCAGGAGTGCTCAGTGTATGATGGGGTATCAATCTAGGGCCACCATGAGGCAAGAGGGTGGCAAAACTCATCTCCTGTTTGCGGAGTTGTGAACAACTGTACGTGACAAGAGCATTGCAAGCTGCAGCCTTTTTCACACCAAGACTCCTCCTTCCATCTTTGGAGACCTCTTTCTATGGGCTTACTCTGACTATCCTCCATCCACAGTAAAAACAGGGCTAATTTACCTCATCTTCCTCACTGTCAAAATCCCTCAAATGACCTTCTCAGTTACTGTCAGTGTCCGGGGGTCCCCCCTGCTCAACCACGCTCCACTGCAGCTCAAGGGAAGTTTTCTGTCCAGCTCACCAGGTTCAGGATCGGGCCCTTATGGCCAAGTCAAGAGTCTGTTTTTCTGCTCCAGCACTCCCAAAGTGCTTCAGGAGTTAAGCCAGCAGGACTGCGTTGCCACTGTACTGGAAGAGGAGATCAGTTTTCCTGCCTGTAAAGGGCTGTGGAATGGCACGAATGCGTTTGTAACGTGAGCCAGAAAACCCGTCTGTGGATGCTCTTGAAGGTAGCTCCAACAGCGAGACCAGGGCTGTGCTCAGCGCTGAATGTGATCCTCTGCTAAGCACAAAATGCACATGTGTCCTTGTTATTAATTCTCAAGCATCATCCCTGGCACCTCTCCGACCCCCTCCAGGAGCCAAGGTCTGGTGATGCCCTGTGTATAAACCACAGTCTGAGGATGCTGCCTGTCCCCAGAAATCTTAAAAATGCAGAGATGGCTTTGACAGAGCTCCTGCCTGAATGCCTGGCCGCTATTTGGAGTGCACGGCGTCTAAATAACTGCCCTGACAGAGGAGGTGTTTACTGCAGCCTTGTGTCTGTGATTGATGCTAACTTCCATGTCAAAGAAAACCCCAAACCAACAAGATTTCAGCTTCCCCCAGCTTCGTAGTGATTTGGGTATGTTTTGGGACAGACTGCTTCGACGACTGAGGTGCAACAGGCACTCCAAGACAGCTTTGCCCTAGCAGGAGATTGCAAACATCAATATTTTTATACCACTCTCACTTCACCCAGAGGAGCTGGACCACGTCAGAGCCACCCTGGGAGGGGTTGGTTGGTTGCTCGAAGCAGCCAACGTGCACAAAACCCAGCCCTGCCCAGGGTGGCTGAATACAAAAGGTCACCCCCATCTACCCCCCCATCTTTCCTCTCCTATGAACACCTGCAAGAAGCAGCCAGATTTAAGGAGAGTGGGGACAGCCCTGGGGACAGCCATCCTTCACGAGTTGGCTTTGCTGTGACCACCCTGCCCAATGCTGACATTTTAATTAAAGAATGGGGTTTTTTTGGTTTTTTTTTTCACTTTCTTACACATTTTTCTCTGATAAGCCTGCTACTCTGCCCTAAAACCTCTCACAGCTCCTCATGTGGTTTGTCCTAAATAATCTCTGGCACACCTTTCTATCTTCCACAGACGTGACTTCCCTTTCCACATTATTTCTGTGCGGCAATGACGCTCTTATCTAATTAGGATATCTGCTTAGCAATTTCCTCCCTCTGCTGTTCATTTTTGGCTCTCTGTGGCTTTCAGGAGGTCAGTGGTTTATCTGTCCTGTTGCATGCACAAACCAGTTTTACCCCAGATTCGAGGACGTTGGGTTCTACAGCCGAGTTTGCAAGCTCTGGGTAGCAAGAGGAGGGATTCACCCGGTACAGCAAGAGAGCAAATATCTCTCAGGCAGGGAGCAGGCAGGCCGGGAGGGGGTGAGGGCTGCGCTCGGTGGGCATCCCAGGCGTGGCAGATGCAGGGTTGTGGTTGTCCTAGGAGATGGACAGCAGTGCTGATACCTCCTCTGGCACAGAGATCCCTATGATGAAGGTGTTGGTCTCCAGGTCTTCTCTTGTGGCAATTTGCTTTATATGTTGGTACCTACCAGAGGCAGATTTTGTGGGTGGGCTGGGATGCAGGCATCCCCCTTTTTCCCCCCGCCCCTGCCTCCAGCTTTGTGTTTGGCCCTGCCGCCCCTGTTACGTGCCATGGCTCCAGCAAAAGAGCTGCACTGGGTGGCTTATATGCTGCTCTGAAAAGAGTGTGGGACCAGAGACAGAGGTATCTGCTAGAGCAGGATGGTGAAGGCATCCCCATACAACCCTGTCGGGCTGTCCCAGCCTTTTTCTTCACTTACCTCACCTTCATCTAGTGGAAGGTGTCCCTGCCCATGGCAGAGGGACTGGAACTAGATGATCTTTAAGATCCCTTCCAACCCAACCCATTCTGTGATTCTATGATTCTACGATCCCAGACAAAAATTGATCCCTGTTGGAGCTGCAAGTCTCAGTTTATCTTAGCTGCAGTTGTTTCTGTATGACATCTCCTGCACGGCCATTTGCTGCTGTCTTTGTCTTTCTTTTTAAAGGAAACAGCTCCACCGACAGCGACACCCAAACTGCCCAGTTTGTTGCGGATTTGAAGTGCATGTTTAAAATCGCTGTTCCCTGATGTTTAATCAGGGCTGAGCCCCACTGCAGGCTTCTCTCCTGAGGTGGCTGCAGTTTTCTTTCTCCTTGACCTTACCACTTGTTTTCAGAAGTGTTGCAGGAACCCAATATCCTTGAGACCTTCAGTCCTGTTCTTGAAAGCAGCTGGAACTGGCCAATGGGTAGCACAGACAGAAATACACATGGCCAGTGATGAAATAACGTTCTTTTCCTTAAAAGCCATCCAAAAACACACGCCTCTGAGGTGCACTGTTACAGCCTATATTGTTCCACCGAGCCCCATAACTTCAACATTTAGAGACAGGAGGCTAAATTTAGGCATGTTACTATTTCTATTTTAATATCCTGGAATTGGTTCAGAGTCCGTCATTGGATTATGCATACCTCTTCACCAAGTTCTTCCCACTCAGGAGTCCTGCTTCCATGGTGGCTCCAGTTATCACACAGCTGACAGTCCCTCCCCAGTCTGATATGGTTTGGAGATTTGATTGAGTTTCATTATGGTCATGAAAGTCAAAAGTGAAACTGATGCATGATGCTCAGCAGGGGATGATTTTAATGCTTCAAGGCCCATATATATGGTTTCACATCTTCTAACCTAAGCTGTCAAGGTGGAGGTTGCACTGGCTACAGGTCCCCTTCATGGGCAGTGGAGAAGGTAGTTAACGTCCTGCTTTTGCTTGTGCCACCATCTTGGACTGGTGCCTTGGGAAGGTGCTTGAAGGGACTTGGAATCATTTTGACCCCATGTGTTAAAAAGCAGCACTGACCTGGTTCCTGTGATGGGGTTTGCAGCTTACATGGCAGGGGTGAAAGTGGGGCTTTGCTTCTGGACCATGCCTTGGACATGTGCTTGCTTGCAGCCCAACCTGAGCACCGCAATGCCCAGTGCTGCAGCCATCGCTTCTCTCCTAGACTGGTGCTCCTTCCGTGCATAGGACCAAAGTGGCTGGTGGACAGCAGATATGGCTTATCAGCCCATGAGCTAATGCCATCTTCACCTCCAGGCCCTGCAAGACCTTCTCAAACTGGACAGATAAAGGACACACTGACTGAGGCTTGTGACCCTGCTGCTCTAGAAACAGCGATAATAACCATGGCCGCAGCATTTCCTGACTTTCCGGTGCTTGGCCAAGCAAACTTGCTTTTCATACAGGGTATCTTTTTAAAAACCTCTATCTGTAATATCCTAAGGAGACTGTCGGTATGTAGCGGTTCCTAATAAAACAGGAGTTAGCACACTGTGGCATGGAGGTATTACACCACAAACAACGCCACCCTGCATTTAGAATAAGAAATGACTGGTGTTTCTCGTTTTAAGAGTGTCATGGAAAGCAAGCACATCTATTTTTATTTCTCTCTCCTATTTTTTTTTTTTCCTGGTCAAAATAATGCCCCTGTTGTATTTCTGTGCACATTGCTATGAGGAGCCAGGAGACAGCTGCCCATTTCCAAGCCATCCTTGACTTCCCAGCTAACTCCATCCTCCTCATGGTGAAAGGTCCCTCTTTGGCTTTGATCAGTAGCTATGTCCTCCTGATCATGCCTACCCAGGCTCCTCTCTCATCAGTCTCCACCTTTTCAGACCTTTGTTTGAGGGTCCTGTTTGTTTCTGCTTTGGTCCCCGGGTGCCAGGGCTGCAGCAGAGCGTGGTTGGTGGGGTTTTTCCCACTGGAGAAAGGGAGCTGGGTGCTGCTGCTACCAGGACAGCTCAGAGCCCTGACTCATGCAGTTGCACTTAAAAATTAATTTAAATGAACTATTTTCTTGCTTTGTGGCCTTATATTGATTCCCTTTTGTTCTCAGTCTCTTTCTTCCCGGATCAAGGTTTAAATTAGTTTCTGGAAAGAAGGCTTGGCTTTATTGAAGATCCTCCTGTTTTAAGATGAAAGTATTCCTGTGTTGATTAGGTCATAACAAGCCTGTTTTATGCTTTCTTACAATCCTTCCTGTTGAAGATCTCCAAACACTTTGCATGCAATGAAAGGACCCTATCCTCTTCTTCAAAACCTTCCAAATTTGGCCTAAACTAGGAAAATCATAAAATGGTTTGGGTTGGAAGGGACCTTAAAGTTCATGTTCTGATCCGCCTGCCATGGGCACAGGGACACCCTTCACTAGACCAGGTTGCTCAAAGTCCCGTCCAAATGGCTTCTCCTCTTCTTGCTGGAGAGACAGAAGAGTTCATCTCAGGTACAGGACCTCAGCTTGCAGAGGTGGGGACTGTATCTTGAGGTGTCTCAGGGACCGTGAAATGAAGCTGGGTATCTATCTGACACTACTGGATATGTGTCTCTGTGGTGGGCTGAGGAGCAGAGATACGGGCAGAGATGATTGTAGTATGGCAAATAGCTCAAGTACTCTGGCAGGAGGAGGGACAAAGCCATCCCATGTCTCCTAAAGATGGTTTCTGGCCCATCTGGTGGATTTCTCCTGATCAGTCTGATGTTGCCCCTGACGGGTCACCCCATTTGGAGAAGTGCTCCTGGCAGTGTTGCAAGCCTGCTTGTGAGACAGCGCAGCCATCTAGTTACTCAGAGGAGTAATTATTAATGGTGGCAGGTTGCGCTTCACGTATTGTTGTCCACCTTCACTAGCTTCCATGTAACTTCATTTTGTGGCAAGTCTAGAAGTTATTTCTGTTGCATACCTCAGCTTATTTTCATAGGTGATTTTACAGAGTTCATTTAAAAATAAACTGGGTTTTAAAATACTCTTTTCTAAGAAATTTTATTTCTTGGCTTTACCTTTTATTTTTCAGTTTCATCAAACATAAAAAATATCCAACATCTGGGGGCAAGTAAAACAGAAAGAGAAGCAGAGGAAAGCAAAAAGAGGGATGCATTTAAAAAAAAAAATCACTGTTCTGTCATTCCTTCACCTCTGTCATTTCCTCACCTCATAAAGCCTTCAATTACTACAGGAAATGTAAACAGAGCAAAAATAAAGTAAAGAAGCAGTAAAAGCTCAGTGAGCAAAGACAGCTTTTGGTGAGCTGGCACGCGTTTTAAATGGAGCATATATTGTTACCAGAGAGTTTCATGTACAGAGGGACGGCTCATGGGCTGGGAGGATTTTGATGAAGAAAACCAAAATCCACCCCCTCTAAACTTTGATAGAGTCACATTTTTCTATTCCTTAATTGAGATAGAACACTTGCTGTGAGGTCTACCAGCAAGGGAGTTGTTTCAGGCTGAATTCCATTTTTCTTTAGGAAAAAAGAAAAAATGAATGGTGTCGGAACAGAGGCCGTTTTACAAATACTTGGTAGACTCAGAGAAAACAGGACCGGGAGGGACCTTCAGCAAATGTCTGAGTCAACTGCTCACCTCAAGGCAGGGTGAGATCTCTGTGAGCCACTCTTGAAAGATGTCTTTTAAACGTGTTCTTAAGATCTTCAACAATGATGTCGTTAACTCTATAGACCATCAACAACTTCAGCTCCATTGTTATCAAATATAGAAACTTGGTAAGGCTGTTCAGGTCTTTATGGAAAGAACCTGACGTTATGATTATTTGCATCCTTTGAAATGTTAACTGTGTGTTTACTTCCAACATTTTTGGCATTTGGGTCACAGGGCAGAAATAGCAATTTTAACAGCTGGTATGTAATATGTGCCTTACAGATAGCTGAGGTCTAGACACAGACCAAAGGAGACTAAATATACCAGGTCAAAGCAAAACTTTCTGTTCAGATACGCTTTGTGTTTGCAATTGGTGCTTAGATAAAATCAGCCATGAAAAAATGGCATGGACCACTGAAATACAAATTAAGGAGGAAGGGGTTAGATTATGGGTTAGAATAGAATCAATAGAATAGACTAGACTAGAATAGAATCATTAAGGTTGGAAGAGACCTCAAGGATCATCTAGTCCAACCGACACCCCCCCACCTATTAACCACTAAACCATGTCCTTCAGTGCTGCATCTAACCTTTCCTTAAACACCCGCAGGGACGGCGACTCCCCCACCTCCCTGGGCAACCCGTTCCAACGCCCGACCACCCTTTCAGTGAAGAAATTCCTCCTCATCTCCAACCTGAACCTCCCCTGGCGCAACTTGCAGCCGTTCCCCCTAGTCCTGTCACTAGTTAGTGATACACAGAGAGACTTTGTGCATGGTTTAAAGACTGCAGAATGAATCAGTACTGCACCACTGATGTTAATAATCTTTGGGCCAGCCCATGACCCTGTTCTCCAGGGAAGGCAAGGAGTTGGCTTCCATGTAGGTTTTAGAGAGCCATTTGTCTGTCCTGGGCACTTTTCTGTGTGCTCAGAGGTAGCTGAGACTGGGGTACTGGCTGAAAGAACACGTGTGCTTTGGCTCCAGAAACCTGCTAGTACTCAAAGATGTGCTTGTGAAGAAACCCCGCTTGTACAGAATTTAATTTTATAGCCAACCTTCAAGGTCCCATATGCAGACGCTGGCGCAGCAGGGAACTGAGCGCTCACTTCCAGATCCCGAATGTGCAATGCAGCTGGTGTTTCTCTGCAGAAGATCCTTCCAGCCTTCAAGAATAGTTTGGCACCTGTGGGTGGTAAGAGCTTAGCAGCTGAATTGTTGAGCAAGACATTACTGCAGAGCACACCGTCCTTCCTGCAGAGCCAGCCTCTCAGTCCTAATGATCTTTTGGAGGGTGACATGAGCCAGTGGTGGGCCAGGGGAGGCCTCTTCTTTGAGGAAAGTCTTCTAAACGACCTCCAAAGCATGTATGAAATCTCACAGAATTCCATAGCAATCCTCATCTAAGTATACTTGTGTATTTCCCCAGTTCGATGCCTTTCCCCCTCCCCCCCCGTAAAATTCCTCCTTGGCTTTTTTCAAGGACATTTTCATCAAATTCAGAGGCTAAGCAAGCTGCAATACTTTGACTTATTTCTTGGGGACTGTGAAATGGAAAGCTTCAGGAAATGTAAACATAGGATTAACACTAAAATTGAAGAACACCTTGTTATTGTCGATGCCTGATCACCATTGGCTTGCACCAGGTCAAACAAAGTAAGGACTTAAACCTGAATCCTGCAGCTGTCAAAACTTGGTGGAAAGACCTCCTCTCCTCCTCAAACTTTGCTACCTTGGCACAAATTTTGCTGAAGTTTTGCACTTGCATCTTTCCTCCTAGCTCTTTTTTCATACGTTGTTCAACATTTAGCTCCGATGACCTTCCTCAGTGTGGACTGTTCATCCTCTTGGCTTAGCGGGGGTCTGCGGACTGACTCAATCCTTTTTCTTTCCCTGCTCAGCATGTTATAGCTATGCATGCTCATTTTGTTTGCACTTCTTTTTTTTTTTTTTTTGGAAAAGGCCCCAGTGGGAAGCTGGAGTCTTGTGGCACATGGCAGGCATTTCACTCTGCAATTATCATCGACGCTGCTAATCTGCTTCGAGTGGAGCTGGCCGTGCTCGAAACGTGCTTGTGGCTTTCCTCATCTTTGGCTCTTTGCTGTGGTTTCGGCCCTTTCTGAATCCCCCAGTGTTCAGGAAGAGCCGGAGCAGTTCTCACACTCTGTTTTCTCTCCTCCTTTACTTTTTCCCTGGCATTCCCCACATTTTCACTTGCAGCCCATGCTTTTTAAATGCACGTTGAAAATATTACATCCCACAGGTTTACTTTGCGTTGGATGTGAAAGAAAGATTAACCTCTATATTAAACCTGTTATCCCTTTTTTCTCTCCTTCCCATCTCCTTTTCCTCTTCCTACAGATCGTTTCTTCCAGAATTCTCTGTTGCTATCAATGTCCCAACAACTTTCAGCTATTCATGCGTGTCAGATATGCATCATGGTGTTTGGGTCTCATCACCACAAGGAACTTTCCAGTGGAGACATAAACCCCTGTAGGAAACCTACTTTTTATGAAATACTATATATAAAGCACTGCCCGAGGGACATCAGTTACGGAGCAGCAAGGCACCACAGGCTCCTTCGGATTTGATTCTTTGGTCTTTGTAATAATTTGCATTTTTACAAACAGAATGTAAAAAGTACCATTTCTCACCCTCTTTGTGCAAAACCAGCAGATAATCAAGACTTTGTATCCATTGGCTTTGGTTAATAAGCCCATAAATAACCTATAGGATGATGCAGACTGCTGCTAAATATAAGCCAGAGATGTCATCCACTGAATCTGGCACCAGACTGGATAATGTAGGGACTCTTGGTTTCAAGGATCTAATTCTCATTTCTTTCCCAGTAGCAGTATTTAAAAAAGGACTCAGAGGAAACAAAAGATGACACCCACAGCCCACATTTCTAGGGATAACCTGCCCCCCAGGGGATTATTTACCATCACTATGAAAAACATGGACTGAGGAGCTACTTTGAACATGTCTAAATTCATCTTCCACTTCCACACGCCACTGGAGCTTGCTTCTGCCTCTTTATTGTAAATCTTTTTCCAGCTGCAGACTTGGGTAAACCATGACTGAACTGCTTCTCCAGGAGTCTTGCCCATGTCGGGAGAAGCATGTGACCTGAGAGGGCTATTTTATTTTCAGCATGGTGTGATCCTCCAGAGCGTTTCCATCATCTTTTGTCTCAACTTCCATCATGCCATGCATGATTGGTTCGCCTGCTTGCTTTAAGGCTTTGCTCAGTTATTTGTTATCTCTATTTGGGCCCCATTGTGTTCAAATCAATGAAGTCATCTGCTCAATGTTCAATGGTCATAAAAAATAAAGTAGAAGCTGGCAGAGGGTTATTTTGAGATCAGACACATTTGCGCTTACTTGGCTGGTGGCCAGGAGACCATAAATGTAAAATGGGACAGTATAGTTTTCCCTTGAGTACTGATTTATGTTCAAAACAACCAGCAGAAATAGAAAAGGTCTAGACGTGAAGCTAAAGAAATGCATTGCTGTAGCAAGGAACTACAGAAATGATCCTAATCAGTCTCCAGCAGCTCCCCACAGTTGATCTTCCCTGGAAATATACTTGAATTACAGCAACAGGAGAGGATAATGAGGCCCAGTAATGGCAGGTGAGACTGATGTACTAGCCAACAGCCCAGTGTAACCAACTACAGGCTGAGTCTGCTTTGGGTTATGCCATTTTGCACAACTGCAGCCTTAGCTGGTTGGTAAAAAAAGCAAAGGCCAGTGACTCTTGCCTGTAGTACTTGCACCAAGTGGGATGCTCCTGCATCTCCATCTTCCTTCCAAGGGTCCAGCTCCTCACAGAATCATAGATTCATAGAATGGTTTGGGTTGGAAGGGACCTTTAAAGGTCATCTAGTCCAACCCTCTGCCATGAGCAGGGGCATCTTCAACTAGACCTGGTTGCTCAGAGCCCTGTCCAACCTGACCTTGAATGTTTCCAGGGATGGGACATCTACAACCTCTTTGGGCAACCTGAGCCATCATTTCACCACCCTCCTTCCTTATATGTCGTCTGGTATCTCCTCTTAGGTCCTGATTCATTGAGGGTTTCCACATCTTTGATATTGAACTGGTGAAGGAGATGGTAATCCAACCTTGTACACACAGCCAGCACTGGATATTTTCAATGCAAAATTGGGTTCTTTGTGAACAATGCTTTCCAAAACATGTCTGTTTTCACTATGAAAATTCCATTTTGCAAGAAAAAACCCCAAAGATCTCAATTTTGATATATTTCTCAGGTGGTTCACTGAAATGTTAGTGTGGTTGCTGTTGCTGCTACTCTTCCTTGCAGATAGACTTCTCTGGTGAAACTGCATCTCCCACGACTTTTCCTTGAACTCAGAGAGCAGGAACAGATATCTCTGCAAGAAGTTTTCTCTGGATACATTCTCCATATTCTCTGGACATATTCTCCAGGTCTGTCTTGTGCCAATGAGATGAAAAGTATAATGTGCCAAAATTTATGAACAGGCATATGTGCATGTGTGTGTCATTGAAAGTGGCTTTTAATCATCAGTTCAGGATCTGTTCATGATTTCAGCCACAGCAAGTTCTGCTGAACTGGACCAAAGCAAACACAGTACAGGCCTGGTGTGGAGTTATATCCCACTCTAAAGAAAAGGTGGACAAAGTTATTCCCGGTCTGATGACTTTAAAAATAATTTTTTTTTTTTGTTTTGGAGAAGGATTCTTGTTGCATTCATTTTTTTCCTCTTTCAACAGCCGTAGATAAGGAAATAGGATTTCTGGTAATGGTACTGAACAAAGTTTCAGATGATGGGGATTCAATTTGTGATGACAGCGCACTGGGAAATAGATTAATCCCTCTCTGGAGTTTAATTCCCATATCTGTACAGAGAGGATAAAAATTCTTCCTTTGCTTTCCTTGCATCAGACGTCAGAGTCCTGTGGGCTAATGCAGTGTGCTCCTCTTTTCCATCCATGTCCTCATCTTGCTGAGGGACTCTGGCTGCTCCCACATATAGACTGTAATTTCAACAAGGCCAACCAGCTGTTCCTGAAGGAGAGGACACTTCTGAAATCTCCCAGAGCTCCAAGCCTTCATCGAGTCCTACAGCTCCTGAACATCTTTCTGGGGCTCTTCTCTCTCCTGTCCTCTGCTAATTGCACACTTGTGTTCTCTGACTTTCCAAAGGTGTGGGATGGTAAAGTGTTGCAGAAATTTGTTGCCAGAAAAACAAAGCCTTTTCCTATACAAGGACTTTGTCCAACCCAAATTGCTTATTCTGTGGCTCAAGGAAAGATGCTGCCCCTTGGAATTGACCTTACCTTGGAAAGGTTCATCCCTGAAGATAGGGGAACAGAATGTGGTCCTGCTGCCAACAGTCAGACCACTGCTGCCAAGAGCAGATGGTTGCATGAATGGTTTGCAAAGAGCCTGCAGTCCTGGGTAAGATGAGACAGCCACTGTTTCAAATGGGGCTTGTTGCTTCGATACAGGCTAACCTTCCCACCTTCTTCAGCCCAGACTGGTGTAAAGGCTCCTTGATGCGAGTAAAAGCAGATATACATAAGCCCAAACATCCTAACCATGGTCCTCAGGGATATATTGCCCCAGGGGTTGCAGAGATGCCTTGCCAGGATGCTGACAGTTCAAGAACAGCTACAGCCAAGAACAGCACATGTTTAGTACTAGGTGCAGACAGGATCATGCTTTCATTTCATTCCTTTCCCCTCTCTCCTTGTCTTTCAGGACTTCTGAGTGACAGCCTTCATCCAAAGGGTGTCATCCTGCCCTGGGAAACCCTTCCAGTTCCTCTTATGGAACTTGGGCTGCGCTGTGTGGGCTGATGGACCAGCTGCTGGGTTATTCCACCTTTCCCCTTCTGCCTTCAGGCTCTGCAGGCTTAGCAAAGGGAGCAATGGGAAATGCTAGATTCAGATTTTGGATGGTTCGCATCCATGGCACGACCCCGCTTTGCCCTCTGGAGTGATCTCATGGCACTGCAGGCTTTGGCATCCACATTCCACCCCCGCTGTGGCCTGCTATTCTGCGGTTCTCCAGCAAGGAGCAGCCTCCAGCTGAGATGCGGGGTTATGATGCTGGATTATGTCGGTGACTGAGAGGCAACAGGCAGAGAACTCAACAGAAGTGGTGAGACACCCTGGAGAAGGAACCAGCTAGTTGGTCTCTGTGGGTGGGATTTATTTCCATTAACTGCAGCTGCCTAAATATAGGACATCCAGTCAACAGCAGCTCTTTAGGTTCCCTCTAAAGTCAATGGGGAGACACCAGGAACTGCGGAGGCTGACTTGTTCTGCCCTAAGATTGGTGTGCACCAAAGATGGCCTGGTTTGCCTTCTGTGATTTCTCATTCTCAGACAGGTGCTAACTAATAAGCTTAGATAAGGTGCTACCTGACTGAAGCTGCCCAGGATGAATCCTGTTTTTTCGAGACCCAGCCTCCATTTGTGGATACCAATATTAGTTTTCTTCCTACTACCAGTTTTATCCTTGTTAGTAGCGCTGATCTGATACTGGGGACAGGACCGGAGATATCTCCCAAAATTCACCTCTTTGGTGGAAACATATTACCTTTCTCTCCCCTTTGCTTTTGCAAAACATATAATATTTAAAACTTTTATTTTTTTTTTTTCCTAACTGGAAGTTCCCACTCCAAACAGCCAAGACACAAAACTCAAAACACAGCGCAGTGCACCATGAGCAAAGTCTTTCTTTGGCATTTGTTGACTTCTTTGGCATTTGTTGCCTTCTTTGGCTTCAGACGCTGTAAGAAGCCCTGGAGAATTCATTAGGACTATTCACATAATGAAGTGTAAAATCTTTTGGTATCAACAGCTCCAGGCAAATACTTGTCAACTAGACAAAACCAAGGCCCAATAACTGGAACTTGCCCATTGATGCTGTTTAATAGCTAGCGTGCTCTGCAGCACAGCTTTGATCCATGCCAACTCGTAATCTTCTAGACGTGTCCCATTAATTGCCTGCATATTGAGAAGGACATAGCACGTACCGAGAACATCTCCTAAGCTATGTAGAGAAAGCCAATGTTTTTTTGGGGTAAAGAGAGTTTGGCTGTACTCATGTCACCCATACCACATCAGTTGCCACCAGGGCCACAACTGTCTATATTGATAAATTGCCATCTGGTTTGATTTTGGCTCAGTTCAAGTACAGTTTTCTGAGGCAACTCCCAGACATGATTTGGATTTTCATGTGAGTGAAGAATAACTTCCAGTGGGCAGGCAACATGTGGGCACCATGTTCTGCATGAAAACAGAGTAATAATGAGGGTGCAGGGTGTGTTGTATCAGCTGATGACTGTGATGGAGGGCACATAGGACCAAAGATTTCCCCGCTGCAACTCATTTACTAGCGCAGATATTGCCATGGGCAGTTTGACCTCCTGGTTCAGGCTGAGTAGAGCCAGAGGTTTCCAAACTTCTGGTGGTATGTGAAACACTTCCAAGTGCACGGAGGAAAATCCAGTGATGAATGTAATTTTTGCTTTCCAAGCACATGGGTTCATGCCCAGTGTGGTGTGTCTGGTGAGCCTTCAGTTCAGAGCCCTCCATGACTTCTTGAACTAATTGGGTGCATCGATACAGTCCAGGAGCATCCAAAAGAGCAGCAATGCAGTGACAGTAAGCCTGGAAATAACTTTCCACTTCTGCTTTCCCAACCTCTTTGAATGGATATCCTTCACACTTGAGTAACTTTATAAGCTAAATATTCACACCTCGTTGATTGCCGCCTGGATGTTTATAGGACCTGGGCAAAGCTGCCAGAATGGAGGGAAGGATAAGAGAGCAAAGGAGTAACAGCAGATGCTTCAGTGAGGTTCCATGTGCAGACTTGGGCTTGGGGAATTGTCTGCCTCTGTCTCAGCCAGAAAAGTGGTTGTTGGAAATGACATCATGGGATACCCTGTTAATCTTACCCCTGTGTGTTCTTCTAGATCAGATTTCACTTTGCGAATCTCTCAGATGTTTTTCAAACCTGCCAAGAAACATACACTTAGAGTGACACCAGCTTGTTTATCTCCTCCTGCCTTGTACCACTGCACCTACATCTCATGGGAAATTCCCTGGAAAGAGTCTGCTGTTGCTTCTTCTTCCTCTTCATGCCATCACTCATGGTGAGATTATAATGTCCCCAATACTATATCCAGGCACTGAGAGCAAGAAAGGCCACCCATAGTCCAACTCTCTCTCATGACCACTGGATATACAGGTCTCCACTGGCACAGCGTGCCTGACCATGGGAAAACCCCCAGTGAGCTTCATCTCACTGGAATTGAAACATTTATAAAGCAGATGTCTGCACTGGGGCTGGTCAGCTTGTGTCCCCTCCACCATCTGGAGTGGGGCTTGTTACATTCCAGATCAAAGTAGAAGTCATCATACACTCGTCCAATGATTGCTACTTTTTAATAACACTCATTCATGATCAATGGAAATAAGTAAGACAATTGCAAAAGTATAAACATAACCTTTTAATAAGTGTTATTCATTTCTCTTAGAAGACCTCATAAACATCTGTCCTCAGCTGATTGAATCACCATCTGGAGGTGCCACCATGGCTTCACTGAGTCCAGAGGTCTGAGCAAGGTGCCTGCTCTCTAACCATGTGAGTCCTCTAAGGGTTGTCTGAGAAGCAGAGGTGAATTGTGCTTTTATCTGTTGGTCTCTATCCAGGACTACTGAGAGAGCCTAAATGGCTGGCCGAGACTATATTCCCCACTATTAATTAAGTAATTAAATAAATTTATTAAAAATTAATCCAACATCATGGAGGAAGGATACAGGTTCAAATGTTCAATTTGCTTTCATGGTGGGGTCCACTCATTCGTTCCACAGGGCGTTTCCTTGGAGAATTAATCTCTGAAATGGGGCTGGGAGCCTCCTTGAGAAACTGGGTCATCCATCCGTGGTCCCAAGGCAGGACCAGCTCCATCTAAATGATTTCTGTCAAAACTTAAACCAACTTTTTGTTAAAAACCTTCAACAAGTGAAACTGTGGAGGACATAAGCACCAATACTGTGTTTGCATGTGTCTTACTGCCTAAGATAAACACTGTCATCTTCTTCGTCATATTTTTCTAATACTTCCAAAACTTCATGAGATCTGTCCAATGTGGCAGACGCTGCATGTGGGTTTTGCCCATGTGTGTCCACGCTTAGTTTCGCCTCTTCTTTTCTCCCTTTTAGGAGTATTTTGAGTATTCTTATTTGTCAAAAAACTACTCACTTAAGTCCATGTCAAAACTTTTTTTCCTTTTTCTTTTAAAATCAAGATGCCAGTTGTCCTGTGCAGTGCTTGTATGCTTTATTCCTTGAATTCCTAAGTTTCACAGTTAATTTCTGCTTGGGTTCATTAGAAGTGTCAAATGCTTCCATGTAAAATATTTCTGGAAATAAATTTGGGGGTTTTATCGCTCTCCTTGGCTACTAAATGGAGGCTTCTGCTCCAGAAGGAAGACTGCAATCATGAACAGTGTTCACACAGTAAAATTGAATTCGTAATTTGACACAGACGTCTTCCCTACAACCACTGCAGTGATGACAGAAATATTAGCCACTCAGCTGCTAACTAGCAAAATGTGCTCTAAGAAAGATAAGCTTATTTCCTGAAGCAATGTGAAAGAAAAGCCTTTTATCATATAATTTCACATTTTCTTCATGAAATTGTTTGGACTTTCTTAAATAGTTCTTATGAATTTTTAGAAGAGAATTAAACCCCAAGTCCCCCCTTCCTCCAAGTGTGTTTGGAGAAAAATATTTTCACTTCCTTACACTGGCAGAAGACAGGGAAACTGGTTGTCCAGCAGAACAATTGCTGCTTTGCTTTACAATCTTCTTGTTGGAGAAATTGGAATTTCCTTTAAAAGGGGAAATTTTTGTTAAAAATTTCATTTTAATAATAATAATAATCCCCCCCCCCCCCCAATCTGTGCAGCTCTTGGGACAAAATCCCTGGCACCAGAGAGCACCTATATTTACAGGCAGATAGACTAATTATGGATGAGAGTGGGATTTGCATATCAGGGGTTTGCTGGATGATCCTAGAGCGATCACTTTCTCACCCCAAAAATACACACTGGTGGTGATTCATGGGTTTGAGTCAAACAGTGAGCTCTTCCTGGGGAGAAAAAACCCCAACATCAACAAAAAAAAAATAATCAGGAAACTCATTTCTGGCCAGTGTAAAGTTCTGTCTGTGGTTACTCATGATTTAATTCCTTGTCCGTTGGAGAGGGCTTGTTCCTGTTAGGTGCTCAGTTGGGTAACTTCCTACTACTTTTGTGGTGATGTCATAAAAATCCTTACTTTTCTGATCTTTGAGCTGGCAGAGGACGGGGTTGGGGCGGGAGTCAATGTGTGGTATGTCCATGCTCTTAAGTATGCCTTGCAGGGGGAACATTAGGGAGTTTATCAGATTAAAATCAGTTCATAGATCAAATGACCTGGAATCCGTGACGTGCCAAGTGCATCAGGAGTCTGGCTGGTGGGTTGGTAGAGCAGGGTCCATCTCCCCTCCCATTAGGATGTTTTTTTGAAGGAACTGTAACTTCAAGAGTAGCAATTCTGAAAGATCGTGCTTAGATGTTGGGTTATTATTATTATAGCTATGGGAAATGATATAGTATTATGGTCTGGCAAGACCTGAAAGGACTTGGTCTGTGTCTCAACGGGAAGTGGGCTTGGAATGGTCTTCAGGTTATTTTGGAGGCATGGTGGTTTGATACAGGCAGTTGCGAAGATTATATCAATGCTGGGTTTTGAGAGCAAGCAGATTGATGCAGATTTTGCCACATTTAAACTTGGAATAAACAATTCATTGGGCTGATTCACACAGGCTAGCCAATCTTTTTTTTTTTTCCCTTTGTTCTTTGTGTTTTCTTTTGCTATCAATCACTGAGTCAATCTGCCACAGAAATTTCCCTCACTGTGGCAGGCACGTGATAGTCTTTGTCAAAGCTCTTCCATGGTTCAGCACGAACATCTGTGGAAAATATGTGGTGCTGCTGCTAACAACGAGAACGGCAAAACATGCATCCTCCCGTGAGCCCAAACCTAGGAGGGAGTTTTGGGATTTTACAAACCCCTCATGCTTTCCAAGTAGGTCCTGTTTCCTCCCTCTCTCTCTGCTGCTGTTCTTTGAATGGTAGCTAAATGCAGTCTTGGTTTTGCCTGTGGATCTATGGAGGTGGTAGAGATTTTTCTTTTTTCTTCCCCACCCCTGATATTTCATGCAGAAATCTCAGGTACCTCCCCCAAATGGCAATGTTGAAGAAGTATCATAGAATCATAGAATATCCCGAGCTGGCAAGGCCCCCCAGGCCCACCAGCCCAACCCCTGGCCCCACACAGGACCAGCCCAGCTAGAGCAGATGGCTGAGAGCGTTGGCCAGACGCTGCTTGAACTCAGCCCAGCTCGGGGCAGTGACCACTGCCCTGGGGAGCCTGTGCCAGGGCCCCACCACCCTCTGGGGGAAGCACCTTCTCCTGATCCCGACTCTAACCCTCCCCTGGGGCAGCTCCAGGCCGTTCCCTTGGGTTCTGTTGCTGGGCACCAGAGGGAGGAGGTCAGTGCCTGCCCCTTGGCTCTCCCCGTGAGGATACCATAAGCCATGAAGTGGTCTCCTCTCAGTCTTCTCTTCGATGAATATACAAGTGTGACACCCATCAGTTGCCTGTAATAGCTGAGCTCTTTACCATTTTCCCAACTAAAACCTGGGTGTGCAGCCTGAGGAGGTCCATCCTTCAGTCAGAGCCAGAAGAGAGGTACTTCTTTATTTGAGAGACCCAAAAGGATTTGCACCAAGTCAAGCCAGATGCTTCCTTGGCCACGATCCTCTATGGTCTGGTCAGCAGCAGATGCCATGGCAAGACGAGAGATCAAGTCAGATACTTTGGGACCATCTCAGAGCCTCTCCTCTTCCCTGCAGTCTGCAGCTCATGACATCCCTGAGCTGACATGTATCTTCATGTTTGCCCTGTTTGCATCAGGTGCCAAATGCCATGGAAATGAATCATCTTCTGGGAAGACCTCTCTTGAACATGGAGGGGGGCTGACATGGGTAGCTTAGGCGAGGTGTCCAAGATGAGACCCTTCCCAACCGACATTATACTTTACAGGCACTTGCTTTAGGTTTTAGCATGAAATGAACTCTGTCTGAAAAGTGCTTCTGCTATCTACTGGCCAAAAAGGGAGATTAAACAAGGTCAGCTGGAAGCACCTACGTTTTGAAAACCTCCCCTTGACTGCAGAGGTTTCACCATTAATATTTAGTAACTGAAGTTACCTAAACTCAGCCAAAGGAGAAAGAAAAAAAGGAATGAAACCACCTAAGCATGTGGTGACACCAGACATGCAGCTGCCTCTTTAGGTACCTGTAATTGAAAAACGAGTGCTCAAAGGTTTGAAGCCATGTGGGCAAGCTCTGGCAGAAGAGGGAAGCAGACCGATAGTTCAGGTGCAAATCTTCCGATTCAGCCAACTAAAGCCAGGGGAACATAAGAAAGCCCATGGAAGACGAGGAAATGCGATAAGTCTTTATGAGAGACAACCTGCCTGAAACATCCTATTGGTGCCCACTCAGGAGGTGCCAATCAGTGTCTGTAGCTGTACTGAATTTAGCGTAGTTAAATCTTGGTTAATGCCTCCTGGTTGGATTTGGATAACTGCAAATGAGCAGGTGCAAGACCATATGTGATATAACTGGAAGGTCCACGCCAATGCCTGCGTCACCGGGACATGCCTGTGGTACCATTCATCCCTCTCCCTCTTTTTAAGGTGCAGCATTTTGAATGGGACAACTTGTGATACCATCTGTGTGAGTGACCTTGCCAATCGCCTTTGACAAACACAAAGTAAAAAAGAAATTGGTGGAATGGGAGAAAGCAAAATTCTGGACTCTTTGCATTTGAGTTCAGATCCTGCTTGCATCCAAACCGAACAATAAAGGAGAGGAATTTGAATCTGGTAATAGGCACAGGCTGCAAGAGAGGAGCAGAATCCTCCGACATCAGATTTTCATTTCTGAAGAGACATCTGCGTTGGACGTGATGTACCCTGGTTCTAACACCAAAAGTTTGGAGGCAAGATGGGTTCCCTACTTGGTGCTCTACGACTTGCAAGGCTGAGAAGTGATGAGTGTGTGTGAGTGATAACTGAGGCTGGAGATTGCCTCCTGCGTGACAGACTCCAGGTCCTGTTGGAACGGGACCTCATGGGTGGTGCCTGGGACTGCTCCGCTTTCCCTGTCTCGACACCCCCCCCCACACCACCACCCCCAAATACCAGATGAGAGGAATGTCTACACCACAGAGTAAACAGTGGGCTGGAGAGCGAGTATAGGCTTGCCGAGTCCTGCAGCATATATGCTTTCTGCCTGCGCTGCTGGCTCTGTGGCTCATGCACAATGGGTGGGATCCATCCTCACTAAAGCTGGATGTTGACAAGACACATGTCTTTGCCTGAGCGAGCCACCCTGGAATCCCTTTACTGACATTTAATCAATATATTTAATGAAGCCAAGGCTGTGATTTGTTTCAACCCGGCACAGGCGCTTCAAGTAGGACATTTGAATAAGCCCATAACATTTCCTGCTTCTCTCCATGGGAGCTATGCACTTAGCATCTATCCTGGAGACATTTGGAGCTGAATCCACTCTGGGGTATCCATGATGTGCTCAGGTCATGGACTAGGATGTGGCAGGGTGAGTTTCTTCTGTAACTGACTCATCCTGGCTGTGTTGAGCTTTTTTTAGAGAACTTTTGGCAAGGTGATGAGTGAGTTCTTGCTCCGTCCCTGCCAGAGGGTTCAAGCTAACCCCGTGCCTGACAATGACCACCTGTGTAAACAACACGGATAATGGGTGAGCTCAGACCTGGACTCTGTTTGGTATTTAGAGAGCTCCCGGAAGGACGTAGAGTTTACTGAATGGGATGCCAAGTGGGCTGGTCTAGGTGACCTTGAAGGACTAGTCTGATAGAGAGGGAAAGCTGAAATGCCTAGCCTGGTTGTAGTATCTTTCAAGAATATGTTGTTAACAGAAAAGGAAGATGCTGGGAAGTCCGGAGCACCATCCCCAGAGAAATTAATCACCAGAAAAGCTCCAATGAGTCAATGACACTTCACATGAGCTCACTCTCCTGCTCCACTTGGATGTTCATGAGTTGCAATCAGCTCTCACAACCATTCAGAGAAAGGCTATACAGATCATCAGAGCTTCCTCCTCTCTGTCCTGTGTCTCTGCCACTGGTATCTGCCTCCCCGCTGGCATAACGCACAGCCGGGAAAAGGCACGCTGCAGGATGGGTTTCCGAAAAGACGAGCCTCACATCTTCTTGACGCAGCTTGGCCATTGGCGAGCAGATGTTGCGAGAAGAGGAGCGCTGGCATGACATTAATTTGGTGGGGCACACTACAAGCTGTGTGTATTAAGAGCAGACCTGCTTGGAAGGCTTTTAAACAGAAATGAAACATTCTTCTTTGGCAAGATGCTCGGTGGAAAATTTCAACTTGTCAGTTAGACCCTCTCCTTTCCCCACTCCCCTGCGTTCTTTTTTCCCTTGCTTTTGGCTAAAAGAAAAATTTCGGTTTCCAGATGCATCAATGAGAAGATTTCACTTGTGATATTTTTGGTGGAAAAGAAACAAAACCAAATTTTCATCGAAACGGGTGTGTTCCATGGCATTTTTTCACCGAGGTGGAGAGAAACACAGGCAGGAAAGCTTACCAGACTTTTGTCTAATAAAAGAAATTACCTCGCTGCTTAAAGCTTGCCATGCGTTGTATTTCTGGATCACCACGGCTGGAACAACACAGCTAATAAAAATATCAACAGCAAATTGGTGCCTGCTTTTAATTAAAAAATGGGATTTTCATAAGCAATCACTACTGGTTGAATTCTGCTTCAGCAAAGTCAACCACTTGCCCTGGAGGGCAGAGAAATGACTATTTCCAGACTGTGTGGTCTTGGGCAAAGCGCTTTCCCACTCTGTGCCTCAGTTGCGTGGTCTCTCACATGTCACATACCTTCTCTGGGCCACTCTGTGGACCAAAGCAAGCCCTACCGAGTTAATGATTATTATTAACACATGGCTGCTCCGCTCATCTGTGTCATGAAACCCTCAGTGCTGTTCGACATGACAGCCACTCTCCCAAAATAAATGCAGTTGTTTTTAAACGTAGCTGTATTTTTACCCACATATTTCTGAGTCATTTGGGGTCAGAGTATTGATTCCATTTGTCACCCAGCTTTATCTTGGCCAGAAAATGTGTTTGCAAATAAATGATCAGCAAGAAGGAATTCATGGGATGTGATGTCTTTACTCTGCTGTCCTGCGGGGCTGAAGCATCTTCTGAGTTGTAATAACATAGTTCCTCCTCTCGTTCTTTCATCTGGCTCCCTCACTGGTATTGCTTCTGAGTGAGTATCTCAGTATGTCACAATGGGTGTCCTAATCTCTCCCCCTCTTTTCTCTTCAATTCCTTCCAGAATAAAGCAAAGCAGAGTGCAATCTAAATGCTTAAACCTGGGATGAGCAGGAGGGTTGCGGTGCGTATAGGAAGCCCATATCCTTGGGCTGTGCGGAGAGTCCCAGCCCAGAGGGAAAACGTCCAGCAGAGAAACCTGCGAGCTTTGCTGGAGATGCAGAGATGATGCCCACAACCAGGATTGTGACCCAGACACACGTTCTTTCATTAACTCCTGTGTCTTTGTTTCTTTAGCTGGGGTTGACATTTATCTGTCCCAGTGGGCGGCTTTACTACGCGAATGAGTTCATTACACTCTCCTTGAACCATGAGGTTAGTGTTTGCTTTACAAACACCATTGACTTTACAAACACCATTGACTTTGCATTGCTATATCCAGCTAGGGACCCATCTCCAGAGCTTCTTTGGACATGGTTTTTTGTGGGCTTGGTTTTTTTTTTGGGGGTGGTGGTAGTGCAACATGCCTGGAAGGAGGCTGTCAAGGTCTTGCTTGGATTCAGAAAAAGATATTCCCCCAAGACTGGATATCTAGGAAGGTTTATTCCCTGTAGCGAAGGAAGCTTTAACATATCATGAGCTGGCACAGCTCAGCAGTCAGTTGCCCTCTGAATGTACTCCCAACCACCGTGTGAACCGACTGCTCTCCTAAGGGCTGCTCTGACCTCAGCTCATCTGGTGGGTCTGTAATTGGTGGGATGAATCCAGAGCCAGAAGACATGAGGATGTCATGGCAGGACAGAAACCCAGCACCCAGCCCTTCTTCCGAAATTAGCAGACTGTGGTGCGTACACACAGAGGGAAACAGAGATCAGCCAACATTACAAGCTTTATTTCTCTCCTCGCCTACACTATTCTCCCTCATCACACGCCTCTGGGGAGAAAACCTTTCTGCTGCCCTCTGATAAAGAAGGATGCCAAACCGTGGTGCTTGACATGATTTTTCTCATGAGCTCATCTCCTGGGCTTCATTACTTCATGTGGATGTACTGGATGAAGGGTGGCTTGGTGCACTTGAATCCCAGCAGTGGGAAGGATGGACACAGCTGTAGCTCCTGAAATATCGTTCAGCCAAGACATACACTCCTTGTTCATGGGGTAGGGGGACACCAAGGATGTCACTGCCATCACTGGCAGCAGCTACTCTTGTGGGGACAGTGGACGTCCCACCAGCTGTGTGTATTCAAGGTAATACCTGGACATAACGGGGGTCAGAAAGCTGATGCTTTCCCTTCTGAAGGTGTTGCAAAAGGAAACAGGTACATGATTGAGGTATCGCACTGTCTGCTGAAGTGTGAAGCGTGTGGGAGGCGAGCAACCCAAGCCAAGGCCATCAGCAGGCTGATAAATACCACATTCCTATCCCCACCCTTCCTTGTAAAGCAAAAAATAAAAGTTTAATAGCAAACAGACAATCAAGCTGTCCTCAGCTTTCTGGTTATGAGATATCTCTTGTTCCAAATGGCTCACATGATTGCCAGGAAATGCTATTATTATTAAACCTGCTAAAAAAGGGGGAATCACTGCAAGGTGTAGCATTTTGCTTGGTTTTAGGTTTTATTTTCAAGACTCCTGAGGGAGGGAGAAATCTTCTGTTAGCAAGTGGGGAGTTTCCAGGACTGGACAAGCTAGTGTGGAGAGCTGGGGTGTGGTAGGAGGTTCAAGGCTTTCTAGAGCAAAGGCTGGATCCTAGTTGCTGTTGGAGCATCCCTTTCAGGTGTGCACGGTGGGTAGCTGTGGGTGTGTAGCAGGGTGCTCTCGCCAGCAAAGAAACGTGAAAAACCAAAGATGCCCAGAACATTCATGCATTGAACCCATAGAGAGTGAGAAAAATCTAGTTCCCATGAACTGAAACAGATGCCTTCACACGGGACTGAGCTATTGTTTCCATGTGACAGAGAACATCGCTTTTTGTGTCGGAAAGGCTCGCTCTTCCCAACGTGTGTGACGTCTTACTGTGCGCTGACTCTTTCATGATGAAGGGTCTGTTTTTCCAGACTGAGATCTCACAGCTCTGCCTTCCTTTGACCTTTTGTTCTCTAAAAAGATGACTACTTGCTTGTTTGGGTCAGTTTAGAAGATCACATGGTCTCTTCTGGTTGGAGTCGTTCAACGTATTGTAGCTGTAAAAATATTTATTGCCCTTGAGGTCCAGTCCTGGAAGGAAATCCCCGTGTCAAGAGTCTGAATTGCTTTTAAGGCATGATAGACACTTTCTGATGGCCTTCATCAACTCCTGTTGTAGGGAAGACACATCCCTAAAGGTCACCATCTCCCACTGACGTAAAAAAGTAGTGGAAGTACCGCAATCTTCCTACCTTGGCAATATGGAGAAATGGTACTCTGAAGTGCATGGGGCCAACCCCCTAATCCTAATGACCATACACATGGCACAAAGCCATGGTCTGAAGGGAGGCAGAACAGCCATTAGAAGGCAGAACGCTTTTGGAGCATGTGTGGTAACAGGCAGGAGAATCAGCCAACTCCATCAAGAGGGGACAGAAAAAATCCATGGTCTTCGAGGGAACATTTCTCACGCAGGAATGCATGGACTCTGACCTCTGTCCTGAGCCTTGATGTTTTACATCTTCCCATGAAGAATCTGGATACAAATCTTTGCAAGCTGACATATAATCTCCTTCCTCCTCCATCAAATGCTCTTCCTCCATGTGCGATGAATTCCTTCTGATTTCCTTCCTTGAAGAAGCTAATCAGCTGCCATGTCTCCCCATCATGCTCCCTGCCCTTTTTTCTTAGCAGGGACTATCTTTTCTGTCAGAGAGTGTAAAGGAGCAATAGCTCATTAAGCTGAGCTGTCAACTTGAATTTGGCTGTGACATTTGCTGCTTTTCCAATCTGGAAAACACTTCTTGTATTGGTAAATTCACCCTTTTTTTTTTTCTTCCCCAGCTATACGATTAAGTCTAATAGAATACCTAATTTTTACCTACTAAACCGTCCTTGCCTAAGTAATGTCTTGTATCTCCAGGGAGAATTTTATAACTCAGATGCACTAGCATTGCTCCTCCAGATGGGCAGCGGACCTGCAGGCAGGTCACAGTGTTTACCCCTGTTTCTGGTCTGAGTATAGGGGAGGACACTCCCTTTCCTTCTTGCCTTTACTACACAGACTCTTTGGAGCAATAACTGTGAGTGAATGGAAGGCGGCATATGGGACTCATGATGGATAAATAAAAATTCTGAAGATTTTTCAGCCATTTTAAAAAGAAAATATCAGGAGGAAGCAGTGCTTCTGTTTCAAAGCTTAATCTAGACAACGTTTTGGGAAGATTCAGTGACTCTGCGATATGTTCATTTTTGTTCCAAGCTGATTGCAAATTAGTTTTAGTCACATTAACCCATTTCAGTTCAAGGGATTGATTTGGATTCCTTCCCCCAGTCAAACTAATTGTCTGTTTTCATTTGATTCTTTTTTTTTTTTTTTCTTTTCACTTTGGCAAACAAACAAAATATCCCTATTTGCCCATTATTATTACATGGCCACCTTAGTTCTGGGATTTCCTAAATTTTAAGTGCTCGATCCTGCAGCTCTGATGTTTTTTTTTGAATGCAGGTGTTTTAACACAATTAGAATGGCTTATGGGTTTCCACAACAAGCCTTTGTCCCACAAGACCAACCTGTGACTCTGCCCAGCCCTGTTTCATAAAACGAAACCAGGAAGCCTCCCAAACATGGCGTTTATCCTGAGATTTATGTGACAAATTAATTTCCCTTTGAGCTCCGGCGAAAGATTTGTGAGCCTGAGAAAGTGTTTATGAAATCCAGCCGGTTTAACTTCCCCTGCTTGGAGCTGCGCTCGCTCTTGTGACAGAATTGATCAAGGAGGTATGGCGATTCAAAGAGCAGAAGGGCAGAGCCCAGAGCGGTGCCAATGGAAAGCATGTGAGGCTTTGTGAAAATAATTAACTTCTTGTAAAGGAGTATGTCATCATTTTGCCATGTGGGGATCGAAACTGACTCCCTTTCTTTTATCCTCCATTAAAAAAAGAAAAAAAAAAAGAAGAGAGGAAAAGCCTCTCTGTTAACCACTCGAATGACAATAACACTGGATGGGGGTCATTATTTTGGCTAGCAGCAGGTGAACCTGATGCCTCCTCTTTCAGCTCCCCCCTCGCCAACAGCCTCCCCCAGGTTCTCAGAGATCAGAGCTGCTTTCAAGTGGAACCTGGGCCAAAACCCGAGAGGTCCAGGGCCAATTTGTGCGGTTCCACATTAATCTGGTCAAGTCCTGGGCAGGACTGGATTGCACTTCAAAGAAACCTGGGCTGGGGCTGGAGTGAAACCAGGATGAATTTCTGAGCAGGCATGACATGAAGGCAGGCCAAGTTTCAAATTAACTGATTTTTATCACTCCAGTCAATCATGGGCATTCCCCCCCTCCCTTTTGTTTTCCCTTTTAATTTTGCTTTTACAGAGGACATGCAGACACTGAACACGGAGAAATGCCATGGAGAAGGAAAACCTTCTGACTGAACCCTGCAGAGACTGGTGCTCACATCAGAACAACGGAAAAGCCAGGCTATATTTGAATCATCTATCATACCATCCTTATTCATGGGTTTTAGCTATTATCTGATATATCATGAAAAGTCAGGACCCAGCAGACGTGGATGGGAAGTGACCAGGACTGTGCCTGGCTCCCCTTAGACATAGACCTTAGACATAGTCCATATTGTCAAACAAAGTTGGGTGGCTGTGGGTGGTCTCTTTGCGGTCCCCAGCACTAACGCTTGCTGTGGGATACTCTACAGTGCTGACCATGGACCATGAAGGCTGTCTCTGCTGGAGTCTTCTGGCTCATCTTTTTTTTTTTTTTTCCCCTTTGCCCTCCTCATCCTCAGGGTTTTCCATACCAGGACCCTGCACAACGAAGGAAAAGAGGTACATTTTGTGACACTTGGGATTTGCAGCTCCAAAGTGATGGTGCACGAGCAGTGTCACCTGTGTGTGTCACTAATAACCCAAGCTCTAGAGGTAAGGCTTGCTTTCAGCACTGGGTTATGCTTTTAAAGCTCCATATGCACTTATCATACCCCCCCTCTTATTTCTAGTAAAATGACTGACCTTTTTACCTCCATGTGCTCAAACCACCAAACCATATCACCTGGTGAGACTGCTCGGTGTGGATGCTAATAGTATATGCAATGCTCCTTCCCTGCGCTGGGACCTGCAATTGCCCTCTTGGAGTCATAGAGGAATTCAGAATAAAGTGATTATTGCTGGAGTTTCAAATAACCCTTTTCAAGACGGTTGTTCCTCTCTGGACTAATCAGTTCCACAAGTGCAATAAATCGGACAAGGGCTGCATAGAGGGAGCTGAAGGAAAGCCAAGGTTTGCAAGCTAAAATGCAGCCCCTAGCTCCAATTTCTACTCCAGGGGAAGAGTGGTTGGGGCTCTCAGGGGAAATTTTAATTGATCATGTTTCACCTTCCTTCTCCAAGTCCCCCTTTCCTTCCTGTTCCAACTTTCTCTCCTTTCTTTCCCCATTATCAATCTTTTTTTTTTTTTTCAGAAGCATTTTCCTTGCTTCCTGAGAAACTAAGTTCATGACCATCTTTCTGCACCTAACTTCACACTTTACGTGAATTAAAGTCCAGAATGCAAAAATCAGCATGATTTCCTCTGCAGTCTGGATATGGTTTTTACTGTTGCAGTAGCTGAGAAATCTGATAGCATAAGGGTGGGGGAACACTAGCCCCTTCCAAAACACATGTTGAAATTTTCTTCCCCTGATTCTAAATTGTTAAAACCCTAAATTCAGGCCTTTGTGCCTGATCAGTCTGACTCCAAAAATATTTCAGCTCTGTTAGAACCAGCCTAGAGAGGTAAAGACTATTTTGGGTCTACCTGCAAGGCAGATGGTTTTTTTCTTGGAGGCTGGAGGCATCAGACAGAAGATTCCCATCAGTTTTATGGTTTACTTTCGTTACCAGCCACCCAGCCACCCACCTGAGTAGGAACTCATAGCAGTGGGTCCACAGGTTCCCCATGTCAAAAGCAAGACTATTCTTAACAGGCAAAGTAAACACAGATTTAATCTCCCTTTTTTATATTATATAAAATGGAGGGGATGTTACTGCCTTTCCACCAGTTGGATGGAGATTGTCTCTCACTATTAGACCTGCAGGAGGAAATTTCTAGAAGAATTTTACATAAGAATCGTAGAATCCCTAAGGTTGGAAAGGACCTCCGAGATCATCAAGTCCAGCTGTCAGCCTAACACCACCATGCCTACTAGATCACGTCCTGGAGTGCCACATCTACATGTTTTTTGAATGTCTCCAGGGATGGCGATTCAACCACCTCTCTGGGCAGTCCATTCCAATGCCTCACTACTCTTTCCATGAAGAAGTTTTTCCTAATATCCAACCTAAACCTCCCCCGACGCAACTTGAGGCCATTCCCTCTCGTCAAAGCCGCAAATTGATTGAAATGTGTCTAAGGAAAGGGTCAGAATGTGGAGGAATTTGCCCAAAAGGAAAGCTTCTGAAACATCTCTTCAATTCCTCAGCATATCTTCTCTTTCCAGGACTGAAAAAAAAAAAAATTTGGTTTGTCTGACTCAGTTTTGGTTTTAGTTAAAGCTTTCAGTGTACCGACCATTTCCTCTGACTTGGGAAGCCCAGGACCCTACTGCTGGTGCTCCTGTCTCTACTGGTTTTTAAAAATATTGACAGTCTCATTGTACTGGGAAGTTAAAACCTTACTATAACATCTATAAATAAACAATGTGTTAACGTGACAGTGCAAGATGGAAAGGGCCGTTTAACCCACCACGTGAAGGTGTACTGAATTCTGTGCACATTTGCTGTCAGCTGAGATCTTTCAAACACTTCCCTCGATTAGGCTGTACTGACGAAATCAGCCTTTGAAGGATGCCATCCATGTGTACACCCTCTCCAGGCTTTTATTGTCCCCTTCACACCCTTCTTAGCAATGCATCGTATTTATATACAACTTCATGGTTTCAAAGGCACCATCAAGACATCATGTCACTAACTCATGGTGGGAGAGAGTAGATACTTGAGTCTCTTTTCTGTGAATAAACCCAAGCTGTTAGTCTTGATGTTTAAAGACTTTTGAATCAGGTGTTCTCTCTCCTCTTGATATTTAGATAACATGCATGAATGGTGTTCTTAATCTATCTGATGGATACTACTCTTGCAGGATACCTGTTTTTAAGCATTTTAGCATGTGAATGAAGGAGAAAAATACTCGTAAAAGGGGCAGAATAATTTTATGTAAGAAAATGAAATGTTCATGTAGTCAGTGACTCCAGAAATTAGGTCTTTGTGAGAACTATCAGTAGGCTTTTGCTGATGATAATAGTACATGATGTGGGAAGGCCAGTCTTTCTAACTGCATAACTCACGCAGTCCCCACACGCTTGCCAGCCCTTCGAGCACCTGAGATGAGATGAGCAAAGACAGAAATTAACCACGACAGGAACCTGAATGGTCTTGGTATTAGTCTTGATCTTCAGACACAAGATCAGCTGAAATGAAACACCACGATGCAGGACTTAGGGGAGACAGCTTTCTGCAACAGGAGATGCGAAAAAAAGGCAAGATACCCCAGGTCATCTAAAATAGTACTAGACCCTTCCTATGGGCAGTGGAGACCCTTGCCTACAGTGTACGCAGGTCATTGTGCTTTCGGCTTTGCTCTATAGATTAATTAATATTACCCCAGGGTGAGGAGTAGCCCTGAGAGGTCGCATTGAGTGACTCAAGGAATGAGGAAGAAAGTAAGACAAAGGAAGGGAGAGGAGTGAAAGCAGAGAAACCTGGAAAAGCAGTCAAAATAAGGAGATATCTAGTAGAATGGGCAGAAGGGGATGAGTGAGAAGGAAGGAGAGAGGGAAGAGCCAGAACACAGGGCAGCAACGTGTTTATCCCATTGAGCAATGCCGTCTCTCTGTGGTTGCCTTACTCTATCTGTAACAGGACAAGTTCCTATAGCTTCAGGGTGGAAGGACAGATGGCTGCCTTGACATGCTAGATTAAAAATGTTGCTGCTCTGGATGCCATAGATAGCTGTTTAATTAATTGGAGGGGAAGAAAACAAGCTCATCAGAATGCCCCAAGGGTGTCTCGGGCAGCAGGAGGGCGGACAGGCTGATGGTAACCGAACATCTTCCTCAGCCACAATAGTCTGGGTTTGATGGACTCTATGCTCATCCCTGCCCTTCCAACAGCAGCACCAGATGGGAATTCAGGCAGAGCCAAACACTTTTTTTTTTTGTCATTTTGGTGCATTAAGTGAGAGCGCAGGTCTGCTGATGACACCCAAGTAGTCTAAAATCAGGACTTGGAGAGAGCGGGTGGAATTGTACCACCATGTGGTTCTTTGTTGTGGATTTAATGCACTGGAAAGTATGCTCTGGGGTATTTTTCCTTATGTTCTTTTCCATGATGTGCGAAACATCTCACTTTGACCTCTGGATGAGCACGTCATCACCTCCCCTCCTGGAACCTGCTTGATAGTTAAACTAAATCTTTCTCAGAGGTGCTGACTCAGCATCCCCATGCACTGCTTCACAGTTTTGCTAAATGACTCTGGCATGAGGAGTTGCAGTGGTTGAATTTGGTTCTGTGTCAGTGAGGGAAAGATCATAGAATCACAGAATGGTTTGGGTTGGAAGGGACATCACAGCCCACCCAGTGCCACCCCCTGCCATGGGCAGGGACACCCCCACCAGCCCAGGCTGCCCAAAGCCCCGTCCAACCTGGCCTTGGGCACTGCCAGGGAGCCAGGGGCAGCCACAGCTTCTCGGGGCACCCTGTGCCAGGGCCTCAGCACCCTCCCAGGGCAGGATTGCTGCCTCCCAGCTCAGCTCCAGCTCCCCTCCTGCAGCTTCAGGCCCTTCCCCTTGGCCTGACCCTCCCTGCCCTGCAACCAGACCCTTGCCAGCTTTCAGAAGATCGCTTCATTTTTGAACCTCAACATCTGCATCTATAAATGAAGATATAAGAAAGGCAGATAAAGAGTTAATTGTGTTCAGAGCTACTGGTGCAAAATTCTTTACTCTCAATTCTAATCTCTTGCTTGCACAGTGTATCATGCAAAAAACATCAGACCCAGAGCCAAAGTTTGACTAGTACCTGCAGAACGTATTTGTGCCAGCTTACGATATTCTTTAAAACATCATTGTACTCGTGAGTAAACACTGTAATTTCACAGTCCAAACACCTAATCATGGGGAATATCCTAAGTGACAGATCCAATATGGAGTCAGGCTGTTTTTAATAGGAGAGGCAATAAAAGCCAAACAACACCAGAAATAATCGTGCATTGTTAATCTTGGTCTGTCTAGAGAATGGACAGCAGCCATTCCCATGGATTATTTCTCCAGTTCCCCCCCAATTGCTCCAGCGGGAGTCCTTCCCAGGGGTGCAGCCCTTCCCCAGCTGCTCCCGTGGGTCCCTCCCCGGGGGGCAGCCCTTCAGGAGCAGCCTGCTCCAGTGGGGGTCCCCCAGGGGGTCACCAGTCCTGCAGCAACCCTGCTGCGCCGGGGGCTCCTCTCCCCACGGGGCCACAGGCCCTGCCAGGAGCCTGCTCCAGCGCGGGCT
>VWZZ01004283.1:0-13314 GCA_013399095.1 Psophia crepitans | reverse complement strand
AGCTCACCACAACTCCCTTTCAGGGAGTTGTAGAAGGCAATAAGGTCTCCCCTGAGCCTTCTCTTCTCCAGACTCAACTCCCCCTGTTCCCTTAGCCGCTCCTCATAAGGCTTGTGCTCCAGCCCCTTCACCAGCTTTGTTGCCCTTGTCTGGACATGCTGCAAGACCCCAATGTCTTTCTTGTGGTGAGGGGCCCAAAACTGAACACAGCACTCGAGGTGACCTGTTACCTTGGAAAGTAAACCTGTCCTGAGTGAGTAGCTATATCTGCTGCATAGGATGACACAGAAATTAATGGCAAAAGTGGTTCTCCTTAAGGACATAGTTTGAAAAGTCGGGCTTGGTATTTGTTGGAGTAAAGGAAGACGTACAATAGAGACCTTTCCATCACTGGTGAGGAGCCCCGCTCCCTTTCTAGTAAACAAGGGTTTGAGTCAGTAGAGTTATAAGAGGGAAGAGGATTATTTGTCTCATTCTGATGCCAATGTCTGCAATAGGACTCATTAACCACACTCTGAAAGTGTCTATTCCCTCCCCTGACTTTAGGGTGAGGTCAGCCTGACTGGCAGGGAGAATGGTGTTACCTGATAGACACACAAGGCTTGATTCAGTTGCCAAGAGCCACTTGAGGTATCTAAGTACCTTACCCCTCCTGACTTTGGCTGTGGCTTTGAAAGGGCACTGGACTCCTTTGGTCTTACGCCATATGGGTGACATGGTTTAGTGGGTAATAGGTGGTAGGGGGATGGTTGGACTAGATGATCCTGGACGTCTCTTCCAACCTTAGTGATTCTATGATTCTATGATTCTATATCTACTGTCCCATGTGGACATTGCAAAGACGTCAACATGTCCCACCTGGCACTATGTGCCTGTTTAGGTAACAGCATCCTTCCCCTAAAGGCAGGAGAGGCAAATCCCACTTTTAAGTCTTTCAGATAAAGGGATAATATTCTGGATGAGGATCAGCCCCTGCCATCTGGATGAGCCACATCCTCTGGGTGAGGAGAGTCCTGTGTGGCAGCCCAGGACACACAGGCACAATGCTCCACCAACAGAAAGTGTGGTCCTTACCAGATATTTCCTCACTCCTTTGGTCGTAGAAGAAAATCCTGTCTGAACAGTGGGTGCTGGGATTGCCACAAGAAGGTAGAAACAGGTTGTGTCTATTGTGGGAGCTCCATGGAAGTCCACTTAGAGTTGAAGAAGTACTTCCAAGTCAGGTATAGACTGTTGGTCATTCAATAGAGGAAGCAGCAAATTGAGAGGCAAAACAGAGCAGATTGCCTTGGGGGAAGGTCATAAAGGGATGAGATATCCCAACATCATTGCTGTTTCTGTGGTTTGGAGGAAGATGAGGCAAAAGAAGCTGCTGAGCAGCCCCTGTATTTTCCTGGTGCATAGCATGCCATGTGCTTTCACCAGCAGTGAGCATATGCTGATGATTTAGCAGAAAATGTTAACGCACGTCTGTGGCTGTGGCTGTGCAGTCTTTGATAGGGACTCTTGGAGCCTCCCACACCAGGCAACACAGAGCTTCCCACTTCTCTTGCTTTCCCTGTCTTAAAATCTGTTCGCTTCCTCAGCATCCTGTGTCTTTCCCCTTCTCATGCCTTGGGACGCAGCCTGGGATCTCAGTACAAAGCTCACTAGTCCAAGAGTCACGCCGTCCCTCCTAGGGTGCTGCAAAACCCAGGCCACCGTCCTGCTGGGTGGTAGGCTTGCAGTCCCTGCTCTTGTGTTTGGGACGGACTCCAAGCCCTGGAGGAGTATGCCTGTTTTCGAGTGAATCCCTCTGAGACTGTGTAGTTCTCCCTTCAGTCTTTCTTTCTTCCTTTATTTTTTTTTTTATTTTTTTTTTACTTTTTCCCCCCGGGTTCAATTATTTCCCTCTTTGAGAGAGAGAACAATGTGCACATGGGCATAGGCGATTGATAGCTTGCAGAGCTGAAGGGAAATTAGCAGAGTCTTGAAATCCATGTGGGTGGCTTTCAGTCAGAGCGAAACGAAAGAGGAGGGTACAGAGTGATCTCCCTTCTCCCTCTGACGACAGGCTATGCATCGCTTGTTGTCACATGATGCGAGGCTAAAGGCAAATCAGTAAAATAAATGTCAAAGCAGAAGGAAGCTGCGAGGACAAAGCTGGGTTCCTCTTGCATCACAGCCTTGTTTCGGAGGCAGCCTGAGAATGACAGCTCCACTGGAGGGAAGGCATGAACCACAGAGTGCAGGATGAACAAATAGCTCCAGACAGTAACGTGATGAGCATCACGGCACAGGATGGATGCAGCTGGATGGGCTGAAGGATGTGCTGTTCCTAGTGTGCAGAGTTCCCAGGGTCACCCGACTGCAGAAGAAGAGCTGAGTCCTAGGAAACTTTGAACATCAGGCAAGCCCAAATTCATCGCTATTTCAGACACTGAATGCCAGAATGAAGAGGAACATGTATCAAAAACCTGGTGTGACAGTATGCTGTGAGTGGTCTGGCTTGTGGTTAGCTCTGATGTGGCTGCACCTTGCTCGTTGCCTGTGCAGAACCCAGGTAGCATGGCACAGGACAGGATGGGAGGGTATTCCAGTATCCTGGCTCTGCATGATCTGTTAAATTTGCCACCAGCAAGTCCCGCAATAACCTCTTTGTCTCTACAGAGAGATGGTTTATGACTCAGTGAGGCAAGATAGTGATGGAGCTGGCTGTGGAAACCCCATCTCACCTGTAGACCTCGTGGGGTTTGAGACAGCTCTGGAGACATTGCTGGGAAGGGGAGGCTGAAGGCCCACAACCCAAGATCTGCTTCACAGTTCTTCACTCACTTCAAGTTTCTTATCTCACCGTCCGTGAGAAATGTGCCTGCTTTTCCCAGGATGCTGGCCACTGAGTGAGGCTTGTTGGTCCATCCTCCCCTCCATGAAGGAGGCATGTGAGCTGCACCACTGTCTTTTTCTGAACCTAATGAGTACCACTGCTATAATAAATCCCATCCACCCAGGACATAAATTCAGCTGGCATATGTATTCACCACAGAGGCTTCAACAGCTTCCTGCAGGGTTCGTGCTTTCCCAAAGCTTGGCAGCTTTTTCCTCCTATCGGTTACTGTGTCCTATAGGAGGGACCACCCAGAAACTCTCCTACTATTGTTCCGCTCGGGCGCAGAGCAACAGCATGTGAGATGCTGATTCTGCAGGTAGATGCCACCCTGGAAGATTGATGTGACTATTAAAGATTTCACAGCCAGCACCATAAAGGGCTGATGAGCTGGCCCAGTGGCTGCTGAGCAATTTCAGTTATTGGTCTCTTACTGATGTTGCAGTAAAAGCAAGGCATTAGGACAATGTCATTGCGTTGAAGCTCCCTATGTGCTTAAAATTAAGCCTGTGCTTGAGTGGAAGATAATCACCAGGACAGGAGAGACCTCAGGAGAGTGTCTTCTTTCTTCTCCTGCAGGTGAGTCCAGTCTGGTTGCATTTAGTCATTGCCTGCTACAGAAAGGTCCCAAATCCTGGCCTTTTGGGACAAAAAATGTGTCACCGCTAATGTTTGAACGAAAGGGGGAATTCTCCAGGGCAGGCACTAAGGCTTTTTCTCTGTATATACTGTTGTAAGAGAATGTGGCACTGGCCCTTCAGTTGTGCTACTCCTGCATGGTGGGGGAGAAAGGAGAAAGGGAGGTCAAGAGGTGTTGGGAGAGGTGCTTGGATGAAGGTTGCTCCAGGACTGCATTCACAAAACAAGGGCCTGGGATCATGGAATAATTCTGGCTGGAAAGGACTTTAGGAAGGAGGCCTGTAGTTCAACCTCCTGCTCAGTGCAAGGTCAACTCTGAGGTCAGACCAGGTTGCTCAGTGCTTTGTCCAGTTGGGTCTTGAAAACCTCCAGCAATGGAGACTGCACATTCCCTCTGGGCACTCTTTCCCAGTGCCTCACTGTCCTAATGGTCAATACCACACCAGTGAAATGAAAGACTTTACTGATGGGGACGGGTAGTTGAGCTGGAATCCACAGTTCTTAATATTTTAACCGAAGGGGAGAAAAGTACTCACAAGTACTCACAATACCCTAAGGAAGAATAGATCTCCACGGCACAAAGTGGACTTGCTCTTCTGAAGATGTGAGCCTGGTTGTACCATCTGACACTGTTGCTGTAAATAAGTTTTCATTACCCCTCTCAGAAGGAAATTCCCAAACGGAAAGCAACTGCAGCTAAACCCGGCTAATGCGCTGTCTGCAGCGGCTGATAAAGCAGCCAGCTCAAGCCTAGAACGGAATAATCCTGGGATATTAGAGAGTGACAAATACGATTTGACATAATCAAAATGCAGTTAGGAGACTGGCGATCCCAAATTCGCAACTCCAGCTGCACTTGTAAGATATCTGATTTACCGTCTGCAGCGAGCAGAGAGGATTCCACCAGGCTTCCACGCTGCCGTCTCGCAGGAGCATCAAAGCGGAGCCAGCGGGAGGGAAGAACGATTCCCAGTTGGCTCTGTTGCTGATGACAGTGCTTCAAGATTTTGTCTCTGACTTGGAGCAGAACATGTGACTCTCTTTTCGCACGACTATCACAGCTTAATTGAAGCTGCATGAAATTATTTTCCTTTCACAGTAAATAACATCACATCTGACTATGCCCTCCCTGGTTCTGTGTCAAAACTCGCAGTGACTGGTTTTATTAGGGGTGTGCATCCTCTGAGCAACAGTGGAACCAGTAGACTGATTTCTGTGCTTAGTCGCAGTGGTGCAAAAGCAGATAAATCTCTAATTGAGTGAACGTAGCCTATTCTAAAGCAATTAAAGTCAACGAAGTGGTGGGGGAGGACTCTGGGTGCAAGGCATTGCAAGTCAGAAGTCACTAGGGCTGACCTGTAGCACATGTAACAATAGTGAACAGACTATGGAGATCAGCAGCCAGGTAGGCTGGGTTTCAGCTCCCACTTCAGACACCAAATGGAAGCCAACCTCCTATTGCTAGTGGGCAACAAAAGGTCTCTTGCTAGCAGAGTTTCAGGGTTTCCTTCCGTGGGCAACAGGAGGCAATTTAAGGTGCCCTGAGATATCTTAGACATCCATATGGCCCCAGCAAATATCATACAGGACTTATGAGAGATCTGTGCCCTTTTATGTGGGTGGCTGGAGAACAAAAGGACACACTAATACCCCAGGTGGTATTAGAAATGGTTTTTCACCTCTGGGTATTGGACTAAGGTTATCGTTCTGCTGTTCGGTGTACTACTGGCTTATGGGATGATAAAATCAATGATAGTCAGACCAGTTTTATATTTGTATTCAGCAGTGGCTGAATTTATATTCAGTGGTGGTGGAGCAATAGTGATGGTTTCATGTCTGTACTTTGGGAGTCATCTATGGGAAACTATTAATAATGACACTTTCTACTTTTTCACCTTGCAGAGCCAATATGTGGGGGACACACTTTTCTTCACCATCCCCTTCTTCTCCAGGTTAATCACAAAAGCTCTTGAGAAAGTTAAATATCCTTGGGATGTTCAGAGCAGCATGTTTCTATTGTTAGGTCGCCTGAATGTGGTTTAGATCTTGTTTGGGGTTAAACAACTGTCAAAGAATACCACCCGGACATCAGCCCCTGCGACAGGCACTGCAGGTACTCCAACCCTGGCAATTAGCACAGCAGTTGAACCAGAGGACTAACCCTAAGCTGAAGAAGATGCCTGTTCCCGGGTGGCAGCCGGCATGTGGTAAGGTTGGCAGGATAATGAATTTTCCCTGCAAGGATGTCCCTTTCTTATGCAGGGTCACAGGGTGGAAAGTTTGGAGGGCCGTTCCTAAGAGTTTGTTTCTGCTGAGATTCACCGTAGAAGCTCTGTCATGTCCCAAGTTGGTGTCTTGTTGCCCTGGAGTGGAGGTGCTCCTGCCTTGCCCCTCTGAGGTTACTCTCCTTTCAGAAAGGGCTTTTCTGAGCATCTTGTTGTCCCATGTATTTCAGCTGTGTCTGTGTACACATGGGCATGGCAGCCTCTTTTCCCACTGGCAGGCAGGACAAGAATAAATTCAGGAGTGACAACTTACTGCTGACTGGCAGCATGGGGACCTTTGCAATGCATGGACAGACAGAATGATGGGACCTGCTCCAGAAGCTTTCTGCTGAGTCGTGCAATCTGGTGACCAGAGCCATGGGAATTTCCAAAGCCATGTGAATAACCAAGGCGGGGATGAAGCAATCGAACTTCAAAGGGATGGTAGGAGCTCTGCTCAAGGGAACATTGCCATGATGCAGCTCGTATACCCAAAATCTCCTTAGCTGTGTTACTAATTACATACTGAGTTATTAAATTATATCTCCATTCTGAGGAAGAGGGAGGGCAAAGAAAACAAACAAAAGAAATTAGCGAAGGCTTGGTACTTTAAATATGGATACTCCAAATCTGCGTCCCATCTGTTGTGGAGACTGAGCGTGCTGCCTCTTTCAACCACAAGTGTTTGGTGCAGCACTGGCTGAGAACAACCTTCCTGCGTGTGTTGCGTGAACACGCCGGGATGAGTTCAGGAAGCAGGACACCTCATGAGGTCAAGGGACACGTGTGTCCCCCAAAGGAATACCACAAACATAGGCACGTTCGTAGCTGCTTTTATGGTTCTGTATGTCCTGCCATAATGAAGCGGAGATCTGAGAGACAGATGGTTCTTTACCCAGTGGTGCGGAAGAGAGAGTGATGGATGTTGCTGAGGAGGTTGAAGTGCCCTTTTTGTGCAGTCTGTCCTAAAAATATCGGCTGTGACCAGAAAGCAGTGTTAACACTAGGGATAAAGAGGTGAGATCTCCATCTAGAATAGGGAAGGAGCCAGTTTCAACACTCAAATGCATGAGAGAATTTAAAATTGGCTGCCCTCGCTTCAACCTTACATATTTTAAGAGACAGACAGCGGAATTGCAGAGCTTGTAATGACTGTTCTAGTGAGCACATGGAAGATGGATGAGGTACTTACAGACAGGACAAGGTGTAACACAGTACTTATCTTTAAAAAGGGAGAGAGAGAGATGAATGAAGGAATTATTGATGAGTCAATTTAACTAAAATTTCTGAGAAAAAACCCACAAACTTGGAATAAGTAATTATGCTATTTGTAATACCAAAAAACACAGACTGGGTGCCAGATAAGCTGGAAAATAGATTTATTGAAAAGGATGAGAGGTTCCCGGTGGAAATGAAGGGGAATGTGGGTCAGCAGTGCCCTTGGGGCAAAGAAGGTTAACCCCATCCTGTGCTGCACCAGCTAGACTGCATCCAGCAGCTGCAGGGAAGTGATCCTCTGCTTGGCACTTGTGAGACCACATCTGGAGCACTGCCCAGTTTGGGGCTCTCCAGTACAGGAAAGACATGGGTGTACTGGAGTGAGCCCAGTGAATGGCTATTAGGATGGTTGGAGAGCTGGTGCACTGCATATGCGAGGAGGCTCCGTGGGACCTGGGTTTGTTTTGCCTGGAGAGGAGAAGACGTAGGACAGAGATGCTTGTGTCCTAACAACTATTTGATGGTGTAGAGATAGAGCCAGACTCTTCTGGGAAGGATATAGTAGATGGACAAGGAGCCATGGACTCAAGTTGCAAGAAGGAAAATTCTGATTAGATATCGAGTAAATATTTTACACCACTGGTCAAATACTGGAACAGGCATCTGGAGAGTTTCCTGGGATCTCCTTCCTTGGAGATATTCAACACTCAGCTTCAAAATCCTGAGCAACTTGCTCTATTTTGGGCTGAGGTTGGACCAGAGGCATCCACAGATCCCTCCCAGCCTATATTACTTTACAAATCTAAGAAGTTCATGTCCCCACAGCACTGGACAGTTAGGATTGTTGAGCAGTGATCAACTATTAAGTCACTGAATCTGGAAAAGCTGATCTGAATCTGCTGAAGAGCAGTGTAGTTGTCACGGCAAATCTCAATGTACAGCACAGATGCAAAGTGAGATACAGTAGGCATTTCAGTTGACCTGTTTCAAGCTTCTCACAGCAACTGCTGGACTGCAAATACCCTGGGAGGCTTGTGAACGTCACAGTCCTGGTTTTCTTTAGTGGGACAGCAACTCAAGAATAGAGACACGTAACAACCTAGGATTAGCCAAGAATACATGTTCTGGCGGTGGACCAGAACAGGTCTAACAGGCAGTTGACCATGACTCTGGGCTTGCATGCTAAAAAGAGGGAGTTTCATGTTTCTATTTACATCTATCTTAGTTTATCTTATTACTAAGCTAGCCCAATTGGGTGCCAGTTTTCTTAAAAATAACACAGTCCTGACTGCAATCTCTTTTTCCAAGTGGCTCTGTTCTTCATCTCTGAGATAAAAGAACTCTTGCGGATTATGCAAAGGAGACTCAATTCCTATGAGATCCTGATTGTGGGAGAGTTCCATCATTTATAACATAATGAATTGACTTAATAAGGTCCATTATAGGAGAAAAAAACCACAACAGGCTGGCTGGAGGATGTCAAATGTCTCAAAGGGTATTTTCACCTAAGCTGCATCAGCACATACAATTATATGAGTTGTTTGTGGCTTCTTGATTGATGGGACACTGAGCTGACTAATCTGGTCTGATAACAGGCTGCTGACGGGAATAGTCCACAGTAAAATTATAGGAATGTGGTTCAAGTGGGCCTTGAGAAATCATCTAGTCCAGGTTCCTAACTGTGCTTAAATATGTGCATGCAAGCTGCAGGTATACTGGAAACTACACAGGGCCTACTCATGGCCCTGGGGCTTCATTGCACAGTGTATCCAAACAGCCCCCAGCCCCCAGCCCTGTAGAGAAGGATTTAGGGGTGCTGGTGGATGAGAAGATCAACGTGACCTAGCAGTGTGCGCTGGCAGCCCAGAAAGCCCCCTGTGTCCTGGGCTGCATCCCCAGCAGCGGGACCAGCAGGGCCAGGGAGGGGATTCTGCCCCTCTGCCCCGCTCTGCTGAGACCCCCCTGCAGTGCTGCCTCCAGCTTGGGGGGCCCCAGCACAAGGAGGCCCCGGAGCTGCTGGAGCGAGGCCAGAGGAGGCCCCGGAGATGCTGCGAGGGCTGGAGCCCCTCTGCTCTGGAGACAGTCTGAGGGAGCTGGGCTTGTTCAGCCTGGAGAAGAGAAGGCTGCAGAAGAGAAGGCTCCAGAGAGATCTTATTGTGGTCTTTGAATGCTTAAGGGATGTTTATAAAAATGCTGCGTACAGACTTGTTAGTAGGGCCTGTAGTGATAGGACAAGGGGTAATAATTTTAAATTAAAAGAGAGGAGATTCACACCAGACATAAGGAAGAAGTATTTTATGCTGAGGGTGTTGAAACACTGGCACAGGTTGCCCAGAGAGGTGGTAGATGCCCCATCCCTGGAAGTGTTGAAAGCCAGGTTGGATGGGGCTCCGAGCAATCTGAGTTGAAGATGTTCCTGCCTTTTGCAGAGGAGTTGGACTAGATGACCTTCAGAGGTCCCTCCCAACCTAAGCCATTTTGTGGTTCTATGATTCTATGAAAGCCTCTTCCCTCTCATGAAACAAGACAGCCTCATCTCCTCTCTCAAATGCGGGCAGTCCTTGGCCTGCGCAATCCTCTTCTCAACAGCTTGGGAAAAGACTGTGCCAGGGTCTGTGATAAGACTTAAACAGGAGAGTTGTGAGTCAATCAAACCACTGGTTTGCCCATTTGGTCAACTGATGTCCTTGAGTGAGTTGGTTACTGCAAGACAGCTAGGTGGGAGCTCCTGAGGCCCAGCTTCATGTCTGGAAGTAGCCTATGGATTTGGTAAATTTAGTGAACTGACAAGCATCAGAAAAAACATTAAGATGAGGTAAAGTAGGGCTCAGGAATAATTTATAAGCAAATTTTGCTGCTTTTCCTGCCTGTAAATGATTTTTTTTGCAGGTCTTCGTTTTATCCAGCCAAGTTGGCTGGTAATTACTTGTGTGGAGATCTTTTTCACTGAAGCATGAAGAGGATTCAGCAGCAGCCATTCAGTTTGAGCTGCACTTGTTACAAAAGCCAGTCAGCAAAATTTGGGAGACACAGCTCTTCTTCCAGCTTTGCTGATGCATCGGTTTTGACTGATTTTCCTGCAAAGTAATTTTGCCAATGAATGGGCTGTCTTTGCTGTTTGTCTTTGTAAACCTGTACTCAGAGTCTGCAGAGCTGCTACCTATATGAAGTCCTCTGGAAGCAGGTTTTAATTTTGCAGAAAATGTCTAGATTTGGAGATTTTTACCCAAGAGCTGGAATTCAGCAATACTGGTGCTTTGCGGGAAGCAGAATGATGGCTGGATTTATTTTTTCCACTTTTATGTGTGTCCATCCACTTGTTTTGGGTCACACTGGCCCCAGGCCAGTCTTTTATATGATGTATTCCTGCCTGTTGCTTGTTGCAGAATGACTCTGTCACCCCGTGGGAATCCATGAGGAAAAGGTTGGATACATGAGATACCTGGAGGTGTTGGTGTATTTCCCAGTTTTGGTCACTCCACAGAGCAATGAAAATAAGAATTTGCTTCATCTTCAAATGCATCAGAGGAATCTTACCTTAAAAGCATCCTATTGCTTCAAGACAGTGTGAGATGACCACCTTGAATCTAGATGTTTCCTTTGGAAGATCTAGAAGGGTCTAGACAGCAATTCTTATGAGGAGCGGCTGAGGGAACTGGGGGTGTTTAGTCTGGAGAAGGGGAGGCTGAAGGGAGGCCTTATGGCTCTCTACAGCTCCCTGAAAGGAGATGTCTTCTTCCAAGTAACAAGAAGAAGGACAAGAGGAAATGGTCTCAAGTTGCACCAGGGGAGGTTTAGACTGGATATTAGGAAAAATTTCTTCCCCAAAAGGTTTGTCAAGCACTGGAACAGGCTGCCCAGGGAGGTGGTGGAGTCACCATCCCTGGAGGGATTTAAAAGTCATGTAGATACAGGGCTTAGAGACATGCCATGCCAAAATGGGGGACTTGGCAGTGCTGGGTTAAGAGTTAGACTCCATGATTTAAGGTCTTTTCCAACCTAAATGTATCTACGATTCTATGAACAAGGTGATACAAATCCCACTNAAGGGTGGAGAGGGACTCTTTACTCAGGTAGATAATGACAGGACCTGGGCAATGGGTTTAAATTAAAAGAAGTGAGATTTAGATTAGACATTAGGAAGAAATTCTTCCCTGTGAGGGTGGTGAGGCCCTGGCACAGGGTGCCCAGATAAATTGTGGATGCCCCGACCCTGAAGGTGTTCAAGGCCAGGTTGGATGGGGCCCTGGCCAATCTGATCTAGTGGTGGCATACCTGCCTTTTGTCCACCAGAACCTCCAAGTCTTTCTCCACAGGGCTGCTCTTAATGCATTCTTCTTACCATGGAGACAGGTCTATCTGCGTCCGTCACATTAGGTTTCCCTATAGACCATGGGCACCAGGGTCAATCCAGTTTGTGGGTGCAATTCATCTTATCATAAAGCTGATGACCATCATCTATTGAAGAGTCCCACCAGCACTTGCTTCTTTCCATCAGTTATAAAGGGAACCTCTGTGATGAGTTCAGCTGGAGGCTGTTGCGTTGGTTGCATTTAAATGGCTGATAAATCCCAACATTTATGCCTCAATTCTCTGTTTATACAAGCGGGATAATGGCATTTCCTTATTTCAGCTGAGTGTGGCTGTGTGTGCTTGTGCAGGGCAGAGCGGGACAGGCACAGAAGGTGATGAGTGATCACAAGGTCCTTCTCAGATTAGAAAGTCCAGATGAATGCCTCAAAGAGAAGAAATGCCTCCAAGAAGCACGAGAAATGTAATTGCTGTTTCTGATAGACTCACAGTTCCTTGGCTTCAGGGTCCAAAGCCTTGTCTTACTGATGACAGTGCATTGTAGGAGCATCTAAAAGAGTTTATCATGGGCACAATCCTGCCCATATCTGCTGACTGAGGGAGGGAGACACAGATCTCATCCTTGGTCCCATCAAGCATCGGTGGAAGGTGGCTCTGAACCACATATTGTGTCTCCAACTAACTGCCTAACACCAACATGCCTGCCATCCTGAACCGCTTTAAAAAGTGATACCGTCATCAGTTCTATTGCCTTTTCTCTGCTTTCCGCACTCAAGAAGCCATGGCAGTCAGGCTGCAGACCTGCAACTCAGCATCTTTTAATAGTCCCAGGAATGAGAATCACAAGCATTTTCTTTCACTGACAAGAGACCCAACTGACATTCTAAGACAGCAGCATACCAGGCTGTAAATTAAGCATCAGCCAGGACACAAGCAAAAAGAAAAGGAATAATAAAATACAAAAAGTGCCAGAATTTTTTTTCTTCATTTCAACAACTTGCTGTGATATTCTCCCATGGAACAGTTTGACTTTGTCCCCCGAAGCCGGTGCAGGACTGGTCTGGGGAGAGGAGAGGAAATGCCATGGTTATGAACCCCAACGGTGTCATAAAGTTATGGTATTTGCTTGTGGAGCAGCCACTCGTTTTCTTCTTCAGCCCTCACCTCAATGAAGGATGGAGCCGCCTCAAACAATAGCAAATCTGTTGGGGAGGTGCACTGGGTGGGGGTGACCTTCACGTGTGTGTGGCCCGGCATGAGTGAGTTATGTGGCCCATCACTGAAGGTTGGGTTTTGCCACCACAAACAGGTTTCTCGTGCTTGGGGAGGATGTGTTGGCAATGCATGGAAAGTTTCACTCTGCTAAAGTTGAAAAATCTTCTATTTCCACCTTATTTCAGGGGTTTTGTCCTGTAAAAGCCATATCCGCTTTGAAACAGCAGTTAAAACAAACGTTTGCACATTAATGCAGTGGAACACTTCCAGCATATTCCCCTTCTGGCAGTGAACTGTTGACTTTTTCTTCCCTCTTTCATCCAACAACAAAATAAAATCTTGCATTTTTTCTCCAGTATAAGGGTGAGGGATATCATGCAGCTCTTGTACTTTAGGACTTGGTCAAATGTCCTTTAGCCAGTCTGTCTAGAGTAGCTCACTCTGGCTGCATCTCCTCATGGTTACTGCCCCAGATATGCTTTACCTTGGGCTTAAAAAGTTGCCACACATCTGCGACTTTGAAATGACATCCATCATGGTTGTTTCCTTCTCCTGGTGTGTATGGAGAAGATGTGGCAATTTCTCACTCTTCCTGTGAGAGAGGACCTGCATCATTCTATGATTCTATGAATGCTGTGCATCTGCTAAAGGCAGAGATCACTGCTCAGACAGGTACTATGAAACAGCTCACATCTAGCAACCAAAGATATTTGGTAACTGTGGCTTTCTTTGATTCTCGCTGCAGGTTTGTTCTATGCCTGAATTCCTTGTCCTGCAAGTGTTTTTCATAGAATCATAGAA
>VWZZ01004279.1:122932-176941 GCA_013399095.1 Psophia crepitans | reverse complement strand
GTTGAGCTCATGCTGTGCTTTAGTCTTCTGGATTTTTCTCCTCCATATGCTAGCAACTTCCTTGTACTCTCCCCAAGCTTCCTGTCCCTTCTTCCACTGGACGTAAACTCTCTTCTTTTCCCAGAGACTGCCATTCCATACCATTTCTCTGCTTTGTCTTCTTTCAGGGTTCCATAAAAAAAGAGAACTTTGGACAGCAGGAGCTGTTGGTTTTGTTACACATCTGTAGTATTCCAGGTAAAACGGAGCTTAGATGTGAAGGGGGGGTTCCAGGCACTATTTTAAGTATTCTGTAAATGATACTGATTGTAGGGAATCCCGTTCGGAAGATCTCGCGTTGTACGGTGAGCTTAGGCACACCCCTATGACCTGCACAGAGCCCCACAGTGGCCACACCCCATAAAGGGAGTATATAAACCTGTGACGCAGTTTAATAAACGCCATTTTGCTCATCCATCATATTGATGTCGTGATCACTTGGCCCCGAGGGTGAGGTGTTTCCTCGGACTCCAGGACCAGTAGTTGAAGTCCCCCGCTGCAGCTCCAAGAACACGGAAAGCAACAACTGATAGCACCAGATAACAATTAATTTTAAGTGGGCCCCTGATTAAAAACCAGTGTTAGAATCCCACTGCTGAACAAGAGAGGGTAATTATTGACAAGGAAAACAGTACGGTTCAGGGGGTTATGGACCTGTCTGCAATTTTAACCATTTTTCCCCAGAGATTAGGACACTGAAAATTGATTGGATTGTTTCTTTGATGGATAACTTAGGTATTTGATTAACTGCTACTTGAGGTGCTGAGAGACAAATAATTCCCACCATTGTCTTGAACTTTAGGAAGTATTAAACTTGAAGTTGTCTTTTGCACTGCATGTCTCTGCTCTCCCTTTGGCCTGCACACTGGATGCTTTGGAGTGGCTTTGCTGCATCTGAGCAGACATTGTACTCACTGTATTTCCCTGGCCTCATTGCATCCTTGAGTGATAGCTACCTTGAGACTCAAGAAGATGGCTGAGGAGGGGAGTGAGCAGAAATGGTGACTAGGTCAAGGGATGCTGCAGGTATGGGAATTAGGAAAGAAAGGTCTGATATCCCAGACTGTTATTAAAGATTATTCTTTGGGCATTGCCACTGAGCTATGGATGGGAAGGAGTCAGAAATCTTGAGGAGACCTCGAAATGGTTGGAGGAGGTTCAGGGCTTAAATAGAAAGTGAAAGTCTTACATAAAGGACAAAGTTGCAGTCTGCTCACTCTCCTGGTTGCAGAAAGTTTTGAGGATGCTTTTCTGGGTCACATTAGAAGTTAAAAAATAAATGAAATGTCTGGTCTTAATTACACAGGTGGGTTAGATGTCCCATCAGTAAACATACATACTTTAATTGGCTCACATTTTCTTTATCTGGTCAAGATGTTCTTTACAAAGAATGTGAAATAATAAGGTAGATAAGGAATGACTGTGTTTAATAGAAGCTTCCCTTTGCAAGGACAAAAAATGTTAACAAGGCTGGTAAGGCAAGTCTGGTTTTCTTCAAAATTAGCAATAGGTTTCCTTTAAGCTTTTCTTATACAAGCAAAAATTAGTCAGCTAAGGTAGTAGATAATAATAATTGCCGCTGTTCAGTTTAATACCATGTCTACTGTGTCTGTATGGCAGTAGGATAATAAGACTGGGCTAATTAAACAATACAGACCTGTTTCCAAGTTCTTAATGATTGAAAAGGAGTAATACTCTGAGGTAATAATGGATGGTGTTTAATATTTGGCTTGGCTAAAACTTGACCACAAAACAAGAAGTCTTCAGAAATTTTGTTATAGAAATAATCACTGTTTATCCTCACATAATACAAATTGCAAAAGACAACAGAAAAAAACAGGTAAACTTTCATCTAGAAGTACCAAGTGTAAGACTTTGGGGTTGTATTGGAGCTGGGAAGTGACTGCTGTTACTGGAAGATGCTGTACTACAGAAGCAGGTGCCAGATTGGTCTTCGATGTCATGGTAGTCTCCATGTAAGTAGTGAGGCTGGTTTTCAATCTTTGACTGTCTAGCTCCCCCAGAAAAAGTATATTTTGCTTATGTCTTGACATTACCTGGTTATATAAGAATACATTGAAAAAGGTGAGAGAATGCAAAAAAGACTGTGTATTCTATGCCTTCCCTTAGGTCTGGGCTGGGTTTGATATATCTGTAATTTCTCAAGGTAAAAAGTGTGACATGTTGTGAAGTCAGAATAGGTGGTTGTCGTCACATAGTTTAGCTTTCCATGCACAGCCAATACAGCTGTCCTAAGTTCTCTCCTTTGGAAGTTTTAAAAAATTACATGCAAAAAAAATTGACAATAACAGGATATCCATAACAGCTCAGAGTACACTGTTCTAATAAGTTAAATATTCTCATATTAAGAAAATTTACCTTAATTCTAACCTGAAATAGTTTATTTTCCCTTTCAGCTTCTGAAAAATATAATTTTTCTGTTATGTTGTAGAGTCAACTACTTGTTCCCACACGTACTCAAGAAAAAGAAAGTACACGATGGGAAATGGTTCCTGGATCGTCAAATCCAGATCTTTGTGATCCTAGGAAGCTGTATAATAGGTGGACAATCCACAGAGCACATAAAGTATGCCTCAACTTAGTGTAAATCAGAACCTATGACCAGAGGGAGGCAGCAAGAAGGATTAAGATCAGTGATTCTCCTGCAGTGGCAATGGTTTCATATAAAACTAATAAATAAAGCCTTGGAAACAGGCTAGATCCTGTGCTTTAAAAGGAATCCTGGACAAACAACCTGCAAGACTCATTCAAATACAAATGAAATACTCAGAGATCTGATAGAGGGTTTAACCTTGTATCAAGGCTTTCTAATGAGACACAATCCCTTGTCCCTAACTGTGATCCATCTCAGGGTAACTAATCATGCTCCTGCCGTCACCTCATAGTAAGGCAATACCTCTCTTCCATTACTGAAAACAAACTGTACACTGAGACAAAAATAAATCCATCACGCAAATATGGTAAAAACAAATGCAATAACCAACCAATAACAAATCTTTTTCAATCAGCTTTAGAAATTCCAGTAATTTAAAAACCCAAACTTTCACAGCCTGTGATTAAGGAAGTCATCTTTCTTTTTTTTTTTTTTTTAATTGCTAAGCTAACTGGAATTACTCTTTCTAAGGTCTGTTCTCAAACTCTGTCATCACTTCTGTGATTCTTTAAGACTTTTCTAGTATATCAAAACCCAATATGGATGCAGAACTGGGCACTGTATTACTGGAGTGGTCAGAGCTGCTCCAAACACAAATATAACAGCACACACCCCAAATCAACGTGTTCAGATAGATGAAGATCTCATTAGCCCTTTGGTGACGATATCATCTCAGAGACTGCACTTAGTTCAACACCTGCCATGCTGTCAGCTCCATTTCAAGATATTTTCTAAGACTGAGTCTTACAACCAGTATCTGTGGACAGTGGTCTTTGTTTCTAGATGTCCTTTTATATAAGTATAGAATCATAGAACTGTTTTTGTTGGAAAAGACCTTTAAGATCATCAAGTACAACTGTTAACCCAGCACAACCAAGTCCACCGCTAAACCATGTCCCTAAGCACTATATCTACATGTCTTTTAAATACCTCCAGAGGTGGTGACTCCACCACTTCCCTGGGCAGCCGGTGATTCCAGTGATTGATAACCTTCTCAGTGAAGTATTTTTTTCCTAATATCCAATCTAAACTTCCTCTGGTGCAACTTGAGGACATTTCCTCTTGTCCTATCACTTATTACTTGGGAGAAGAGACCAACACCCACCTGGCTACAACCTCTTTCAGAGAGTTGCAGAGAGTGATAAGGTCTCTTCTCAGTCCCTTTTTCTCCAGAATAAACAACCCCAATTCCCTCAGCCGCTCCTCATGAGACCTGTGCTCCAGACCCTTCACCAGCTTTGTTGCCCTTCTCTGGACAAGCTCCAGCACCTCAATGTATTTCTTGTAGTGAGGGGGCCCAAAACTGAACGCAGTACTCAAGGTGCGGCCTCACCAGTGCCAAGTACAGGGGGACAATCACTTCCCTACTCCTGCTGGCCACACTATTCCTGGTACCTAGCCAGAATACTGTTGGTCCTCTTGTCCACCTGGGCACACTTCTGGTTCATATTCAGCCAGCAGTTGACCAATACCCCCAGGTCTTTTTCCACTGGACCACAGGACCTGGCACTTGGCCTTGTTGAACCTTATACAGTTGACCTCGGCCCATTGATCCAGCCTTCCTACCCTCAAGCAAGATCAACATTCCCAAACAAGCTGGTGTCGTCTGCAAACTCACTGAGACACACTCGATTCCCTCAACCAGATCCTTGCTAAAGATATTAAAGAGGACTGACCCCAGTACTGAGCCCTGGGGAACACCACTTGTGATCAGCTGCCAGCTGGATTGAACTCTATTAATCACCACTCTTTNGCTGGATTGAACTCTATTAATCACCACTCTTTGGCCCTGGCCATCCAGACATTTTTTTACCCAGTGAAGATTACACCCATCCAAGCCATGAGCCACCAGTTTCTCCAGGACAATGCTGTGGGAAATAGTGTCAAAGGCTTTACTAAAGTCCAGGTAGACAGCATCCACAGCTTTTCCCTCATCCACTGAGTCACGTAGCCATAGGAAGAGATCAGGTTAGTCAAGCAGGACCTGCCTTTCATAAACCCATGTTGACTGGGCCTGATCACCTGGCTGTTCTGTATGTACCGCATGAAGGCATTCATGCGGTCAGACTGACAGGCCTGTAGTTCCCCAGGTCCTTCTTCTGTCCCTTCTTGTAGTTGGGCGTCTACATTGACTAACCTCCAGTCAACTCCCAGGTTATCCAGCACTGCTGATATATGATGGAAGGTGACTTGATGAGCACTTTCACCACCTCCCTCAGTACCTCTGGGTGGATCCCATCTGGCCCCATAGTCTTGTGTGTGTCTAAGTGGTGTAGCAGATTGCTAACCATTTCCCCTTGGATTATGAGGGCTTCATTCTGTTCCCTGTCCCTGTCTTCCAGCTCAGAGGGCTGGGTACCCCAAAACCAACTAGTCTTACTATTAAAGACTGAGGTAATTCCAAAGCATGCATTGTGTCCTTGCTTCCCAGCTTTCCAAGTGATCCAGGTACTTCTCCCACTATCTTCCTCTGTGATTTATCACTTGTCCATTTTTTATCTCAGTTTCAAACTTTGGATTTTTTTGTCTTTGTACCAAAACCCAATCTGTGCAGGGTCCTGTAAAAATACCTGTCATAAAAGCTTAAGGTCATTCTTTACGTACAGACACTGCTTTAAAAGGAATGTTAATTTAAACATCATGATTTTGTTTAAAACTCTTTCTCTGTTGTTACAAGTAAGCCTTTCCAGGGGAAAAAAGAAAAAAATATCTCTAGGGTTTTCCAGTTTTATTATTCTGCATGTTTTGGAAGTGCTCTGGATACAGTTGATTTCCCCATATTCCTATGTAGTCCATTAAGTCCTCCTATAAATGCTTCAACACATGCCTAACTTCACTCATGGGAAATGGCCACATGGCAGTAGATGGAACAATTCACATAAACAAAATTCTGCACAGGATTTTTTCAGGTTGTTTTCCATGGCACATACAGCAATGACTAGGGAGTATTTAAAGTAAAGAAATGCAGTGCAATTGCACATCACAAAGCTGGTCAGATCGATGATGGCATTTGAAAAAAACACGTTGTTTTGGAAAAAAATTACAAAGGTATTAAAGTGTTCCACAGGTGATTTTTTATGATTATTTTTAATGCATTGATTTTTCGGGTTTCTATGGCTATGTCTATAACTGCAAATAAAGCGGATCAGGGACTGTTTGCTAGCCTTGGAGCCAACTGGCATGGTAAAGTTCATGTCTTGTATCTCCTAAAAGAGGGTGACTGCATGAGAATTATCTACTGGAAATGCTACCTGGTCATCGTACCCCATGAACCCTGGCCATTCCCTGGGAGGCTGGTGGTTGACCTGGATGAAAACCATACTACGGACCCAACTAATTCATCGTGCTCAGGCCTGCATGTCCTGTTTAGTGCTTTAGTATAGATGTTGCTTGTGATTCTCTGCCTTTACTTTAGCAGACATAACCCCCTCCTATCTCATTATACTAATCAGCAATTAGCTTTTAAATTCTTAGCTTGCTAATTGGAAATGACAGGGATTTGTTCCGAGGGAAACATTCTTGAGTCTATGACAAGGCATCACTGCCAGTGGGTAAAAAAGTGATTACAAATATATACTTGTTTCTTAGCAACCATTGAGACCTCCCCTTTGTAATTAATATTATACAGTTCCTTGAAAGCCTTATTAGTTCACAGTACTGAAAGATCAATTAATCTCAGTTAAAAATTGATGGTATGAATAATTTTTGTGAAATCCTAGCTGTGCCTGTATTTAATGTTAAGACAAGCAAGCTAGCCTTTTTGTTTTGTTTTATGACTTATTTTTATAAAGAGCTTGAAAATACTCAAACACAGAATTTGTGTCAACAATAGAGACGGGCTTTCCTTCACTTGGTAGCTCAGTTCCTACTTTACACTCTTGGAAATTTTAGTAGCATAAATGGGAAATAGCTTACCCATGAAAGGTGTGATGAAGGAATCCCTCTTGCTTTGCCTGCAGCAACAAACAACAAAAGCAGAAGCAAGAGAGAGAATTAATTTTTCCAAATCCTCACAGTTTACAGAAGTGTCATGACATTTAATGACAAATACAAAACCAATCTTAGAGAGATAAAGTGCCTTAGACAAAACCAAAGCTATGGAAATAGGCTTTAAATCAGTGGATGCTGCATGTGTGAACTCTGGTTTCAGTAAGAAACCCAAGGGCATGATTTTATAACCAGAAAATAGTTGGGATTACATGTGAACATAGAGCTATCTGCACAGATATGACCATGGGACTGGGATCTCATTAGTGTTGTGGCAGATTTCTACAGCTATCATAATATACCTTCTCTAAGGTAACAGCAGGTGGTGCTGGTAGATAGTTCCAAGTCCTGTTCCCTTGCCAATATGCAAAAGTCCAGCTTTGAGAGGAGAACAGGGTGTGGACAGACCTTGGGTGGATGTTGACTGTACCAGAAGAGTGTTTTTTCCCAACATCATCTTGGATTGGGTGAGGTGCTGTTCGGACATTAGATTATTATTGTATTAGACTGCAGCACTGGACTGCAGCACTTCAGAGGAGAAAAAAACCACTGTTCTTTCTTACACAAAGAGAGCATTGTTCTGAGCTCTTTCTGGTTTAGGATCGTTGCATAGGTGTTAAGACAAAGTCACAGATAGACAAAACACACAAGGGAGACTAAGGCATGTTAGGTGTTTGTAACATGATGTGAAGTGTCTCCAGTCCCTCTACTTTATATGGTGAGAACCAGGTGTCTAGGAGGAGGAAAGTGCTGGCTTCCTTATGCTTTCAGTCAGAGGCAGGTCCTGAACTGCCTAAAAAAGCTCATCTCCCTGAAAAAAAATGGCCATTGTCTGAGTTACAACAGTTAGCAGGTAGCAACAGCGCCTGGTGTAGTTTTGTGGTACTTCTCCCATCCAACTCAATCAGATAAGAGTGTGTTTCTTCTTCCTGGGAGTGAGCATAGGAACATAAAACCCTACTCTAGCATGACTTCCAGCTTGCAGTTGTTACTGTTCTGTGGATGGCTCTTACAAGTCATTTCACAGAATTAGAGAATACTTAAGGTGGAAATGGACTTCTGTAGATTGTCTAGTTCAAACTCTCCAAAGTAAGGTCAACCAGAGCTGTGTTCAGGCAGGTTCTGAGTATCTCCAAGAATGAAGACGTCACAACCTCTCTGGGCAACCCACGCCATGACCTGCCCACTCTCACAGGAAAAAAGTTTCCTGTTTCAGTGGAACATGCTGTGTTTTAGTTTGTGCCCATTGCTTCTTGTCCTGGCACTGGGCACCACTGAGAAATTCCTGGCTCTTTACTCTTTCCTTTATGCAGGTATTTACACATTAATAAGATCCCTCCTGAGCCTTCGCTTACTAGGCTGAATACTCCTAGGTCTCTCAGCCTTGTCTTATATGAGAGATGTTCAAGTCCCTTAACCATCTTTGTGAGTCTTCTTTGGACATTCTTTCAGTATGTTCATGTCTCTCATACTGAGGAGCCCAGAGCTTCTCCAGGTGTGGCCTCACCAGTGCTGAGAAGAGGAGGAGGATGACCTCACTTGGTCTGCTGGAAATGCTTTTTCTAATTCAACCCAGGAGGCTGGTGAGCTTCAACCCATGAGCCATTGCTGGCTCATGTTCAACTCTGTGTCTACCAGGATCCCCAGATCCTCTTTTACAAAGTTGCTTTCCAGCTGACCTGCCCCCAGCATATACCAGTACCTGGGATTAGTGCTCCCCTGGGGCAGGAATTGGTATTTCCTTCTGTTGAACTTCATGAAGTTCCTGTTGGCCCATTTGTCTATCCTGTCAAAGTCACCCTGAATAACAGTACAACTATCTGATGCATCAACTGCTCCCCCCAATTTTGTTACCACCTTCAAATTTGCTGAGGATGCAGCCTCCTGTACCATTAACCAGTTCACTAGTGAAATTACCAAACAATATTGGCCCTGGTATCAGTCCCTGGGATACACGAGTAGTGGCTGGCCTCCACGTGCACTTTGTTTCACTAATTACAAGACTTTGAGCCCAGCAGTTCCACCAGCTTTCAGTCCACTTCACTGTACAATTATCCAGCCCGTACTTCATCTGTCTGTGAATAAAGATGCTATGGGAGACAGTGTTAAAAGCAATACTAAAATCAAGATAAACAACATCCAGTGGTCTTCCTTCTTCCACCAAGCTAGTCAACTCATCTTAGGAGACTAGAGTATGGTGAGGATCACTGCAGATGAGCTTTGGATTTTCTGCCCCAACCTCTGCATACTCAACAGTGTTTCTAAGTTACTTTCAGGTCACCTGTTCCTGCTTCCCCCTCTTACATGTCTCCTTTTTAAGTATGAGTTTTGTTAGGAGCTCCTTCTCTACCCATGCAGGCCTACTGCTGACTTGACTTTACTTGCTTCCTGCAGACTGGGATGAGGGATTCCTGAGCCTGGAGGAAATTATTCTTGAAAGTCAACCAGCTCTCCTGGACTCCTGTTCTCTCTAGGATGGTCTCTCTTGGAATTCTTCTAAGGAGTTCGCTGAACAAGCCAAAGTCTACTCTCCTGAAGTCCAGGGTTATGATCCTGCTTTCAGCCCTGCTCCTTCATCTCAGGATCCTGAACTTTACCATCTCATGGTCCCAAAGCTGTCCCCAGCTTTCACATCATGACCAGTTGTTTCTTGTTTGGGAGCATCTCCCCTCATTGACTTCTCAGTCATCTGTGTTAGAAAGTTATCAGCACACTCCAGAAACCTTCTGGATTGCTTGTGCCCTGTTAGTTTATTCCTTCAGGAGATATCAGAGTGGTTGAAGTCCCCCACAAGGACCAGGACCTGTGAAAATGAGACGTTTTCCAGTTGCTTGAAGAAGGTTTAATCTACCTTTTCCTCCTGATCAGTAGGTCTATAATAGGCACCTGCAACAGCATTGCCCACTTTAGTCTGCCTATTAATCTTGACTCATAAACTCTCAGCTGGCCCAAGCCCCATCGCTCGGCAGCACTCCATGCATTCCCCCTGCTCTCACACATAAAGGGCAAAGAACCTTCTTCAAGGCACCAGAAAGAGTCAGGAAAATACTCAAACTCTGAGGTAATGGCTGAAACCCTTGCTGTGTATTCAGGGCTGCCCAAGGCACACAGAGACCCAGCTGTGTTACACTGACCATGCTGAACAGAGGTAAATGTGGACGTTGCCAACACATTAGTTTACTCTCAACAGCACAGAGCTGCTCTGTGTCCCTAAAAACAAATGCTAACAGACAAAGGCAAATGATCTGTTGCAGCTAGGAAACCGATTGGTCGTGAAATAGATACATAGGAGAAAAATGCCCATTTCCAATAAAATAAGGGCACTTGCATATACATATTTATGGAAGAAAAAGCTGTTTATGCCTGAAGTTATGTGCAAGACATTTCCTAAACAAGGAAAAATTGCAGTGGAAGAAGAATAATTTTGTGTAGTTGGAACTAGATGGGCTTTGAGGTCCCTTCCAATCCAAACCATTCTGTGATCCTACGAATATTAAGCACAACATATGTACTGACAGAACTTGGTATACCAATCTCTATTTGTTGTCCTAAGTAACAAACAGTCTCTAAGCTGTGGCTGTGATGAACCCAATTTATGCTGGTGTGAAGAGAGAGGCACTACTAGGAGAACACATACTCACTGGCTGCCAAAATTCTTCTACAGTGTCAATTAGAAATAACTGTTGGAGATAAATGTCTTTCTGCGTAGGACTCTGCTGTATCAGACATTACTAGGGGAATCTGGAGGAGTTCTGCTTGTATGAAGGTGGAAATATTAGATCCATGGCTAGTAAAATCAACTGGGGTGAAAAATGTGGTAAATTATTGTCAGCTACAAGAAAATGAAAATGGGAACGTCAGTGGCTGTCTGGCTCAGCGCGCAAGGTGATAGACTATTCTACTCGAGCATTGCAGATAATCTGATTTTCATCTTTGGTAAGGAGAAGCAAGAAGAATACTAAATTTATAGGTAGCTTCCTATGTGACATTTTCTCTAAATCTTTCTGAAGTGTCTTATAGAATTGAAATATAAATTGTGTCAATAACCATTAGGAGTACATATCTGCCTTTCTTATTCAGCTTGAAAAACAATGTTCTGTGCTCTGGGAGAAACAGGCTGTTTAAACTCAATTTCCACAGTCTCCTTCCATTATTTACCATAGAATCATAGAATCACAGAATATCCTGAGTTGGAAGGGACCCATAAGGATCACTGAGTCCAACTCCTGGCTCCACACAGGACCAGCCCAATCACAGCAGATGACTGAGAGCATCGTCCAGACGCTGCTTGAACTCAGCCAAGCTCGGTGCTGTGACCACTGCCCAGGTCACAGGTGGTCGGGTTCCAGGGCCCGACCACCCTCTGGGTGAAGAACCTTTTCCTGATCTCCAACCTAAACCTCCCCTGTCACAGCTCCATGCCGTTCCCTCGGGTTCTATTGCTGGTCACCAGAGGGAGGAGATCAGCGTCTGCCCCTTCACTCCCCCTCAGCAGGAAGCTGTAGGCTGCCATGAGGNACAATCACCTCCCTAGAGTGGCTGGCAATGCCGTGCTTGATGCACCCCAGCATAATATACATTTACATATACAAAATATATACACAAAAATATATATATTTGTATTTCTGTCAGTTATTCCATAAAATCTCTACACTTATGAGTCTTCCTAATATTCAAGTAACAGTGATTACTTATCTATATATAACTTCTTATTAAAATTGCTATACGAGTCTTCATAATATCTAAAATGAAAATAAGCATTGGATGCTTAAGATAGATTAAGATAGATTGCTTAAATAAGTATACTTCCTGGTCCTACAGAAGCATAAAGGCAGAAAAAAATCCTCATTCTAGATACTTTGCACTCTAAAGCTGTAATCCTGCAAAGACACAGAAGCAGAAGGGAATCCAGAGTAACTGAATATAGTTGCAGCTATCAAGGGCAAGAATATCCTACGGTCTCTTGAATAATCATGGGATTAATGGAAGATACATACATTATGCTACAGACTCTGTTGCAGTCAGTTCTCCTTGTTTTTTTTGCTTTTCACAAATTTTCAATAATGAAAAAAAATCTGAAATTTAACAGAGCTATTTTCAGCTGAGGTAACTGTTGGACTGCTACAGGCATCACAGCAGCAGGAAGAATAAGCAATAACAGAAGAGTACTGAGTCCTGGGAAGTCTGTGGAGGAGTGAGGTTCAAAAAAACTGAACAAAATCCAAAAGAAATTGTGTATTAAAAACAGCAGTGAAAAGGAACAGAAATACACCTCTCATTCTCTTACATGAGTTACTTTTCCATTGAAAAGAGATATGGTACTATTTGTATCCCCATGTACAGTCAAAATCATATTAAAAAACAAAACCCAAATCCCTCTTTTCTCTGTAATGTTATATAAGACCTCTAAAAAAGTATGCTGCAGATATTTTCTTTCTCCCACCATTATATTCAAGTCCAGAGATCATAACTGAGCTAGTGATTTAGTTAGGCAAAGTTCCTCTTTAAGTTATTTGCAACTGAAAGTGTTAACCTTGTATTGGTTAAATATGATCTTAACTTGATTTGTAAATTGGAAAAGTCCATGCAATACGATATATAAACCCTGTTAAATGGCAGCAATTATCTAACACTTGAAGACACCAGACGGGAAAGTCTGCTCTGCCATATCCACAAGAAATATCGCAAGCAGGCAAAACAGCAAACGGGCTGTTAGCTATTAGTAAGGGAAGAACAGAAAGTATAGCCATGTATGTTGTTATGCCTCCACTTAGGCCATGGTGAGCTGAAATTTTAGCAATTCTGTTTCCTCCATCTCACAAGGCTATAGCAAAACTGAAAAATGTTTAAAGTTAAAAATTGCCTTCCACATTTTGAACAAATAAATAGTCAAGGGCTCTTCAAGCACCACTGGATAAGAGTGGGAGTTGACCGAGGTCAGTAAAATCACAAATGACATTGAAAGGACTTTCTTTATCACCACACAAAACAATTTGTTCTTTATGAGCTTTCCCTGGACTGCTTTTGAGTATTCACGTGGAAATGATGCTGTTTTGGTTGCACTGGTGGTTACAGTCCCTGATGGTCCTAAGTCGCTGAGGTTGAGTTGGCCAAACCTCAAAACACTTTGATGTTGGAAGTCAGAACTGAAGTGGGATGTGTTCCCCATTTTTTCTCACCCATACTTGAAGTTTTATGCTTCTCTGCCCCATCCCCTAAACAAAAGGGAGTGATCTCATCTGTTCCTGATATTTTGTTTTTGGTCTCGGGCTTGTACTGGTTTTGCTTATTTTGCAGGAATTCTGGTTCCATCAGACACCCTTCTTGCCTACTCTGCGTCTACAATTATCATCTTGCAGATTTTACTACTGGCACATGTTTTTCTACATCCCGTTTGTGAAACCATATAAAAAGTCATCATTTGTCTTTTGCAGTTATGGCTATTATTTATATACTTTAACTTACCTGTGTGACAAAATACTATTTGTGGCCTTACAACTTGAAAATATGCTTTTATGACAATGCTGATTATGGGATTTTAGGGTGCTTATGTATGGGTTTAAGGCAAGCAAGTATTAATTATATCTTGTTCTGTGTGCATCTGTCCTACGGGTGCAAGAGGCCTCTGCCTGGGCTACAGGTTAACTAATGGATAACACATCCAAAACCAACAAAAGCAGGTAGTTCTTCATAAAACTTGTGGACCTCCTTGGCATAATATTTTCTCAGTACTAAAACCGTGTGATTAAAAAGAGTAGGCAAGTTTATAGATCAGAAATGTATCAAAGGCTATTGAGCACAAAGACATGATGGTTGGGATTTATTGCCAAAGATAGATAGCCTAAAATACATGACACATCTGCACAGAGTTGGTAGATATGCCACAGGACCTATAGGACATCTATGCTTTCCTGGAGCAGCAGCTAAGTGCCAAACAAGATGCACACAAGGATCTGAAATAGCAGCAGGCACCTATTTTTAGGTGCCTGAATTCCATCCCATTCTGTTTCAAAAAACCTGAGAGGCTGTTGGAGGCTGCATACCTGTCAGTGTCAGACAGGCAGACCTTCGGTCTAACTCAGTCTTACTGCTTTTATGTGATGTGAAACCTGGCAGGGAATGAAGAGAAAAGATCTCTGGGGCATGGGCTGAGGTTGGTGTGAGGTGACGTTAGCATTACAGCTATGTGTAGTCCACATTCGGGCAAAGTGGTAGGGGAAACGTGAAGCTGTTTGCTGAGGGAAAGATATGTGTCATTAGAAGGGTAAATACATATATGACTGTCAGGTTACAGACCGAGGGGATGCACTGTAAATGGCAGATGGGAAACCTGAGACAGAATCAGCCACAGCTCAGTCTATGGCCTTGAGCAGCAGGACGGCTGAGTCCTGCTGTGCCTGATGAACAGCATGTCACTCCTTCACGGTGTGCTCCTTGTCATGGCATCTCAAAAAAGGGACCTAAGCAACGTAGCTGGTACTAAGTCTGTGGAGAGGAGAACAGCCCCGGAATGGCCCAAGAAAAGGAGCAGCCTGTTATTTAGTCATCAGGTTACAGAAGAGGCACAAATGAAGACAATTAATTGCTCTTTGAGTGAAGCTATCCATGAGAGAGGTGAGGCTGATATCAAGCTGTGACTGATTTGCTTCAGGATTTTTAACTGGGTTGTGAATTCAGTTTCACTGGAAGAAGAAAGGTGTTCTAGGTTCTTTTGCTGACTGTGTTTATTTTCTCATTGCATGTTTAATACCTTCAGAACAAAGCAGCTTCCCCAGTAATCTGTGAGAAGGAAGAATCTGCGGTTTTGACTGATCCTGTCAGTGGTCCGAATAAAAGACCAAACTGCTGGTGAGTACTGAGACCTGATAAACCCATGGAAAGAGCTGAGGCCATCAGTCCTACAACAGCAGAATACAAAATAATGTGCAATGGTCAATAAAATTATGGGCAATCTGCATAAATGGAAGCTGATCTTGTTGATGCCAGTGCAAATACAGCACAACTGTGGTTAGTGTACTCCCACACTTTTACAAAGCAAAGGCAAAAAGAATCACGTCCAAGTGTACAGCAATGGGTTCCTCTAATACTGGAGTAAAAGACTCATTCAGTCCTTCCATAGGGCGTTACAAACTCTCACTGAACTCCTGATTATTGCTTTCCTTTTTTCCTCTAGCTGTCAGAGTTAAACCTCCTTCATTTCAGTGCTGGTATTTTTATTGTACAAGTCTACCTGGCACTGTTCCAGTGTACCAAATGGAAATAACAGCAAGCCTCAAAGTATGTGAATCTGTCAAAAATAAACTTCTCTTAAATAGAGTACATAGCAGCGTATATTCTGGTGGTGGACTTGCCATGATACTGACATTGTCAGTTGAAAGGCAGATGCAAGTACAAGAAGAATATAGACTAAGGGGGATTTTGGAATGTAATGAGAAATACCTTAATATATGATCTGAAAGGAAGAAAATGTTATGGGCCCTGGGTTTGATACACTTGGCTGGATTTTGTTCTCAGTTACACAGGTTTAAATACGATCTATTCACCTTAAAACCATGCCAGTAAATGGAATCAGGATCTTTTCCATTTTGTCTATGCACTTGGTATTTAACTGTCTACAGGAAATGAGCCTTAGACATGAACATGAAAATCTCCCTTGGGAAAGTTGTGGCCAGGTGAACAATGGCTCTGCCATTCCTTTTGGATCCAATCTAGTTTTTGTTGCTGCCAATTGTAGGGTTACTGTGGCCACTGGGGGGAGCAGGATTGCGATCTAAACTGCTGTAGGCCAAAATAATATCATCACATAAATGATACTGTAACCGACACAGCTGTTCTTAAAATTAAATACCTGTCCTTGTGAGAACAAAGCAGCTAATTATATGATGCTGATGTAATAACAGAAGGTCTTATGTCCACAGGATTAGCAGTGATGCGTATTTTAAGGTCTGTGGCCAATGACATATCCTTATCCAATCTCAAGGAAAGTTAGTGTTTTCTGAAAAAAAAAAAAAAGAAGAGGAAGGGTGCTTCCAAAAAGTCTTTGTTTTCAAATACACTGATAGGAGTCCTTTCAGCACCCTTTCAGGCAAATCTGTGCAAGCTTCTGAGAACTCTAGCTGTACTTGCTTTGTCTACAAGCCTTCATGTCAGTGTAGCTTGAAGAGGATGCAGATGCTCATCAAACTGTTCAGAAGTTCAGAAAGGGAGACTGAAACGGAATGAAACTTAATCTATATATGATCTGACCTATTCACTGACTCGTCCTGTGCTACTAGATTACAACATCTGTTTGTCCAGCCTAGCAGTGACAGTCAACACTCACAATATGCTTTAAGGGCCAAGCAAAACCAACCATGCTTTGTCTTTCTGAATGCTTTATTCTAATACAAGTTACAGCTACATAGTACTTTTTATGGGCCCTGATTAGCAAGGTAGCAAAGAGATTTTACACAATGGGGTGGTGGGATAGCTAGCCAAATAGCTGTAGAGGTTAACACCTCTAGCTGTTACTCATGCCTGCTGATGGAGACTGTCACACCAAAAGCTGCCTGATTCAAAAATTAACTTCTCTAGTGCTTCAGAATTGTAAAAGAAGTTCCCTTTCGACCCCTAGTGAAACCAGCCAGTAACCTAAAACATGAGACTACTCAGGAGGCATAAAGTGCCTATTCTGTTTGGATAGAATATGAAAATCAGTTTTATTTACGGAGCAGCACATCTTGACTCCTCTAACATTACTTTTTTTTTTCAGAAGGATTCAGCCAAATTTTAGCTTCCTCTTTGCGATGCATGAACTCATCCAAATCTAATTAGCTATTCACATCCTGAATCAGCTGATATCAAAATGACTGAATATTAGGAGAAAAAATAGACTGAAATTACAGCAATGAAAACCCAATTTTCTGAAGATGAGAGTCAGATTCATTGTTCATTGTTGTCATATCTGAATTTCTTACTTTGGAGACAGAATCATTACCAGATGCTAAGCATAAAATTGTGACATAATGCAATTATACATGCTTCATCTCTATCTAGTCAATAGCTTTTTCCACAGACTCACAGGAATTAAAGATGGGGAAAGAATACATAAGCCAAACTGTCCAATCGGCAATGTGAGTTTCTCCTTTGCAGACTGTTAATAACTGCTCTATTCATTGAACTCTATACTATTTCTTTGAGTTTCATAGGCCTTGGTGGATGGAAAATGAAAAGGTGTATGTGGTGGTCTCCACCAATTTGTAGATGTTCTACTCTGGTCAGTCTTGGGGACTATCACCACAAACATGTTTAATGGTGTAATTAAAAAATCTCTTCCCAGTATGGCTCTACATGTGAATGTTGTAATTTATTACAAAACACATGAGTCCTCTCATGGTGTTTCTCTAATTATATCCTTTGTTAGTGACTCATTCGCATAGACATCTATATGCAAAATTATGTTGTAAAGTGCATGCATCTCCACATCTTGGTATGGGAGATGGTCCAAGCAGATTGCATCCTGCTACTGCAGCCCCTCCTGACCATCTCTAGCAGCTGTACCCACTTCGCTTTACAGTTTGAATGGGTCAGGATGAAATGTAAATATGTCTGGAACTGAAATTTTTGTTGAATACTCTTCCCACTGAATCAGAGAATGCAGACAATTTTCATGGCAGCATTTGGATTTCAAGACAGCTCTCAACAATTGCACTGAAATGGATACAGGCTGGCATTGGAAGCCAGGAGCTCACATGGTCGTCAGCACTGTAAGCACTCCTTCTAAAGACCAGGGGTTTCTGCCTTGAAAAAAGAAGCATTTTCTGTCTCCTGCTATGCTATTTTCATTAAATGCCAGATGCTGAATGATTCCTGTTCCAATGGTTACTGTCATTTAAATGAATGCAAAGGAGGAAATGTGCGGTGTTTGGGGGTATTAAGACATGTTTCCTGTGACAAGGGGTCTTTTCTTGAAAATGCCCTGAGTGTAATAGCAAGAGGGAAGGGAAAGCCTTTGGCTTGAAAAGAAGGATATTTGGATTCTTCCTGAAAACAAGTAGAGAAACATCATTGATATAACACAAATGTTTCTTCTCTGCCAGCAGCTACAGGTTTTGCTACAAGTTCTCACCTTGAGTTAAGCCAACACTGGTTGAACTCACACCACAAAAGAAGTTGATGCTGTAATGTCTCATTCAAGGGAGAAGCCAGCTGGTGTCCAACAGCAACAGCTGGTGATCATCTGGAGAATATTTTAATGAATAGCTCTAAAGCTGCAGTGACCTGAGATCAGACTGAGTGTGGAAGAAAATAATTTGAAGAACCAAAGCCAGTGAAAGGAGAAAAACTGGACATTTCAGACTACATGTTCTTGTATGTCTGAAATCTGGAGGCCCAGGAGCAACCAAGTCCGGCTGGGGTGAAACTTGGCAAAACAAGAAGTCTAGGGAGCAGGTGTAGAGAGCAGCTTTCCCGAGGAGGAGCTCTTGGCTGGTAGTTGGCTTCTCCTCTGCCTTTCCTTGTGCACACAGATGGGGAAATTTGGGAGGGAGGTTTCTACCAGCTGAAGTTTTTTCTAAGGGTTTTTTTTACTAATTTACTAATTTCTACTCATGTTACTAATTCCTTTAACCCTCATCTTTAGGTCATTCATACTCTTTCTCATTTTGAAGGTTACAAACATGATGAAATCTTCTCCATTTATGTAAATTCTGAGATATTGCACTGTTTTGGAGGGAACTGATCTACTCCCTGATCTGAATTCTGACCTGATTTAGGCTGATCAGGTGTACTTGCTAGAATTCTAAGAATACATTCAGAAATATGGGTCTTACAGGTAAAATTTAGTATGCAGTAATTAATTTTCTCTGACCATTTTGGTATTGTGGGCCAAATTCTCTTTCCGAAGACATTACATGAGCCAAAGTAAACTTCAAGTATGTTTGATACCCAGTATAAATATAGTGCGTCTGGACTTAAAAAAAGGAATAAATTATTTTCTACTTTATTTAAAGGAGAAGTAAAGTTCTGATGGATTAAGAAGCACTTTGAGAGAAGGAGGCTAGTACACTGCATTCTGCTAGGAAGATGACTTTCAGTCTTAAACTTTAGCTACTTTTGAAATTTAGTAATAGTAAAATGAACTCATTTGAACTCATTTAGCCTTCTAGAGTCAGTCATTTTACTCTGACTTCTAGGAATAAATCATCTCTGACACAAGCTTTAAATTCACTTCAATGTAAAATGCAAAATTCGGGGTTTTTTGTTCACCTGTTATTGTAAAACAAAAAGTTGCACACTGATTTGATAGAAAGCCTAAAGAAAATCAAATTAAAGCTGTATTAGCACTTTGCTTTAGGAATAAACAAGAAGTGATTTTTCTCAGTAGCCTTATTTAGCACACAAATGTAATCACAGAATGGTAAATGTTGGAAGGGACCTCTGGAGATCATCTCCTGCTGGCCATGCTCTTCTTGATGCATCCCAGGATACCATTGGCCTTGTTGGCCACAAGGGCACACTGCTGGCTCATGGAGAGCTTGTTGTCCACCAGGACTCCCAGGTCCTTCTCTGCAGTGCTATTTCCCAGAAGGTCAACCCCTGACCTCTACTGGTGCCTGAGGTTGTTCTTCCTCAGGTGCAGGACCCTACACTTGCTCTTGTTGAATTTCCTCTCTGCCCAACTCTCCAGCCTGTCCAGGTCTTGCTGAGTAGCAGCACAACCTTCTGGTGTGTTGGTCATTTGTTCTAGTTTTGTATCATCGGCAAATTTGCTGAAGGTACAGTTTGTAACTGAATTGCAACTGACTAATTTAACTTTATTTCTGTAGAATATGAACAATTCCTCTTGTCAAACTGTATCTTGTGTGTGTTTATGCATGTTTAAGCAAAAGTTCTCAAGAAGCATCATAACACCCCCAAAATGAATCTGTTACTATTAAACTGTTATCGCACTTCATCCTGCTCTAGATGACTGACTTTTTTTCAAGTCAGCAGAGCAGTAAAAAAGCTTTATAATGGTATTTGCCAAACTTATTGATAGTGCTGCCTCAACAGGGATTCTACAGTGTCTTTTAGTTTTCATTATGTGGGTAAGGGAGCAGTAAAATTGCATCTGGAAACTATTTCACTTCAAATTTAGACTAGGGGACTTAGGAAATGGAGTAGACACCACAGTAAAGGAAGAAACCCAAAAGTAGTAAAGAGGAAAACCAGAAATCACTGCAGTGATGTATCTTTTGCCTTTCAAATCAGCTTTTATTTAAAAAGGTAAAGAATTGAAATATATGTTAATTTTTTTCAACATGAGTGAACTGATTCCCTCTGAATTTTTTGTCCCCAGAAGTCATTATAAAAATGCATAGAGAGGGCAGTCTGCTACTTTTCAAAGGAGAATGGGCTTTTCCAGTCTAAATCCTAGATGGATCCTCATTTGTTGCCAAAATTTACACAAGGGCCACAGTGAAAATCTAGTCACATGTGCAACTTCTCCTCATATTATTAGCTGTGGTGGAAAACCAGGAGAGGAGAGTGAAAGTTATGATTGTTGATGTTAAGGCTGGATGGGAGAAAACTCTTTGTTACTGTGGCTCTGTGTAGGAATAGCTGGGTATTGCTGCCTTTGAAATTAGACTGGAGAGGAAGACAAAATACTTCTTTTTGCATCTGCATGCTTATTTTTGACCCTGAAGGAAGCACTGTTAGGAAATCTCAAGCAGTTTTCAAACTGCACAGCTGGCAGGGGCAACATCTGTTGACATGGATTTGTACTCACACGCTTGACCAGTTCATGGGGAACGATAAACGTGCAGTTTTGCAGGTGTAAATTTTGTGTGGTTCACCTGTTGTATGAATCTTTTCAGCTGCTTCATAGCTAAGGATCATTAAAAATGTACACCCAGTGTCTTATCTATGTACCTGGAAATATTGGCACAGCTGAAAGGATGTCAAGGGCCAAATATGCCATAGAAAATATTATGAAGGGATAAGATGCTTTCAGACAATTGTCTGAAAATTTGACAGTTCAGACAAGGGAAAGGCCTTGTTATCTCAGTGAAATTGCTTTCAATCATAGGTGACTTGGGAGCTCTGTTTCTTACCCACATCTGCTATAGTTATATCCCGTACTTTACAAATCTTTCAGGGGAAAGAAAGACAAAATCAAATACCTTTTTTTTTTTTTTTTTTTTTTAGAGGAACATCATAACATGAAATTCCCAATCAATTTTTTGGAAACCTAAGCAGATTAGGTGAATTCTCAAAGGACAGGACACAAAGACTGAAAGCAGATGTAAACACAGAATGAAACAAATAAACATTGCAGCAGTCGTGGAAACCTGGAAAGTGATTTGTCACCATCCTTTTTCCAAAACCAAGTATTTACAAAAGGACTTCTTGGCAAAAAGACAATACTGGAAAGTAGGAATAGCTTTTTGAACCATCAATCACGTGCGTGAGAGAGAGTGCATCATATTAAGGATGCAATTTGGACATCTATCCAGGGAAGATTCCTCTTTTTCTTTTGTGTTTTCCTACAGCATTTTTGTTGTAATGTAAAGAGAAAGCAGATGATATGTTCCTTTCCAAAAAGCACATGGAAAAAGACGGGAGAAGAGAATGAAGATGGAGCCTACTTATGCATTGCCAATGATTTGAATGGGCAGGGAAGCAACCTGCGCCACAAAAATAACCAGCAAAATGAATTCAAATGGGAAGAAAGGGAGAAAATTGTGACCTTAGGTCAGAATGGACTGAGTCAGTGTAACTTTAGAGAAACCCTTCCTATGTCTCTCCATGCTTGATCTCTTCTGTCTCGACTCCTCATCCTGAATATTCTGTTGTTCTCCTGGTGATACTGTTGTGAACTTGTTCAGCTCAAACAGGTGAAAACAGAGATGTAGCAATGTAGGAATCAAAAGACATGGGAATGTCTCTAAGGGGCTAGACCAAAGCTCTATCATGGCATAAGAGTCCCTACAGAAGGGCCCAGGGGAGTAACAGGCTTCCCACAGTGCTGTCAGGAGAGCACTGGGTCTACCCAGTTATGCTGGTGCCATGCAGCTGTAACAGAGCTCCCAGCCATGTGCTGCTGAACATGGGTGACCTTCACAGAAGAAATTTTGAATATATTTAAGTTGCTTTACAGATGTAGAGACTGGGGCATACACAAAGGTGTTAGTGAGAGTGAGAAAATCTATTCCAAGCTTGCAGTGAGTTAGTTGCAGCTCCTACCTTTATCTAATTCAAAGAGCCTGAATCCTGAGCTAAATGAAACGTTTAATGGGATGCTTGTTACAAGGTCAATATTTATGCTTGTCACTTAAGATTCAACTTCATAAAAGATGGTGAATGAAGGCTATATATTTTCCTATTTCTTGTTTTGAACTTATTTTTGGCCATTCTCAAATGCAGACAGTAATCCCAATCTTACAAGCCTTGATTTATCGTTTGATGCTCATCCCTCATTGCACTGTATGATCATTTCACTTGTTTGATCACTCACAGAACAATTTCCAGAGCTTAATGGCTTTTCAGCATTTTTATCCTCAGAACTAATAGAAATATACGTATCTAAGAAGACATTATTTAGATGTTTCCATTTGGTGGTGTGTCAACCCTGGCTGAAGTCTAGGTGTCCACCAAAGCTGCTCTATCACTCCTCTCCTTAACTAGACGGGGGAGAAAAGGAAAATGTATAATGAAAGGCTCATGGGCTGAGGTAAGGATACAGAGGGTGTTCACAAATTACCATTCTGGGCAAAACAGACCAGGCATAGAGAGGAATTAATTTAATTTATTACGGAGCAAAACACAGAGCAGAGCGGTGAGAAATAAAACCAAACCTTAAAACACCTCCCCCCACCTCTCCCTTCTAAATTTCACTCCCCATCTCTCTCTACTCCTCCCCAGGGGCAAAGGGGGACAGGGATGGGGGTTGTGGTCAGTTCATTTCATGTTGTTTAGGCTGCTCCTTCCTTCTCATGGGGAGGACTCCTCACACTCTTCCCCTGCTCCAGCGTGGGGTGCCTCCCACAGCAGACAGTCCTCCATGAACTGCTCCAATGTGAGTCCTTCCCATGGGCTGCAGTTCTTCAGAAACTGTTCCAGCGTGGGTCTCTCCCACGGGGTGCAGGCCTTCAGGAACAGACTGCTCCAGCATGGGTCCCCCACAGGGTCACAAGTCCTACCAGAAAACCTGCTCTGGCATGGACTCCTCTCTCCGTGGGGCCACAGGTCCTCACAGGAGCTTGCTCCAGTGCAGGCCTCCCATGGGGTCACAGCCTCCTTCAGGTGCCTCCACCTGCTTTGGCATGGGGTCCTCTGCAGGTTGCAGGTGGATATCTGCTCCACCATCATCCTCCATGAACTGCAGGGGGACAGCCTGCCTCACCAGGATCTTTACTACAGGCTGCAAGGGAATATCTGCTCCAATGCCTGGAGCACCTCCTCCCCCCACTTCTTCACTGACCTCGGTGTCTGCAAAGTTTGTCACATTTTCTCACTCCTCTCTCTGGCTGCAAAAGCTCCTGCAGTTGTTTGTTTTTCCATTCTTAAATATGTTACCCCACAGGCATTGCCACTGTTGCTGATGGGCTTGGCCTTGGACAACAGTGGGTCCGTCTTGGAGCCAGCTGGCATTGCCTGTGTCAGACACAAGGGAAGCTTCCAACAGCTTCTTGCAGAAGCCACCATCCCTGTGGCCCCCTCACTACCAAAACCTTGCCATGCAAACCCAAAATTTTTAAATGAATGTTGTAATAAAGACTATTGTTGTCTTCAACCTATCATTATAGTTTGCCATAAACTTGTAGCTATTAGTTATATTACTACAGTGTTTAGCTAATATTGGAGTCCCAGTGTGTAATCCCTCCACAAACACACAGTGAGAGGCATGCCAAGTACCTTTACATACTAAATCACCATATCAGAGGTAAAGAAAGTGGCTGAGACTGGATCCAATAGATGTGTCTGCTGTGAAATGAAAGAAGGTCACATCCCTGGGTGTGTTTAAAGAAAGGTTGGATGTGGTACTTAAGGACATGGTTTAGTGGGTAATAGGTTGGTGGGGGGATGGTTGGACTAGATGATCCTTGAGGTGTCTTCCAACCTTAATGATTCTATCATTCTATGATTCTATGTTCTCAAATTGAAATATTGCTTAACTCTTTTTTCCCTTTGTTATCTGTTATATCTCTGCTCCTGTTTTGGGCCATTTTCTCAACATCACTTGAATATGAACTGTGGGGAATATCCAAACTTATCACAAAAGAGTGATATGGATGAGAGTGTATCAACTTGGGTTCCTTCACTCCTTGACACTGGCCTTCAGACTTACTCAGCAAGCTTTGCACCTTGAAGCACCGCTGTATGTTCTCATGCCATCTCCTCCAGGGGAGGAGGCGCATTCCCTCACTTTACTGTTAGAAATCACAGTGTCAGGCTGCAGCACAGCCCTCACTCAGAATAAAGAAACTATTTCTTTGGATTCCAAGAGTTTGGGACCCATTTCTGATCTCAAGACCAGGTGGTATAAAAGAGCCTCCATCTATGTTTTTAAAATGTTACAGTCAAAACCAGAGTGTCTGCATCTGAATTGCCTGCTGGGAACAGTCCTTGGTCCATGCTACATTCCAGACACCTGGGAATTGTTTAGGGATATTTACGGGAGTCCCATGCCATGGACTGTTCTAGCAACTGAACAGTACAGATAATTTAACTCTGGGGATGAGGTTCATTGTTTGATATTGTTTAAATATCAGTATAGGAATAGCCAGGGGACAGCCTGGACCCAGCTTGGTGCTCTGCAACATGGATGCAGCCAGGCCACATCGCGAAGGCTCAGGCTTCTGGTGCTGTTCTGTTAAAGGTCATAGAGGTAACTTTCCAGCCCCACTGCTGGGTGATTCTTGGCACCTTTCAACTGACTTCTCATTAGAAGGCATAAGCTTACCTACAGTACTGACTCTGTGATCTAGGTCTGAATTTCCCATGTTCAGGTCCTTCTACCATCACAGTACGTCCTGATTCAGCCATGATTTCCCTGGATTTCTTCTTCAGAGTTGAAGAAATCTTCCTCACACGAGCAAAGGTGTTTCAATCCATCATGATGTTACTTCACTGCACCCTTTTCTTGGTGATCTGTGCATGCTGTCACTTGTCAGAAGTTTGCCTGGGAAGCAAGGGAATTCACATCAGTACCTTCCTGATGGATCCACCTCTATATGCTACGTAACTGTAGGTTTTAGAGCAGCTTTTCTATATTTGTAAGTTGTTTATATTACAGGCCATAACTAGTATCACAGTCCGGTGTTCGTAACAACTTGGCTTCATGAAACTGCATGCTCATTAACGCAATTGCTGTAGTGGGAGGTATACTACACAGCCCATTTCATACTGATGGGTTTCTTTTGATCTCATTTTGTATTAACCACCATTACTTTCTCTCCTCATTGGTTTTTCTCAATCTTTAAATTCCCTGATGCCCCAAATGTGTTAGTTATACTAGATACTTTAGGGCTGGTCTGGAGATGTAAAATCCTCTGGAAAACTTGGTGTTGGGTGACATGGGTATTACACTAGCCAGCAAAAACAATTTGGTAAATATTTGTGTTATTCTGATGTTCCATTATTCATGTTCTTAACTGTATATGTCCATCCTAGGTGGTCTGGGAGGAATTTGTTATCAGTCTTTGTTTCTTTGTATGCTGTGGAGTGAACTACAGATTGTTTTTATAAGACTGTAGTATTATCAGGCTATTTAGGATGAAGCATGAAGTTAAAACCCAACCAGTTAGAAGCTGTTTGAACTTAAATACATAAAAGCTTTTATCAGCAAGCATTACATTTTCAAGCAAATTCCTCTGAGTTGTCTCTGAGGTGTGTTGGATTCAAACAATCAAGCTTTCCACTCAATAATAACATTACCTGTAGTAATGAAAAGAGAATATCTCCCTTATGAGGAAAGGCTGAGGGAGCTGGGTCTCTTTAGCTTGGAGAAGAGGAGACTGAGGGGTGACCTCATTAATGTTTATAAATATGTTAAGGGTGAGTGTCAGGAAGATGGAGCCAGGCTCTTCTCGGTGTCATTAAGCGATAAGACAAGGGGCAACGGGTGCAAATTGGAGCACAGGAGGTTTCGGGTTAATGTAAGGAAAAACTTTTTCAATGTGAGGGTGACCGAGCACTGGAACAGGCTGCCCAGAGAGGTTGTGGAGTCTCCTTCTCTGGAGACATTCAAAACCCGACTGGACATGTTCCTGAGTGATGTGCTCTAGGTGGCCCTGCCTTGGCAGGGGGGGTTGGACTAGATGATCTTTCGAGGTCCCTTCCAACCTTTGTGATTCTGTGATTCTGTAATATTTAGAAAGGGTTTTAAAATGAAAAATCATTTAAAAATGAAGAAATAAATAATTTTGATTTTTCAGGTATCCTTTTACATCTGGAATCACCCATCAAATGTGAACAATGGTTACTGGTCCTTGGAAAATTTATTTCTAACCAAATAAACTCTCTCTGTGGTTTTGCCCCGTGACTTGGGCTCTGAGGCGTTTTGGTGACACAACAATTGCTAACACAGTGTTTGAATTCTTTGTCTTGTTGGAGGGCAAAGCATTGGGCATCAGGATAAAGGAGTTTAGATAACCCAGGGTGCAATGTCTATCAGCAGGAATGCATCTTCTGCTGGAAAACAAGGTCACCAATCTGTCGCCCCTGTCACTGGCACTAGGGGCTGGCGAGCTGTGACATCAGCCCCTCTGCTCTCTGCAAACCAACTTTCTTGCATTCATGGTCTTTTGTAAATGTAAATTGTGTGCAATTATTTCTGATTTGGGATTGAATTACTGAAATGTGTTAACTGGGAGAGTGGCATGCAGCAAATAATAAGCAGATGATGAGCTTTTGGTTATAAACTTTATGAAATATGAATATTCATGGTAGTGTTTATGAAACACTCAGGAGCTGAGAGCATTTCCCCTGATATCTAGAAGATGTGTTAATACTTTATATGCTTGTGAATGCATTTTCTTATTGCTTTTAGTTTTTCCTTGAGATCAGCTCTGTGTTCTGCATGCTAAACATAAAACCTCAACTACGTTTTGATAGTGAAAATATTTGTTTCTGTTAATGAAAATCTCTCATGTAGGGTGTTATTTCCTGTTAAAAGTGGGATGTCTTTTATAATTTGAAGGTGGAATTAGGTTTTTAATTGTATGTTGCTGTGTAATACTACTTAAATAGAACTTGAAAAAGAATTCTTATGGAGAGAATAAGTGAAATTTAATGCATGGTTTCAATTTAATTAGACATTTTCTGCTTTAATAGTTGAATTCCCTACTCAAATTTCATTTCCATAATCAAGCCATGTTTAGACTGTTGACATACTGTTACTTCATTAGACATTCACTGCAATCTTCGCTTTCCAAAATTCTCATTGCTCTAAGATTAATTGAGAAAATTTGCATAATGTCAAAAGACAATGAAGTTTCTCATGAAGTGGTGAGTGCGTGTCCCCGCCTTTTAGTAGTCTAATGAGTAAAGTAAGATTCAATAGTTAAAACAACACTGTTACTGTGGGTTTTATGAACAGTGACAGAAAATACTGAAAGTATGGTAAGTGCAGGGAAAAATACGTATTATTGTTTGTCCTGTAACTTACGTGGAAGATCCTTCCGTAAAAGCTCTTGTCAAATGTATCTGCTAAAATTTGCTTAAAGTTCTGAATTCACCATCAGAGAAGATAAAGCTTTTTAACTGTCATGTTTATGAAATCTCTCACAAGATTATTTTACAATTTTACCTAAAACAGTCCTGGATAAGGTAGTAATTTGAGGCAGGAGCAAGGAGTTCTGCTGCTGTATTTTACTACTAGAACTCAGGTCCTGTCTACTGCTGTGAGCAGGTTAGTCATACCAGCAGTTTTCTTTCTGGATACTTGGGTGGTAACTGGAGATGTGGGCTTGTACAAATGCCCTGTCAGGTACGAAAAGAAAACCTCTCATACATACAAAGGGGGAAAGGGAAAAGGCAGGAATGAGATACATGNTGTCCGTCCCCCCCCCACCTATTAACCACTAAACCATGTCCTTCATGACATGAAGAAGAAGTACTAGGGTGGGGGAATGAGAACAGGAAAGAAGTTAAGAACAGTAGCCCCAGTGAACCATTTTGAGTGGCAATTAGCACAGGTAGGAGGCTGGCTGATGCCAGATTTTGGCATGCGGTGGCTACATGACTTTGTCTAATACTTTCACCTGCATAACTCGTGTGAGAATCAGCTTGCAGTGCTGTCATTCAACAAGCTGCACCTTGACTCTGCATCTTGTTGCCTCATTACAAAACTCCCACATCCTTCACCTTGTGCTTTGGACCTTAAACTTGTCAGTAGATGGAAGGATACCTGGCTACTTCTTCACTACAAAATTGATTTGAAGGCTAATAGCTGAGATAACATCTCTTAACAGTTAAGATTTTTAAAGATGTCTGTGTCAACATTTGACTTAAAATTTATATTAGTTTCACTGATGACATCTAAACAGTTTTATTTTATATACCAGATTAATGTAGGCTGAATCGATCTTATGTTTCAATTCACACAGGCATGCTGAGGAAAATGGGTGTATTTATACCTACCCTAGTGTTATCTACTGCAAAATGTTGACTTTTGCTTTACTGAGCCCCAAAAGAGCTGTCTAATGCTGTTAAGAACACTTCCTTGCTCTAAAAACAGATGCATAGCTCTCCTTAGTGACATTGATAATGACACTTTTTTCCCCCTTACCTCTGTAAGCAACTCTCTGCAATAAACCTTTGGGTTTTCAGCTCTCACTGCCCGGCTGTGCCGGTAATGTTTGTCTCCCAGAACAGCTGCAAGGAGACTGCTTGGTCACAGCACCTCCAACCCTGACTGCTATAATCTGAAATAGTATCTGCAATGCTCTGTGATATTTAAAATAAAGATCAGAGCAACTCAGACTGTTCTGCAGTGCCTTTTCTTACGGACTATAAGGCCAACAGCCTGAAGTTAGACAGTAATAGATGGGAACATATGAACGTGTGCATAGCAATGGACTCCTCTTAGGCATGAGTATCCCTGGTATTTGTTTTGTCATAGCAAATCTCTACACATTTTACCTTGACTTTCCTTCATCTTCCTTTATTTCCTGCTTGTTCCTAAAACACATCGCAAAAACTATGCATATCAGAAAAGAAATAACAGGTATTTGATAACTTTTTGATATAACAAAGACAAGATAATTTTCAACAAGGCTGATGTCAGGATCATTTGATGCAGAAATGTGGGACTGAGCCAGAGTTAATAGCAGACCAATGACAGCCAGTGTAACTTGATAAATGACAGTTTTCTCCCTACCTATCTGCTCTCTGAGGACCTTTCTCTGCAATAAGCAGATACTTTCTAACTCCCTCGCATCATGGGTATGACAATAAAATTTACGACTCCAAATGTACTACAGCTTCTCCCCCTGGCCCTCCTTACACCTACTTTCCTCCGCCTTTCCACACAGATAAATTATTTAAGCCCAAGGCTTCTTTGCATGCTTCCTGCCAAAGGTAGGTGTTTGCTAAATTGAAAAGCTGGAGGAAAAGTTTTGAGATTAAAATAATTCCTCTGTTCCTGTAGCAGTGACTCGGAGTCGTGCGGCGCTACCTTGTCTGACCTCTCCCACGATGGATTCATTAATCTCACTGAAGGTGCCAGAAGATCAGCTAACTGCTTTTCCTATTTGCCTGCCCCCAGATGGCATTTCTGAGGAAACTGGAGATTGAATGGAAAATATGACTTGAATTTCAACAATGCATTGGTGCTCCAGAGTATTTAGTCCAAGAAAAAGACAGAGGTTACTTCAGTCTCTTTTGAAATCGTGCATGAAAAGCATCTGGAAGAACATACAGACTCTTCCTTAATTGATTGAGACGTTACCATCAGCCATGGGAAAAACCATGCTATATGCTGCATTGTGCAGTGCTTTCATTAGCACTAAAACGTTAATTAAAATAAACCACTTAGTTCTTTTGTACTCTTAGGTGAGAAAAAGATGCACAAAAATACTATTAGAGTCCTTCAAGATCTAAGAGTCTGGATTATTTCCGTGACATCCTGATACAACCACCTAAAACCAAGTCAGAGAGCAACCTTAACCCAGCCTTCAGGGCAGTATGATTCCTGCTGTTCCCCATGACACACATCTGCCTCAAAACATTACTTTATGGGCCTGAACACTCCGCTTGTTAATGTGCAATGTTGCTGTGTGTTTCACTTAGAAGCTTCTTTGGAAACTGCTCCCTAGTGTATCAAAAATACGCATTCATAGTCAGGCTAGGGAAATGGCCTGTGTCCAGCATAAGGAAAGCTCTGTACAGTTCAGAGGATTTTATCCTATGAAATGATTTTAAGGTAGGACCCTAAATCTGTGTATTGGACTACAGGGAATTTGCTTTTAATCTCATGGATTTGGCTGCTGTGTTGCCTGAACCCACAGTATAGAACCAGGTAAGAGTATAAGGATTATGGCATAATTAACTTTGGTTCTTCAGAGTGATAGGGGGATTGTACCTGATGCAAAGACACATGGACAAGGATGGGGCTCTTCAGGGAAAAAGAAGATCTGCAGAGCTCCCTGTATGGAGAAGGATCATTAAATATTTATTTGGGGAGAGCTTATGAAGGAATCGATACTATCATACTAAGGATTTTGTGGACATTATGCTGACATCTATACTGCTGTCTAAAGGAGGATGAGACTCAGGGAATAAGTAGTAAGTGATGTGGATGATTACAGGTCCAGGGTTTGAGTTTACCCCATTACACTCATTTATTTAGCAATATGGACATGATTTGCGAGATCCAGTCTATGCCCAAAGGCCAACAGACTGAATAGGTAAGACAAACGCATGGTGGGGTCCAGGGAGCTGAAGGAACAAGCTGAGAGAAAAAGGTGGCTGGAAATAATCTCGTAGTGTCACAGGCTTGATTCATTCCGTCTTTCCTTCTGGATGTGTTTAATGAACAGCACAAACAAACAGAGGTAATAGAAATGGAGTCTGTGGAGAGGGTCCAAATGGAGGATGAAAGGAGGCTGGGAGAGAAGCAGCAATGGAATGTGTGGATCAGCCATCGCACTCATCTGGTGAAGGGGAACAGGGAAACTTCAGAGGCAAAGGTGGAAGAGTAACGCTGAGGACACTACTCATTATAGGGCCTTTTTTTGGCTCTTTGGCTTTGGTCATATTGTTTTTTTCCTATTTTCTTCCAAAATGCAGAAAGAGGAGAAGCTTTTCTGTTCTCCTGAATGGCTGCCCTTGGACAAAGCAGTTTCCCAAAAGTTTCTTGGTCTAGGGAGGTGCCAAATAGCTAAGCTGAGCTTTACAAGGCAACTGGGCAAGAACAAAGATGGGACTTTAAACTGCACCTTCTACTCCCTAAGTAAATCTTTAACCATTAAAACATCCTTGTGTAGGGATTTAGGGTCTCTGCTTTCTTCTTCTAAGGCTGTTCTTTATGTTAACTGTGGTGGTAAGAAGAAGACAGCCCAAGACATTTTGTTTTGTCTTCTAAACACGTAATTATGACACTTTATTATTGACTATAGTATCAGAACCAACATGGGATCTCTTTGTCTTGTAATTTTACTATTCATTCCAGTCTCCTCGTATTGAGTGCCCTCTGCTTTATTTTACCGTCTACATTGGGATAAATCATCTCTAAAAGTGCCCATTTTTCTTCATCAGCTGTAGCAAGGACTCTAGTTACTGGTTCAGAAAGATGAAAACATACTTGTAAATCTTGGATTAAACCTTCCTCTCAAACATTGGTTAATTCCCTAAACCTATAGTCCAAAACAGTTGGACTAAATGCTAACCAAACCCCACTTTTCTTCACAGGTCCCAGCTTGCCTGGCACTTTGTTAACTGACTCAGCCAGTGGGTATTGAAAAAATTCCAATACTTCCAGATTTCCTCTGAATCAAAAAATCTGGGCTGAGACCCTTAGCCTGTGTTATTAAAAAGTAAATGTTTCATCTGATTTCAGCTTTAAAGAAAACATACCTTGTCGTTAGATGTGACGTACCCTGTGAAGCTATTGCTTCAGTAATATGAATCTATCAATCTTTTTAAATGGAGCCTGCTTCGTAAAGAGAGGTGATAACTTTCATTAGATGAAAAGTTATACCTGGAAGAAATAATAAGTATTATTATTATACTGGCTTCTAATAAGTAAGTTTGTCCTTTCTTTCCATGCATTGGTATAAACTCCCCTCATCTCTCTGCAAACATAGCCTCTTTTGTGTCCACCGTAGCTATCACCACTCTTGCTTTGTAGGTTGCTTTTCAAAGTAATTGGGTCCTGATTAGTTTTAAGCTATCAAATAATATTCTAGTAGTCTTTCTCTCTGAGATAAAATCTCCAGGAGGATTTGAATTCTCTGTACCATATGGGTAGAAAGCTAGTTGGTTTTTTTTTTGACTTGATTGACTACACAGCTTTTCAAATGAACATAATTCTTTTTGATACAGGAAATTAAGCTACCACAAGGTATTAGTCTACACCATTGTAGTTATACTGATACAATTCATCATATACCTACTTTTATAGTGAAATGCATGACTCTTCTTACCTGTTATCCTGGAATTGGAAAAGACGCTTTTACTTTAGTTCCAGTATCCCTGTTACAACGTATGTCCTTAAACTGTTGTTGTATAATTGCATTTGTACCTTTCTGCATAATTTCTCGATATTGATAAAATTATAGCCTGACCTCTGGATGATATAATGTGGAGATAGTTAGCTCAGTTTAAAAGAGTACCAGTAATTCTGTTTTCCAAGGCTATTTTTCTTGACATTGTCATTAAGACATGCTCTTTGACTTTAACTTACTACAATCTGTAATGTATTAATTGTGTGGTTATTTTTCTATTTGCTAGTAATAAAAGCAAAATCTACTTAAATCCGTATAATGACCTTTGAAATAAATTAATGTGCGTGTTCACGTGCATGCGCGTGTGTGTATTGCAAAAGCAGACATAATTTTGAATATTTCAGGTAGTACAGCATCTTGACAAGTTCTGATGGATTTACTATTCCTCTTTAAAGGAGGTTATTCAGCTTAAGCACCATCTTTTTCAATATGCTTTTAAGGTTCATCCTAATGGAAATAATAATACTGAATAGCTGGATAGCAATTCACATATTCAAAGCACTGCGCAAACATTAACTAATACAGTTACACAACATCTAAATAACTATAATACTGGCTGTCAAGGCAATGAAGAAGCAGACAAATGCAGAGCACTGCACGTGGTTCTGGAATGGATTCTGCAGCAAGGAGGGAGGGAACGCGATCCCTCCCAACAGAGCGAGGTTTGGCGTGCCAGCGTGCTCCAGGTTTGCATTGTTCTGTTTCAGCCACCTGCGTTGCTATGTTTAAAGTGTTAATTAGCAGGTAGCAGACACTGGTCCTTTGCCAATTCTGCCTTGGAATTGTTCTTTGTACTGGACATCAAAATATAACGATGCCAATTCCAGGTGTCCGCTGACGGGTTTCCTATTCCTAACATCTCGGTGTAGTTCTGGGCACTGACTTTTCCAGAAGTTTTTTCTTTAGTCTTCCTCATTTTTTGTACTGTTGTTGGGATTTTATTTTTTTTTAAACTGCTGACAGGAACGCAGAAAAAAAATCTGATTTCGTGTCCTGGGTGACGGCATTCTGTCACTGTCATATTTATGTTTTAGCTGGTCTGCAGCAATAACAGCAGAATATGCTGACAAATTTATTGGAGTGCTTGAAAGATACAGTTGGAGTCATTTAATTCTTTGCAGCCTTCTGTTAATTTCCTGGTTTATAAATCAGTGCCGCTGCGGTCTGTTAAATAGTAGCAGAGTTTGCAATGAAGCCCTGTGTTCCTCAACGACACCAGCTGTAAGCGTATCACTGCCACTTACGAATGTACTTTTTTATTCACTATACCTTGAACAGATGAGAAAATAATCCATTTTTCCTGCATCCATGACTGTATCTGACTCCTTGTTGCCTTGTCTGATATAATATGCTGCAATAATAAGCCAGTCTGGAGGTGATAAAAGCACTGAATGCTATTGAGAAGAATGGGTCAAAACCTTTGACCTTCAAGAGCAAGGGAAAGCTTTTCTTTTCAGTGTTAATGTTCATACTTAACAATACAACTTCCTCCATTTATGTGTCATCTTCCACTGTAAACGTTCAAAAGTGGTGTATGAGTGTGACTGTGCACACAGTTTATGAATGGATCACTTCACACATGGCTGAAATAAAGCAGCAATTGCTGGGAGACGTGCAAGCATGTAGTCATGAACAGCATTCTGCAGAGCATTTGGGGGCATATTGAATTGATACTCCTTTGCCTTTGAAAAGTGACATGTCTTTAAAGATCACATGTATGGTAGTTTTTGTTATTTATTTAACGATGAGTACCTAAGAACAGGCCAGCATTGGTTCATCTAATTAGTAAATATGAATAGTAAATATCTATTAGTAAAAATTCTCAGTGCTGGCAACTGTCTGATTCCTACTGCTTCTCCCTGTGATGTTTTTCTTCCCATTCAGTTCCAGAACTGAAGAGTTTATGTTTTTGAATGCAGTGTTGTAGCATCTGTATGTATGCACTAACAGAAGAGAAAAAGGAATGGCACACAATCTTTGTGCTTAAATTTTATTTCTGAATACTGAACTCCTACATCTTGAGAGCAATTTGTTCTGACTCCAGTGATTAGTGCTGTGTTGAGAAGCTTGACCTTCAAATGCTTTCTACCCCTTGATGACTTCACTGGGTTTGCAAAACCTCATCTTCTGTCTTCAGGTATTGTAACGCTGTCATCACCATTTGCATCTCCAGAGTCACATTTGTGCCCTAACAGAATATACCTCTTTTGAAATCTGTCATGAAGTATTTCTAAGTTTTTCGTTCAAAACCAGCAGATGTCGTAGTTTCTCCAAAAAGAGCAGGTTTCTCCCCAATCCTTTGAAATTGCAGCAACTCATTAGGCATTTGTGTGCAGTGTTTCACACAGCAGTAATTCTGTGTTAGGTAATTTATTGTTGAGCAACATGCTCAAACCATCTGATCTTTCAGCTACTTTCACTTAGGTAGAATACATAGATATGAAAAATATCCCCATTTTACTTGCTTAAACATAGGGAAGATGTTGCTGTGATGCCAAACACCCAGGGACCGTGCGGCAGTGTCTCAGGTTGGTTACTGTATGGAGATATTTTTGAATTTTATTTATTGCCACTGTCCCTCCTTTCAGTCTCTCGTTTGATGTCTGAGCTGTCTTTTTGTTGCTGCTCTGATGTCTGTCCAAAATGTTTAAACGGATTCAAGTTAATGAAATGCTGCACTAAGGGAATTAAGTAAATACTTTTGTAATGAAAGCATAAATGATAGAATGTGCATCCTAGTTACACCAACTAAAATTGGCCTTACCTAACTTTAACTGCTTAAAAATGGGATAGTTTGTCTGAAGTAGCTGTTGTGCCTTCCTCTGCAGTTAAGGGAGAAAAGTAAACACATCCAAGGGCCATTTCATCTCTTCCCAAGATTAGTGTCGGAAAATTGTCCTCTGGAGATACTTGTATCTCTCTATTAAATGTAGAAGGAACCTAAATGGCTTGAGGTTTCAGCCTCGATGATTAGTTTGAAAATGGTTGGAATTAGGTGATCTTAATAGACACAGTGAATCAAGCTCATGCTGCTTATTTCTGTTGCATCCCGTGTTTAAAAACAACAGGACAGTTGTATTCTTGATCATTAGCAGTAGCTAAAATAGACAATATTCATCCTGTTGCAGCCGTGCGCATACTTGTGGCTGTTGCTGGAACAGGACCTACGCTCCTGCAAATCACCACGTTTTCCTTGCACTGTCTCTAGGCAGGGGAAGGTGATTAGAATTCCTGCTTTTCAGGTGCAGAACTGAAGTGTAGCAGGTATTTGTGCCATCAACTGCATCACAACTGGTGATGAGGTATAAGGCACAAGACCCTGCAGCCTGACTTAAAAGTATTCTCCTCCTCTGTGGGAGCTGGAGAAGGGAGGGAAATGAAAATGTGAAAGAAAATGTGAATGAGCTGGAGAACTACCGTCTACTGGGGGTTTCTTGCATGGAAAGATGATGGCACAGCTGGGAACACAGTGTGGACCTCTGAGCTCTCACGGTGAAGAGACCTCACCGTCCACTCATCCAAAGTGAATCCTTATCTGTATGCATCCTTAGGTTTGCACTAAAGAAAACAAAAATCCCAGTGGAGATATAATTTAGTTTTAAAAAAGAAATAATTGAATATGTGTTGATTTTTAACTTCTGTTATTAGTTTTACCAGGAGGAAAGTTTGAGGCATGCTTAACATCAGCTGTCTAAAATTTGGGCATGCAGACTGAGACAATTGTCTCAGCTCTCCCTGTAATCAATGGAGAAAGAGCAAGGGCTAGACAAGAGTCTGTATTTGGATGACATAAATTGCCATCTCCTTCCCTTACCTGGAAAGACAACCTATATAAGTAGCTTGACAGCTAACGCTAGATAAGATGAATCCCATGCCAAAACCAGATGGGAAGTCACCGAAAAACCCCCAATATTTAAAGAAATCTAAATGGTGAAATAAGCATATGCATACAGCATATTTTTATACTCTGGATCAGAAAGAACTAGGCAATTTGAGCTTGTAGGGGGCTAATGCAGATAAATGGCTAAAATAATAATGAAGATGCATGCTCTGTAATAGGCTGGAATAATGAAGATACATGCTGTACAATACACTGGAATAACGGAAGAAGCTTCCAGCCTGTAGGATGCCAGGAGATAAGGAGTCTAGAGCAGAGCTAAGTTAGTTGGGAAGTCTTCTTCCTCAGAGAGCACCATATGACAGGCTGGGATTTCTTCCCAGTCACACTTCAGGCAGCCAGAAAAAGGGGATGTTGGGGTGGGGGGGCCAAACCGTGCTCACTCAAACAACTCCTTGCACCTTTTCTAATCAATACTCAAAATACACATGTCTACCTTCAAAGAAAAATCTTTTTAGAACAGAAATTAGGAGAATTTGTTGTGAAGTCAGTCAGGAAAACAGCTTGACCTCAGCCAGGAAGACTGTGTGGACCTATCAAAACGTGTGAGGTATTAAATATAGCTCTTCTTGACATTCAAAATTGCCTACTACTGATCTGTCTCTAGCTGAGAAATGACAGCACTGCTGGTGTAGCTGAGTCAAATGGTTACAGTTAGCATGTTTCTTCTTGACAGAATCAGCCCATATAAAGTTCACAACACTTTCTGCAACACTGAAGTAATTTTATATTTTTTTTAAACTAGATTTCTGAGCTTGATTATTTTGAATCTGTTAGCAGCCCCTCTTGCTTCAAGAGTGGAGGAAGGGAGGAACCTCAGCTTTCTGTGTTTCTTTAAATTTTAGCCTCTGAGTGAATGCCACTGGCTCAGCTCTGCAGATGTGGGAATTGGAGCTGGGTAAAGCTGAGCAGCTCAGTCAGGCAGCCTTGGACCTGCTGGATTGTGTATGGGCCTAGCATTGATGTGTCTTTTCCAGCTGTGGTTTTGGTGCTTGTGTGCTGTATCGTATTGGTTGTGCCAGTCAAAAAAGAGCATTTCATCAGGAAGCTGGTGGTAAAAGCAGATTTGCTTTGCAGCCTGGTTGGAACAGGGAAGGGGATGGGATGGGATGGGATGGGATGGGATGGGATGGGATGAGATGGCATGGCATGGCATGGCATGGCATGGCATGGCATGGCATGGCATGGCATGGCATGGCATGGAGTGGAGTGGAATCTACTCCCCCTTCTCCATCTCCACATCTGTGGCTGTACATGAGAGGGAGGACAGGGCTGAGAGAGGCAAGTGGTAGCATGTGATGGCAAGTGGGAATTATTGTTGTGAGGGAAAAAGGGGGCAAGTGAAGAGAGGAGATGTGGGGCAGTGACACTACTCCAACCTGCAGCAGCCTACACCTCAGTAGCTGTCACCTCACACAGCAGGAATGTGGGGCATGGGGAAGTAGAGGGAAACACTGCACCAGCCTGCTGCAGCTTGGCTTGCCTGAAGTTGGTCCTAGAGTCAAGGGTAAGTGTCCTGGGCTTGATGCCTACTGCTAACATCATATATTGCAGTTTGGGATAAAAGTGGGTTCTCAGGATTGCTAAATAAAAGAATTTTAGCTGTATGAACTTCACCTGAGAGAGTTAGGGTCTGGGGTCAGTAACAGAGAGATGCAGAAGAGCAGGGGAAGACACATAATGAGCTCTATAATTGAGATAAATTGTCCTGGTTCAAAGGCAGAGGCAAAAGCTTTATATTTTTTTATTCATCTGCCCCACAGAGCATGATGCCACATAAACCACATCAGTAGTCAAAGCTAAGGAAAACAGGTGACGACCTGGTAAAAGTCATGCTTCCAGCATGGCTGTGCTCTAGGAGTGCAGTCTTAGGGGCGCCTGAGCACCTCCTTTCCTCGCAGCTGAGGGTGACGTTTCTCATCCCTCCTCTTCTACTTCTCAGAGAAATTTTGGGTCAGTGCCATATCCCTTCCACTTCTGCAGCCTTCCCTGGAGTGCCTGATTTTCTCTTACCTCTTCTTCCACTGAAACAGTTGGTTGTGATTGGCAAAGATAGTTAACAGAAAATATGGGGACAAGACATGAAGAATCCTTGCTGAGAAAGAATTCATCCGTGCTGCCAAGAGAAGGTACAGAAAGCTTGACCAGATTACAAAAAAGCTGGTCTTTTAAATGTCACTGATGGAGCCAAACGCGTACTGGTGACATTTTCCTAGACTGCTGAAAAAGGAGGCTGATGTGCTATGGTGTAACATTACTAGGTCTGGTTTATGCATCACCTCCTACATTCCTTCTGAAATAACATTGCTAGAAATCTTATTTGGAGAGTGAGGTCTATTTTGTACATATTGTTATTTAAAATGTTATGGTCTGCAAAAAAAAAATCCTTCTCTTTTCAGCTTTTCTACACTGGTTGGCCAATGTTTAGTCTATTCACAGATTCACAGACTGGCAGGGGTTGGAAGGGCCCTGGAGATCATCTAGTCCATCCCCCTTGCTAGTGCAGGATTTCCTAGAGCACATTGCATGGGATTACATCCAGACGGGTCTTGAACATCTCCAGAGAAGGAGAGTCCACAATCTCTCTGGGCAGCCTGTCCCAATGCTCCATCACCCTCAGAGTGAAGATGTTTTTCCTCATACTCAGGTGGAACCTCCTGTGTTCCAGTTTGTGCCTGTTGTCCCTTGTCCTGTCACCAGGCACCACAGAGAAGAGTCTGGCCTCTTCCACTAGACATCCACCCTTTAGATATTTATAAGCATTGATCAGACCCCCTCTCAGTCTTCTCCAGGCTAAACAGCCCCAGCTCTCTCAGCCTTTCCTCATATGAGAGATGCTCCAGCCCCCGCATCATCTTGGTAACCCTCTGCTGGACTCTCTCCAGTAGTTCCCTGTCTTTCTTCAACTGGGAAGCCCAGAACTGGACACAATATTCCAGCTGTGGCCTCAGCAGGGCAGAGCAGAGCGGGAGAATAACCTCCTGTGACCTGCTGGCCACAATCTTCTCGATGCACCCCAGGACACCATTGGCCTTCTTGGCCACAAGGGCACACTGCTGGCTTGTGGGGAGCTTGTTGTCGACCAGGACTCCCAGGTCCTTCCCTGCAGCGCTTCTTCCCAGCAGGTCAACCCCTAACCTGTACTGGTGCTGGGGTTGTTTCATTCCTTTATCTCATTTTAATGCCAGGATTTTAAAAATAATTGGCATGGAGTTGTAGGCTTAGTCACATCAACTGACTCCTAAAGTACTGCCCACCCAGGCAATGCACTGACAGCAGTCGGTGGCACCTGGCAGTGGCTATAAGAAGAGATGCAAGCTATCATCACTGTCAGAGAGGTGAAGAGTTAAATAAAAAATCATTCTGACTGATGAATGCCACTCATCAGGGAGAGCTTGACAGTGGGTAGAAGCAGTCCTTGCAGGTATCTGAACAATGTGTCATGTATTTCAGTTGGATTTTAACTCTGCTTCTCGAAAAGGAAATATAATCATACTTCGGAACCACAGGCAGAAGGAAATGACTAGAATTAACTTGGAAGTCTGTTGAATGGCTGAAACCAACTTTTTTTCTGACAGGTTATTTGGTGTTTTTTTCTTCTATTTTTGAAATAACAGCAATACACCCTCACATTTCTCAACACCTTACCTTATACCCTGGATCCATTAAGACAGAACTCTATTGTCACGGACTGTCATAAATTCCTTTTTCCCCATGTTTAATTCAAATGAAGGTATTTTCAAGAGAAATTAATTCTGGAAATTGTCTGCTTGCTAATGAGAATTACTTTTCTAATTTTTAAAAGACCTTTCTTCCCACTCCCAAGCCTAGACTGACAGAAACTCTTTGTGATCAAGATTATATCATAATATCTTGGGTTTAGCATTATTTTTTGTCCAACTTTTTGTTACTTTTTTTATTGCTGATTATTTCTGCCTGTCTCCACAATCCCTGATAAAGACCTGGATGAAAAGTTTTTTAAGATAATCTTTTTGGTCTGAAAAATGTTGATTTCATAAAATCGGCTATTTGTGAGAAAGCAGCTTTTGTAGCAAAGCTTTTACTGAGAGATCACTCCAACCTTGGATAGGTTTGACTTTCAGATGTTAGAGAGAGCAAGCACTCCACTGCAGATTATCAACCAGCCAAGCAAAGAGCCAGAACATGGGGGACCTGAGTTCAAGTTAGTTCTCTGAATCTTTTTCCCTATAAATCAGAGCAGCTTATTGCCCAGAGTCCTACTGGCTATTCTTTTACACACAGATTTGTAATAGCAAATAAATATAAATTTGTCATATACTTATGATGCTACAAGGTTATAAACAAGAGAAGGATTGTAAAGAGAAGAAATAGCTAGAGTGGATGGCAAAGAAGAAATATTAGAGTAAATGACAAGTTTTCAGGCACATAAAACTTGCTGCAGTTCTTTGCACTCCTAAAATGTGCTTGTTTGTTGGTTGTTGTGGGGTTTTTTGATTATTTTTTTTTTATCATCTGTAGCATTTGGTTTAATAAAAGCTATTTCTCTTGACAAAACTTCCCTTTTGGAAACATTTGTCTCTTTCAAGTTTGCTACAGAAAAACAAAAGAAAACAAAACAACAACAAAAAAACCCAAAACCCACCAAAACAAAATCAGTATCTCCAACAAACATCGCTTTTCAAGCAGTCTTTTGAAATTTGTGAAGACCTTCTCCCGTTCTCAGCAGGAGACAAGTTCAGAAATATCCCACTTCTCACTGTGCCTTTGGAATGATGGTGTTTCAGCTAGATTTGAAGATAGACAAAAGGAGTTCAGTCTTCTTTAAGACTATCAAAGCATACAATAAATCTGTCACACACACAAGAGAATAGGTACACAGAGGACTCAAAGCAGAAATTTTATTCTCAGTAGCGTGCTCTCTCTGAAGGCAGTGGCTTCTACATGGCCAAAGTCTTAAATTGCTTATTTTACCAGAGCTTTAGACAGAACCAGTTACTAGAGGAATAATTCTTCCATATTAATTTCTGGGAGAAAACACACACTGACAGGGAGGTTTCTAAAGGCATTATAAGTGATAGTGCTTAAAGAGCTGTCCTCCTTGTAGATCTCCTTGTAGAGAGGGAATTGGGGTTTGGGTATTCAGTGTGCTGTATCCTTACTCTAGGTTGCTTCCTAGTGCAGTTTGAACACCATCACTTTATAATCAGATCCCTGCTAGAGCACATGGAGCATGCAGGTAATCAGTAGCAATTGAAACCTAGGTGATGTTGGACACCAAGGAACATCAGCTTACATGCGCCTAGTCATGCCATCCTGGCATACACACCTTTTTCTGCAGGGTGGTGTATCTGGTTGTGGCACATGTACCCCAGAACACTGACAGCAACAAACCAGACAGAAGCTGGTTGTGTGCAATTCTTGATTGAGCTGTACCGGGAGCTGAGAAGGAGGCATCTTGTGTTTTTGCTCCTGGGGTTTTGCTCTTCAGACAAATGATAGGAAGAGAGATTGGGCGATATTTTCCTACTGACCATAATAAGAATCCATTGCTTGCATTCGGTAAGCTTATTTTGGATAGCTGGGAGATAACTGGGTAATAGACTCTGTTCATAAATGTTGGTATAAAGAGAGCTCAGGTACTTCTCAACTTAGCAATAAAGTTTGCTGCTTCTCACTTTGAGGACAATTAAAGAGGTTCTACTTTTTGCCTGAGTGAGTAGCAACACTTGTGCATACAAGTAGCTCCATGGTTTCTGTAATGAATGTCATGCTCTGCATTCACATAATTCCCAGCAGATTTGTCTACCAGTAGTGTCCATGCTCTTGACTTTTGCTGTTCAAAGCAGTGGCTGAAGCAGAAGGAGGTATGAGAAAGGCTAAGGAGGGAACCTACCTCGTCCATCCTTGTGGGTGTGTGGACATTCTTATTGGGATACAATATCCTGCTCTGATTGCATTCTGGTTTTTATTGACACTGCCCCCAAGGAGAGCTGCCGTTGTCTCCATCTCTTCTATCTGCGAGCTGCTCAAAATCAGCTGAGAAGACGATCGGTTTGCTTTAGTTTGAAGTGCTCTGCCCTCTAAGCAGATCTGAAAGCAAAGTATTCACGGGACTGCTTACCATCCAGAGGGAGGAAAAAACAAACTGTTAAATGGCTGTTCAAGGAGTGCTGTACATCTTGGGCAGCAAACAAGGTGTAGGTCTGGGGGAAAAAAACAAAACAAAAAACCAAAACCCAAAACCCAATGGTGTAAATTTTGTGTTAGAAACTAAACAAACCGTATGCATGAAGGAGATGAATTACAGTTTCACAGGAGATTGTAATCCTGGTGTTTCCACACATGTAGGTATTTGATTTTGAAACCTTGATTTCAAAATCAAGATTTCCTACCTTTTTTGTGAAAACAATTATAGACCTTTCAGCATTAGCAGACAGAATAGGCATTGGGATGAAGGAATAGAATTATGGAAATTGTAGTTGATAAAATGTGACAAATCCAAAGTTTTCTGATAACTAGTAATTCTCATAAAGGAACTGCTCTCCATAGCTGATTAGTATATATTATACCACCTGGCAAGTCCAGATGGTTTTAAGCAATCATCTGTGTCCTCCAAGAACTTTATGGACCTGAAAGCATTCAGAGCAGCATCCTGATTAGAGGAAAAGGAATGAGCCAGGTGCACTAGGTATCAGGAACAAGCAACTGATTAGGTCTAGTAAAACCTTCAATGTTTTTAGAATAGATTTCAAGTAAGACCAACAGGAAGAAGAGATCTTCACAGAGCTTACAGTTAGATCTGCAAGGGGAATTATCTTGCAACATGCTAAGCACTACAGTGCTATGTTCTGGTCAGCCTTTTAACTTGGTAGAAGCTGCATGAGAAGGTATGGTACCTCAAAAGAGGATTCACCAAAGGCAACCGTAGAGAGAGAGAGATGTCTGAGCCTAACAAGCACTGGAGGAAAGTATGTATTAAATCCATTCCTCTCGAAAGGATTTTGATGCTTGCTGTGGTGACTGGGTCAGGCACTGCTCCTGCTTGCAGTTGCAAGAGGAGGTGGTTGTGGCATTTGCTCCTGGTGCCTAGGAATGAGAAGATGTTATTTTGATCTTTCCCTGCATCAGTAGATTGGAACTGGTATCACCAGCAACCTGGACTACAGCCTTGTGCACTAAAGGGGGAATTTTTCTATCCTATCTACAAAACCAGTTTCACTTTAACAGGGTAGTTTGATATTTAATGAGCTAGAGAAGCATGAGCAAGGCTATAGCCTTGTGGAGAAGTGTCACCTGGAAAAAGCAACAGTTTTTGTTTACTGATGCATAAAATGTGTAATTTATATCACACAGATAGTTCCTCTCTTTAATGTGCGTTTGTGATATCATCAAAGTGAAACAGTCCACTAGAAGGTTTTGGCAACTTCTGCAGCTAGGATGTACCCCAGTGGTAAAACCATTGCCTAGAAGGTGGAAAGCTTCAAATCCCTGAGGACAGACTAGAGTATTAACCACAGTCCTTCCTTATCTAGGCAGGTTCCCTTACTGCTGATCTACTAAAGAAGGGGAAATACGACCTCCCCTTTCTGCAGTTTGAATTTTTTTTTCTTTTTTCCAGTATCTGACTTCAAAGCAAAGGGATACTTTAAGACTGTAGTGCAGTGAGCTGGACTGGTTTCTGAAGACAAGGTAGATGTCTGTGCCTAAATTTGTGATAAACAAACAGAAAGACTTTTCAAATGTTGCTTAAACTTTTGAGTACTCTAAAATCACTGTGCACCTCCCAGTCTTATATAAAAGTTTTCTTCATGCTGGTGTCCTCTCCTAAGCATAAGTAGCGTTTCTGGCTCTAGAATGGTTAGACACTTACCTATGCCCCTTTGGGAAGTGAAGATGAATGTCACTCGTGTCACTCCTTTACAGTTGGATCCATTCAGTTTGCTCAGAAAGTGCCAAGCACCTATCAGAAGAGAAAGAGCTTCCAGATTGAAGTCAGTTTTAAAAAATACAGCTGCAAGTGGAGGAACTGTAGAATAATGGTTAGTGTTGGAAAGGATCTCAAAGATCATCTAGTTCCAACCCCCCTGCCATGGGCAGGGACACCCTCCACTAGGCCAGGTTGCCCAAAGCCCCATCCAACCTGGCCTTGAACACTTCCAGGGATGGGACCTCCACAGCTTCTCTGGACAACCTGTTCCAGTGCCTAAAGTATAGCTTCATCTCCCCAAATCTTTTACAAATGGCCCACTGGCTTGAACAGTTGCTTATGAGGAGAAAGGCTTGGATATTATATAGCCTACCTCAGCTGCAGTCTACAAGGGCAGCCTAGTGCATAATTGGTATTTAGAGAGATGATGTAGTGTTTTGTGTTAGCTTGCATCCTCTGGTAAGATAGAATTTCGTATGTTTTCAGTACATGCTTTTTATTATATAAATGTATAGCAGCATTGGAATATGAGTAACTTGCACATTTAAAAAAGTGGGTACCAAACCTTGCAATGAACTGTCTAAAAGGAATAAAGACAACACTTTTGAAACTGCACATTCTTCATTTAAACTAGCATCTAATCAGACAAAGGAGTTGTTTGTTGTGATTTTTTTGCTCCTTTTTAAATGCAAATAGGAAGAACCATGTTTTATTCTGATCTCTGCTTCGGATTCATAGAAATTAAGATTGAGAAGTCAATGTGACATTTTTATAGTCTCATTGGATTTTGAGAAAACCACGTAATTTCTGAAAACAGGTTTCTTTAATTGTCACTTTTTGTGTTCTTTCTTGTGATAGAAAATCCAATTTGTGTAATAACATGTGTCTGTATCAAGAACACAGACCCGATGATACGACTCTGCAGTGCTGCAGCTGGAAGGGGACTACAACAGGAGATATAACTCCACACTGCAGCTTTTTAGAAAGTAATTCCTGATGGACTAATTATTTCTTAGACTGTGGATTAGAGATCATTATTGAGTACCTAAGATAAGAAAAAGTGGTTAAGGAACAGGTTAAGGTAGGGGAGCTGGGGTTAGGGATTTGTGCTTCTAATGGTAATGAATAAATAGGAAATTGTGCCATTGCTGAAGTCTCTGAGTACCTAAAAAATGTTCTTTGATTAAGGCAGGTTACAAGAGGAAAGAAAAAAATCTGAAAATCTACTTATGTGAAAAGACTGTGAGAAGGCAAATCTGTAGAGACGTGTGGGGGTTTACAGGAAAGGTGCTCACCATGGATCCTGCTGTTGCACTGTATACTTGTTCCATTCCTGCTGCTGTTAGAGACAAACATGTGATTAACTTCATTAAATTAAGTCAGGCATCATTCCCATCTCTACTTAACTGCATACTTATGGAAACAGAGTGAAGTTGGAAAGAGATCATAAAATTAAATGAACTGGTCTTTTTCTTCAACATGCATCAGGTCTGTACCTAGAGATCCCTGAGGGAACTCTTGCAGGTATCTCATCAGTCTAACCTCATATTATTGAATTACTTGTCCCACAGCCCTAGTGAAAACCCATCTTTCAGAGTCTTCTATTTACCCACTAGCCATAATCCTTTATTTACAAATAAATAAACAAACACATTTCAAACAAATAATTGAAAAGGAAAAAGGAGTAGTATGTTCCTTTCCAGCTAGATATACACAGCGCTGTTTGAAGAAGGCACATTATAGAGAGTGTATGACTAGGAAAAATATTTGTTAGCAATACATGTAATAAGTCTGTAATAATAAGTAATAATATCTATGTAATATATAACAAATACATGTTTGATTATTTATCTTTACATATAACAAGTCCCATGCAGATAGCTTTTGAGGTTCTGTTTACTTGTATTTGTGAAATCTTTATAAGCAATGCATGTTTTTCCCTGAGGCACTTCATACCTATGCAAAAAGGGCTGTTCCTCAAGTTTTGAATGACCGTAGGCAACCCCTTCAAAAACTCTAGGGCCAGATTTAAAGGGTAAATAAATATTTATATATCATTGTGCATAAATTAAACTATTGCTTGCATGTTTGTGAAGAATGGAAATGAAGGTAGCAATGTCTGATGAAGCTAATTTGAACGACAGTAAATACCGTTGTCTAACCTCTTGTTTCAAAGATCAAAATATGCAGTCTCCTTGAACTGTAAAATGGTTCCAAGGGGTTCCCTTCAAATACATGGGCTGTTGAAAATAAGAACATTGGCTCCAGAAGAAATCACAGCTCCCACAGACTTCGCTGTGGCAAAATAGAGACAGGCAAGCACATTTTCCCGGCTAAACAGAGTCAAAAACCTTGAGTCTGTACTTTCAAGGATTTGTCTCCTTGCATAGTCAGTTTTAGCTGGGGTGAGAAAGAACCAATGGATTGTGGTGGTTTGGGTTTTTAATTTTATTTTGTTTTATTTTGTTCTTTAGCAATATAAGTTGTTTTATTTCCTCTCAATGGGCCTAGACTGATGGTAGAGTCCTTGTGTCCTTGCCTCAACGATTTTTAATCTAAAAGCAGGGTGAACATAACAGCAGCAATCCATGTCAAAAAAACAATCTGAGAAAAACAAATAATTCATTGTGTTTTGGTTGAATTTGAGTGACTTTCTAAAAGGCTGAAGGCCAGGTCATCATCTGGTATAAATCCATTTAGCATTAACTTCATTGGACTTGTACCAATTAATGACAGATGGAGATCAAATCTATTTATATCTTTGCAGAGAGTATGCTGCCTCTGGACAAGAGCTATGTCAGTTCTGTGCTGGTAGAGGCTCTGAGCGGTAGCGTCAGGCCACAGGTGGACCTCTGTATAATAGAGAGTATTTATTTTCAAGTGAGTGCTCAGAACCTCTGGCCTCAGCAGCAGTCAGATGTTATAGCTCTTTCTCGTCCACAGAGGTCAGATCCAGATGGATATCACACTGCTAGAGTCAATCTAACATGATTTCTGTCTTCCTTTCAGTAGTGTCATTTAGATGGAAATCCAACCCTTATGGGAATGAATAAAACACTTCATCGCTTTACATTTCTCTTGTATTTATAGGTCTACTCCATTTAGATATTCAACTAAATAACACATCTGTTATCAATTGCCGTTTTGTACACTTCAGATCCTAAGAGACAAAAGAAATATATATTATTGCTATTAGGCTGATGACCAGCACCTTAATAGCTTTTGCTTAGTGTTTCCATGAAAATTAATAAACTTGGTTTCATATTAGCTTAATTTTGAAGAAGCACATAAAAAGAATATTATCCTGGTTTAGCAAGCACACTGTGTAAACAACAATTACTATGGAGACATAACTGAGTTACAGGTAAAATGTGTTAGGTGCTTACAGTCCAGATATTTCTCCAGCTCATTGTCCCCAGTCATCACCTAAAGGAACTGTGTTGACTTTTAAAACAGGAAAATATAGGTTGACAGACAAATGACTAATTAATTTTATGCCAGAGAGTCATAAATATTTTGTTGCTGTTCTTTTTCTGGAGATTTGTGTGTAAGCAGACATTTAGGCAGAATCTATGCTGCTCTTGAGAGACAGCAAAAGGAAGGTGGTCATTTTGTGTTTCCATGGTTCTGGGCTGCTGCAGTGACAAAACCAGCTCCAGACCTGAGCTATGAGGACTTGGCTTGCTACAGCGTTGAATTGCAGTGCAGTTCTTTGAAAGCGTAGCCTGCTCACAAAAGACTTAGCATCACAGAATCATAGAATCATTAATGTTGGAAAAGACCTCCAAGAACATCTAGTCCAACCGTCCCCCTACCACCTATTACCCATTAGACCGTATCCCTAACTACCACATCCAACCTTTCCTCACCCGCAGGGACGGTGACTCCACCACCTCCCTGGGCAACCTGTTCCAATGCCCGGCCACTCTTTCTGAGAAGAAATTTCTCCTCATCTCCAACCTGAACCTCCCGTCGCGCAACTTGCAGCCGTTCCCCCTTGTCCTGTCACTAGTTATCTGCAAGAAGAGGCCGACCCCCAGCTCACCACAACTTCCTTTCAGGTAGTTGTAGAGGGCAATAAAGTCTCCCCTGAGCCTCCTTTTCTCCAGACTAAACAGCCCCAGTTCCCTCAGTCACTCCTGAAAAGCACTTCTAGTGCTTTTCTGTGAGGAAACCTCCCCTAAGCTGCTTTATGGCATTTAGACTATTTTTAACAATAGGAGGAAAGATTATGATCATTTAGCATGATCTACTTATTTAATGAGGAATGTCAAAGGGCATTTTTAAGGAAGCTTGTTTAAAATGAATTTTCAAATAAAAAAGGCCTGGGCTGTGGCTGATAAAACCTCAGTTTTACCTTCAAAAGAAAGTGCCTGAGAGAAAAGGCCCCTTCATTTATTTAGATATGTCAATAACCAGAGTAGGTCCAGTCTTGGATATTTTGGATGGAGTGGTGGAGTCACCGTCCCTGCGGGTGTTTAAGGAAAGGTTGGCTGTGGTACTTAGGGACATGGTTTAGTGGGTAATAGGTGGGTAATAGGGGAACGGTTGGACTAGATGATCTTGGAGGTCTCTTCCAACCTTAATGATTCTATGATTCTATGATCCATAAAGAAGACATAAAGAAGACTTAAATCATCTTAAGAAGACTGAAACTGAAGGAGTGTAGATTTAGATTAGATATCAGGAAGAAATTCTTTACTTAGAGGGTGGTGAGGCACTGGAACAAGTTGTCCAGAGAAGCAGTGAATGCCCCATCCCTCTAAGTGTTTAAGGCCAGGTTGGATGAGGCTTTGGGCAACCTGGTCTAGTGGAGGGTGTACCTGCTGTTGTGATTGTCCTGATCCCAGCTGAGAGAAAGTTAATTTTCTTCATAGCAGCCAGTATGGGGCTGTGTTTTCGATTTGTGCTGGAAGCAGTGTTGATAGTGGAGAGATGTTTTTGCTGTTGCTGAGCGATGCTTACACAGAGCCAAGGCCTTTGCTGCTTCTCGCCCCGCCCCGCCGACGGGATGGCTGGGGGTGCACAGGGAGGTGAGAGGGGACAGACAGGACAGCTGACCCCAAGTGACCACAGGGACATTCCATACCATATGGTGTCATGTTCAGTTTACAAGGGGCTTCAGGAAGAGGAAGAGGGGGGACAGTCACGTTTGGAGTGATGGCATTTGTTTTCCCAAGTCACCGTTATCTGTGATGGAGCCCGGCTTTCCTGGGGATGGCTGAACATCTGCCTGAGATGGGGAGTGGTGAATGAATTCCATGTTTTGCTTTGCTTGTGCACGTGGTTTTTTGCTTTACCTGTCTCAACTCATGAGTTTTCTCACTTTCACTCTTCCGATTCCCTTCCCCATCCCATCATGCAAGGGAGTGAGCGAGTGGCTGCGTGGGATTCAGCTGCCTGCTGGGGGAAAACCACAACAGTGGGTTACCCCAGCAGGCAGCTGAACACCACACAACCATTCAGTCACTGCACCCCTCCAGTGGGAGGAGGAAGAGAATTGAGGGGGGGAAAAAAAAAAAGGTAAAACTCATGCGTTGAGATAAAGACAGTTCAGTAGGAGAGAAAAGAATGGGAAAATGATGATGATAATAGAATATACAAAACAAGTGATGCATAGTGCAGTTGCTCACCACCCACTGATCAATGCCCAGCCAGTCCCCCAGCAGCAGGCACCACCCCCTGGCCAACTCCCCCCATTTTACTTTTTAGCATGACGTCATATGGTATGGAGTATCCCTTTGGTCAGTTTAGGCCAGCTGTTCTGGCTGTGTCCCCTCCCAGCTTCTTGTGCAACCCCAGACTACTTGTTGTTGGGGCGGTGTGAGAAGCAGAAAAGGCCTTGGCTCTCTGTAAGTAGTGCTTAGCGACAGATAAACCATCAGTGTATTATCAATATTCTCATTTCAAATCCAAAACACAGCACTATGCCAGCTACTAGGAAGAAAAGTAACTCTACCCCAGCCAAACCCAGGACACCTGCCCATGGCGGGGGGTTTGTAACTAGATGATCTTTAAGGTTCCTTCCAACCCAAACCATTCTGATTCATTCTGTAACTCTAAGATTCATCTGATTTATAGGTCCTTCTCATACATTTGAGGACAACTGACCCATCCAACTGATCATTCTCAGTAAGCTCCTCTGCACTCTTTTCAGCTCATCCACATTCTTTTGGAAAAGCAGTTCTCAAAAGTGCATCTCAAGCTTAGGTAAAGTGTTACTAGGACTGAGGACAGTAAAGGAATTACTTAACCCATAAGCAATTATGAAATTCAGCAGAAGCCTCAGGAGTAACGTGGCTCCATCTGGCCTACTTATCACCTTTATAACACTGACAGTGCATGATGAGGTTTCTCAATGGCACACACTTAAAAGAAAAACAAGAAACAAAACCAATCTTCTAAATCAGTTCTTTGTTTCCATTTGGAGCTTAATCATATTTCCAGGTCTTTTTATAATGACCTTGTAAAATCATTGACTGCTCATTTCTTATTTTTGGTACACGCTACTCTTAAAATCTGAGTCAGGGTTCTATATTAGAACGCCCTATTCAGTAATAGCAAGATAGATAATCTGATTTTCCATTGGAATAATGTAGTCTTCATGCAACCTTTCTGTTTTTATTTATAACCAAAGAATTCACCTTCTTTTGCCCTTCCTCTACCTCTTAACGCCCAAGAAGACAAAAAGGCCTGAAATCTCTACTGGTGATAGAAATCTCTACCAACCTTTTTTACATAGTCACAAATACCATTACAGACTTTCCTCCTTCTTTTCCATACTCCAGCTTCCTTACTGGCTCTGCTGAAGAGTCAGTCTGTCATCCATCAGCTCGACAGCACCCAAAAACCCTCCAGGTCTTTTTGCGCAGCACACTGGTACAGACACAAGAAGAGGCTCTCCCATGCTGTCCATAAGATTCGTACCTCTGCTGTAAATGATCAGGGTTTGTTTTTGGTTATTTCTGCCCATGAAGGTGCTGTGAGTCTGCGGGCTGAAACTTGCTTGCTTGAAGTCATATTTAAGATTTGCAAAGAACAGTGCTTTTTATTTCTTAATTTTCAAGACATTGTAAATACCAGGATATGCAAATATAGGACATGAAGCTTGGCAGAAACAATAGCTCTTGGAAAACCTCATTAAGGTAGCTCATGTACTGCTGGGGCCAGAACAGAATTATTCTTAAGAATACTCTTCTGTTCAGAGGACAATTCAGACAGCAGCTTGTTTCTTATTGCTCTCCATCACCCTCCGGAGTCCAGTTCTTTCCACTGCGAAGGAAACAAGCTCTTAATGCAAGCACCCAAAAGTAGGCTTGGGAATAAAGTCTTTCATGGACCATTTCCTACATTGGCACTAACCTTCTGGTGCATTTGTTAGGAAATCACGCAGGATGTGGAAAAGTTTGGTTCAGTTCCCTCTTCTGCCTCGGGAAGCATGAGTCTGCTTTTCTCCTTTTCCAGAGCACAGCAGATTTTGTATTGTGCAGATATTTGTGAAAACTGCCTGGCCTTGAATATGTTAGAGGTAGCTGTAGTCCTGCTGAAAGACTGAAGATGTGAATACAGCTTCATACAGAATCATGCAGTCACGGAAGACTTGATGTAGGACCACAGATAGTCTAGTCCAAAGGGTCTGCTCCAAGTAAGGTCAACCAGAGCAGGTTGGCCAGGGTCATGTAGAATCAGAATTTGAGTATCTCCAAAGTATTCAAACACAGCTGTCTGGGTAACCCTCACAGTAAATTAAATAAATAAATAAATAAATAAATAAATCCAAACCCAAACTCAATTCCATTTTCCTTATGCTTAAATTGAATTTTCCTTATTTGATTTGTGTCCATTGTCTCTTGTCCTGCAACTGCCTTTACCACCCTCACAGTAAAGAATTTCTACCTAATATCTAATCTAAATTTCCCCTCCTTCAGCTTAAACACATTCCCCCTTGTCCTATCACTCCCTGCCCTTGTAAACAGCCCCTCTCCGTCTTTTCTGTAGGCCCCTTTAGGTATTGGTAGGTGGCAATTAGGTCTCCCCGGAGCCTTTTCTCCTCCAGGCTGAACAACGCCAGCTCCCTCAGTCTGTCCTTGTAGGAGAGGGGCTCCAGTCCTCTGATCAACTTTGTGGCCTCCTCTGGACTTGTTCCAGCAGCTCCATGTCTTTCCTGTACTGGAGACCCCAGAGCTGGATGAACAACTCCAGGTGGGGTCTCACAAGAGCAGAGTAGAGGGGCAGAATCCCCTCCCTTTCCCTGCTGGTCACACTGTTTCTGATGCAGCCCAGGACACGGGTGGCTTTCTGGGCTGCCAGTGCACACTGCCGGCTCATATTGAGCTTTTCATCAGCCAGCACCCCCAAGTCCTTCTCCTCAGGGCTGCTCTCAATCCATTCTCCACCCAGCCTGTAGTTGTGCTTGGGATTGTACCTACCCATGTGCAGGACCTTGCACTTGGCCTTGTTGAACTTCATGCGTTTCGCACCGGCCCACCTCTCCAGCCCATCCAGCTCCCTCTGGATGGCATCCCTTCCCTCCAGCGTGTTGACCACACCACACAGCTTGGTGTCATCAGCAAACTCACTGAGGGTGCACTCGATGTTTAAACACTCATGCTTAAACTTGACAATTTATATTAGTGATAAATCCAAAGGAATGCACAGGTCAGCTTTCCATAAAATGTCCCAACCCTCTGATATACCTGGAATGACGAACAGGTGGGAAACTGCTGAGTTCCATGAGTATGTGATTCACTTTATAAACGTCTTTAAGTGATGTGGAATAAGATAGAATACTCTTTGTACTTTTCTTCAGGAAAACATGCTCATTACTTGCTGAAACTCCTGTTTTGGAAAATTTCTATTTTAATAAAGTTTCTTATCCTTTTTTTTCTGTCAGAATGAAGGACATATTTAGCTAAAAGTCTGAGTTGTCTCTGTGCATTTCTGCAAACTCCTTTTTCTGTTAGATGTTGTTTCTTGTTGGTTGTGGTCTGATGTTAGCAACGGGCGGCCATAGGTTGAGCACTGCATAACACAGAGGTATAGGCTTCTGTCTGTCCAAATCTACATTTCACTCTGCCATTCCTGAGTCTCTCATTTTTTATTTCCACTTACCCTTCTATCATTACCCATTCACATCTCTGTTTTCCTATTATAATCCCAACGTGTTTGCTTTTGCCAGTGGGGAGGACCTCCTTTCTTCTCCCTTGCCAGTCATTTTATCTAAAGAGGTCTGCTTTCTTTTCTGATCACTCCTCAAAAATTGCCTTTGTTGTGCCTTTAAAAGGTTAGATATGTATATGAATATTCAGGGTAAATAAAAATAACTGTATACATAAAATTCTGAGATGGGATGCATTGTGGGAGCATTGAGGCCCTGGAGCGTGTCCAGAGAAGGGCAACGAAACTGGTGAAGGGGCTAGAGCACAGGTCTTATGAGGAGCGGCTGAAGGAACTGGGCTTGTTTAGTCTAGAGAAGAGGAGGCTCAGGGGAGACCTTATTGCCCTCTACAACTACCTGAAAGGAAGCTGTGGTGAGCTGGAGGTTGGCCTCTTCTCGCAGATAACCAGTGACAGGACAAGGGGAAATGGCTGCAAGTTGTGCCAGGGGAGGTTCAGGTTGGAGATGAGAAGAAATTTCTTCTCGGAAAGGGTGGTCGGGCATTGGAACGGGTTGCCCAGGGAGGGGGTGGAGTCACCATCCCTGGGGGTGTTTAAGGAAAGGTTAGATGCGGTACTGAAGGACATGGTTTATAGGTGGTTAATGGTTAATAGGTGTTGGGGGGACGGTTGGACTGGATGATCCTTGAGGTCT
>VWZZ01004279.1:87666-122913 GCA_013399095.1 Psophia crepitans | reverse complement strand
ATTCTATTCTATTCTATTCTATTCTATTCTATTCTATTCTATTCTATTCTATTCTATTCTATTCTGTTCTGTTCTGTTCTGTTCTGTTCTATTCTGTTCTGTTCTGTTCTGTTCTGTTCTGTTCCATTTTTAACTCTCCAAAATTTATTTTCCAGTTTATGAACTTAATATCTTTTTATATCTTATGAGTTAATATCCTTTTATTGATCTTTACTTCAAGTGATCCCAGGTTAATCATACTGATTATCAATAGTGATTTGATTAGCCCTATGACTTACATCTGGCTTTCATCACTGAGTGTCTGTCCAACAGCTATTAAGACTCAGTTCTCCATCGCTTGGCCTGTGTTTGGTAGAACATGAGGAGTCATCTGCCTTTTTCGTATCCATATCTTGACAAATTATGATGTCTTACATTTATTATGGGCAAAATGGATGATGGCTTTTTTTATCAGTTCTTCAATGGACACATGCAGAATCATGAAAGATAATCGATATCTGAACACACTCCACGCTGGACAGATATTGTTGAGTCATCAATAATTACAAGTAAGAGAGTGTGGCTCAATCAATACTCTGACTCAAAATTATATTTTAGTGATTTTGGAGAAAATACTAGCAGAACATTCAAGAAACTTAATCCAAGAGACCATAAAGTCCCTGGCAAAGAATAATGATGACAAATGAGCTGTCAAACTCCTGTTTAACACTTCATCAAGATAACCGGACTCGTCTACGTGCACCTCATTCCAGCTGCCCAAACTGCTTCCCAGCTATTGCAGTGCCTTTCTGAGCTGGGGAAATATTATGCCTAGATATCCAAACTGAGGCACAAGAAGGTCTATGAGCTTAGATTGGGCCTGTTGACCTGCAAGTGGACTGCTACTTCCCTGTGTTCTCCTTTTCTTTTGGATTTTTATTCACAGCCAAACTTTGGCTGTGATATTATGTAGCTCTTATGCAAATTGAATATATAGTGGGAAAAAGTACTTCTCAGTTGTGTTTTCTCTTGCTCTGTGACTGTCAAAGGCTGGATGATAGGTGGGTCTGTCTGAATTGGCAGAAGTCTTTCAGAAAATCTTGATCTTGCAAAAAGAGGAGCTGCCCAGAGCCCTCAGCATGGCACTTTTTTGTCTCTTAGAGCAATATTAGTGGCATTAGAACGTCATGACACCGAGTTGGTTGTTAATGCAAGCAAGTTTCTATGACACACTGAAGCAGCAAAGGTAGCTGAAGGACTTTCTACTCTGCCCCTCAGCTACAGTTCACTGTTTTACATGTTTTAAAGGGTCTTCTCTACAGTCTGCAATATATATTGCAGCCTTCCTGTTGTGGAAGGGAAAAAATTCTGCCAGTTTGACCTACACTGTGACTAGAGAACAGAAGATATCCCATCTCCCAGAGCTCTGGTAGGATGTCTGTGTTGCACCATTTGGATGGCAAAGGTAATTCATATTAGGTAGTCAGAGTCTTCTGTTTCATGATGTTTACTTTATCAAAGCAAGTTACTCAAAGTTCAGTCTCTCTTTGCTTCTGCATTGGGTGCATGGATCAAACCTCAGAGTATTACAGAGTGAAATCAATTGGCATTCAGCTGCAGATCCTCTGCACAGTGGCAGAGACTTGTTGGCTGCCTTCCAAGGCAGGTTTCAAAAGGACTCTTGAACACCTTGAAAAGAGAACAGACACTTAGAGGAACTATAACTTAGTTAAGGAGAAATGAGACATGATTCTCAAACTGAGTTGAGGGTCTTTTACAGACCAGTATTGAGGCAGTTTGTCCTAGAGAGTATATAAGCCCTTTCCCTTACCCACAAGTTGTATACTTGGGGTTTTTCCCCATTCCTTGCTCTTAACTCTATCTTACCAGTGAGTACAGCTCCCTGTGTTCACCTTGTGCTTGTTCAGTCAGTGTGGACTGGTTCATTCAGTGCCTTTTTAAGAGTGCAAATACATGGATGATAATGTCGCTTCCCATTGTGGTTGGGGATCCGGATCTTAAAGATGGCCACAAGACACAATTTTTGTTTTAATTAAGGGATGATTTCCCCAACTGGAACTACAAGAAACACAGAGACTCTCTCTGAGGAGAGATTGGAGAGAATAGAGCACTCCTGAAAAAAGAATTGATCTCATCCAAAAGTAAATATTAACTAAGGATCAGGTGAATCATGTCCAAAAATAACTATTTTTATTTTTTTATTAAAATCAGCATGTAGCACAAGATCTCTGCCAAACACATGTGTAAGATAGTTACATGAGATCACACATTATGAAAATGCTGGAAGAATGGTAAACACTCCTAATCTTTGTATATATTCATTTGAATAAATCATCTTTTAAACTGAAAAAACTGCAGAAGGTCTGTCACAGGGAATTGGGAAGGTCGGTGTTCCCACCTGAAGTTTAAACACTTTTTTTTTCTTAATTTTGGCAGTCAGCCCCATCTTGGAATCACCTGGTGCCAGCATGTCTGAACCCTGTGTGTTTTGAGGACCTGAATCTGTGTCTCCTGAAATGCAGGATCATGATTCAGGTTTTGAACCTTCTTTCTTCTTGGTGGTAAACTCAAAAAACATGTGTGGATGCCAGATATGACTTCTGTCACAAACTGGGATATGAACTCCAAGTTTAATTATCAAGACTGGATGAAATGTCTCATTGCAGTCATCGCCCCCAAGGATTTCTTATGGCAGCAAGTAAACTTTGGTTTGACTCTGTGGTTCTTGCTTTGGTAGTTCAGACTACTGGGGCATTGAATTTGTTTTCCTGCTTATCAGTATTCTTAATTTGATGGTCTTTCCTCCTCAGTAGATTAGAGAGTAAATCAGCTTCTGCCTCCAGTTGTAATGAAATAAACCTCCAAGAGCTCTGCTGTCTGCTTTGGAGCTACACACAAATTTATCTCAGTGTGAATAAAGGCAGGACTATATCTTAACTTTTATTTTTATTGCCCTCAATGGATTGCTTCCCACAACAGCTCCAAAATCAACCAGCAGTTTCCATAGTGGTAGTTCTGTTTTGTTTTTTTAATTTCCTTTTCAGATTTGAAGGCTGGTTCTAGTATTGCCAAATCTTTGTATTCACAGAACGGTGCATAGGATCTCTAAAATATTGGGACCAAGAGAAAATTTCGGGGAAATTAACAATATTTGAGTGATTTATATACCGTTTTTAATTCCAAAGAGCAATACTTACTCAAAAAAAAAAAAAGAAAAAGAAAAAGAAAAAAGATGATTCAGAAGCATGAAAGTTAAGATTCTTGGGAAATAACGAATTTGGGAAATTTTGTAAAACAGGTTATTCCTGAGACATGCAACAAAATTTTGAGAAGCTGGCAACACTGATTATAATCCTGTTTTTCTAGCAGCAGTCTGTTTATTCCTTAAATCTATGAGATGCTCTGGTGTGCATTTTGTTACTCTTGGCTTTCATGTCCTTGATGTTCTGGCATGGCCTGGCTGCCAGCAGCAGCTAGCAAAGCTGTGCGGTATTCATTCCAGTTCTGTAGGGATGAACAGGTTCCAAGTGCACTAACTGCGGTCTGGATCGCTATGTCTAACATTCTGTAAATGGATTTTTGTTTTCTTACAGGGCCATCTACAAAACCTGTTACACTTATGAACAGTATTTTCTACAACAGTGGAAAGGATCTTGGGCAGAGAAACATTTTGTGGGAGAAGGTGAGCTAGGGCTGGATCACGGTGCAGCAGGGAGGGAAAAATGGAGAGGGACGTTACCAGTTTAAATCAGAGGGGTACATCTTGACAGTCTTTGTAAAGTCTATGAAATCTAAACCCAACTACTCTGACCAAAACTGGTCTCCTAAGCGCTGACACAGGCTGGCTTGTGTTTGCCTCTGTGCTTAATTCAGATCTTCTGACTTAAATCCTTTTAGGTATGTGCAGAAATGGCTGCAGGATGAAGGGTGGAAGTATCCAAATGAAAGCATCCAAGGGTCCATATGTTTTGAGCATCTGTAGCTTGACTTGAGTGAAATTTGTGGGTGCACCAGAGCACTCATTTAAGAGCCTAAATGTAATTTCCAGGGCCTAAAAGGATGGAAAACCTTGGCTTAATTTTATTGAGTCAGGATTCTACGGTAATAAAAAAAGAAACTGCAAACACATGTTCCACTAAATTAAACTACTGTTTTTAACTGTTTGCAGCTAAGGCCCAGGAGTCAGGCAAACTCACTGCAACATCAGCAAGTCAGTCTGCCAAGTGCTAGATCATGCCCTGTCTACTTTAGGGTCAGAGCAGTCCCTGTGTATTGTTTAGAGACGTTTAGAAGAGCTGATGGAGAAGGACAAGAAGGAGGAGGAGGGGATGACCTTTCTAGTACATTTTCATGAAGTGGTTAAGACTGTGCCATAGCTGCTGCTCTTCCTCACGTTGAAAACAATGCAAAGACTCTGTGTCTGAATGCTCTGGAATTTGGTCCTCAAGGTTCACAATTTTTCTTCTGTTACAAACTGGGTTAGCTGAAGACAGGATAAAAAAAAGTATTGGAGTTGTTTGAATTTTTTTGGTGTTTGTTTTGCTGGTGAGGTCAGGGAGAAGGGGGAAGGTCAAAGAGCTTGTTGGAAATTTCTATTTCTTTAGTTCTGTGTTAGTTACTCGTGAATGCAGTATTCATGGTCCTGATGGAGATGACATGGCATCCTCGTCACAGGGCTGTAGCTCTTGAAGCAGCAACAAGTCCGAAATAGCCACGAACTGGATTACTCTGCCAGTAGCAGGCAGCTTCTCAGTGGCCCTTAGAGCTGGCAACACATGTGAATGGGTTCTGTGGGCATCTCTTGGCTGTAGGATGCAGCACTGCATGTGCATGTTTGCACAGAATCTGCTTGTTTCACCCTGAATCGTGTCGCTGTATCAGGCTGGTCAGCACTGAGGTCCCTTTGCCTTGTGTGCTGCTACGTGATAGAGAAACACAATTTCTCAGATGTGTAATTGCTTCCTTATGAGTTTTATTTTAGATATCCTGTTTTAATATATCTTCCTATTATTAGTAACAGAAATGGGGACATTTACCAATGGAAGAGTCTTAGTATTTAAGAAAAATTCCTATGCTCAAATGAAAATCACTCTCTTCCAATTACAGTAACTTGCATTTAAGCACCTTAATTTAGAATAGAATAGAATAGAATAGAATCATTAAGGTTGGAAGTGACCTCAAGGATCATCTAGTCCAACCATCCCCCCCCCACCTATTACCCACTAAACCACGTCCCTAAGTACCACGTCTAACCTTTCCTTAAACACCTGCAGGGATGGTGACTCCACCACCTCTCTGGGCAACCCGTTCCAATGCCCGACCACCCTTTCCGAGAAGAAATTTCTCCTCATCTCCAACCTGAACCTTCCCTGGCGCAACTTGCAGCCATTTCCCCTTGTCCTGTCACTAGTTATCTGCGAGAAGAGGCCAACCCCCAGCTCACCACAACCTCCTTTCAGGTAGTTGTAGAGGGCAATAAGGTCTGCCCTCAGCCTCCTCTTCTCCAGACTAAACAAGCCCAGTTCCTTCAGCCGCTCCTCATCAGACCTGTGCTCCAGCCCCTTCACCAGTTTCGTTGCCCTTCTCTGGACACGCTCCAGGGCTTCGATGTCTTTCTTGTGGTGTTTTTAGTGACTGCAATGGACAGGAGCAGTGGCAAAACCAGTCCTCCTGGCTCTGTTTGCCTCCACGCATAGGAGGAGGCACTCAGCTGCCCAGGAACATTTTCCAGCATCACTCCAGAGCATCCCGTGTAGCATGTAGCAGTGCCCAGGCTGTAGAAAAGCTCAAAGCATTCCTACAAACTGGTAGACTGTAAAGTCAGGGAAAACAAAACATTTGCATGGATAGGGATAAATGGAGAAGGGAGTGTTAGTGGGATGCCGCTTTCATCTCCTTGGGTATGGGGTCACTCCAAATCAACCTCAGTGTCTGTGACCAAGATAATCTGCAGGCAGCAATAAACCACAAAAACCTCTTTTAAGAGGGAGAGATGGAGACATCACAGGATGTTTGCTGTATCCATGTCTGACCTAAACATTATGTTTCTGTTGTGTTTACATGTTACCTAGGCTGTGCTTATGTGTGCATGATGTGCTCGGCTGCGTTTACAAGCCCAGCTCCTTGCCCTGTACGTGCTCTCAGTATTAGCTTCCTTGCTGGTCACAGCCCTGACTTCCTGACCATTTTCAGGTGTTGGAGTGACAACAGAGAGCTCATGTTGCAGCTTGAAGCTGCAGTTTTGCTTTGCCTTTGCCATAGGTGGATGGACTCAGTCTGAAGGCATCAATGTCCTTCCAGATGTATTTTAGAAATGGAAGAAACAGGACTTTGAAACTTTGCTGAAACCTGGTGGGAACAACTATCCACAGAAGAAGAAAAAACTAAGTATGCTGTGATTTAGTAAAGGGGTTTTTTCCACAGCTTGTAAACAAATAAAATGGACATCTTTGATATGCTGAGAGCAAACAGGACAGAGAAACACTGATCCCTTGCAATCCCAGTTATCATCGTTCTAAATGTAAGAATTCTTTCTGGAAGAGCTGATACAAGAACGCTGTTTTGGAGCTAATTAAAATATGTCAAATCATCAAAATACTTTCAGAAAACAGTATCAAGAGAAATTAAATTCGCTGCTTTTGTAAGCAGCAAAGCAGTGACTATTTAATGATGCACAGATTTAATCACAGAGAGGATGACGTCTTTATGATAACAGTATAAAAGTAATTGCACATCGCAGGAGCTGAACTGGACTGCGCTCAGCCCGGCGTTCTCGGCACGCAGCTGTGCAGAGCAGGTTGTCAAACACCCACAAGTCTGTGACAGTCTGCTTTCGTTTGGAGTCGGCTGAGTGTCTGTGAGTAATGGTACGCCTCCCATGACAGAGCAATGTTTAATTGACCACAGCCTAAAAATTGGCAGGGCGGATTTGAAGCAGGCATGATCTGAGAGAAGAGATTTTGTATGCTCGTATAGGCAGTAGAAGGTGTGTACCGACGTTCTGTGTATCTTCTACTTATTGCAAATAATGGTTGTTTGTCAATACTGAAAAGCTAAACCAAGAATAAACTATGTTTTTACCCCCTGTGTAATTCATAGAAGTTTTATTTGTTTGAAACATACCCAATGCCAAGTGAGAATCTTCGTTAATAAGATTATTCAGATGTGCTGCACGACCCATTTTCAAGTCGAATGGAATGCAAAGGATACTTCAGAAACACACAAAGTAGTTAGGGACAGTTTTTAAGTGGAAGTAAAGGATGACAAATTTATGCTTGCAGTTCTTGTTATTTTTGCTTCAATTTTTTTTTTTTTTTTGTTTTTGTTTTTGTTTTTGTTCTAGCTCAGTTGTCATTATGCGAAGAGAAAATGTTTCACTACATGCACAAGTACGGAAAAGTACTTGAATAAGTAGTCTTTATGTGGACATAGCCCAGCTTAAATGCAGAAAAGAAAATAATAAAATCACAGAATGGTTTGGGTTGGAAGGGACCTCAAAGATCATCTAGTTCCAACCCCCTGCCATGGGCAGGGAAACCCCCCCTAGACCAGTTGCCCAAAGCCCCATCCAGCCTGGCCTTGGACACTGCCAGGGATGGTGCACCCACAACTTCCCTGGACAATCTGTTTCAGTACTTCACCACACTCACAGTAAAGAATTTCTACCTAATGTCTAATCTAAATCTCCCCTCTTTTAGTTTAAACCCATTACCTCTTGTCCTGTCACTCCCTGCCCTTGTAAACTGTCCATCTCCAGCTTTCTTGTAGGCCCCTGCAGGTACTGGAGGGCCACAATTAGATCTCCCTGGAGCCTTCTCTTCTCCAGGTTGAACAAGCTCAGCTCTCTCAGCCTGTCTTTATAGCAAAGGTACTCCATCCCTCTGATCAACTTTGTGGCCCTCCTCTGGACTTGCTCCAGCAGCTCCATGTCTTTCCTGTACTGGGGACCCCAGAGCTGGATGCAGCACAGCAGGTGGGGTCTCACAAGTGTGGAGTAGAGGGGCAGAATCACCTCCTTAGATCTGCTGGCCACTTTACTCACAAATGAGGTCTTGAAAGAGGTCAGGGAGAGAAGAATAATTCAAGGGAAAAGACAATTTAGGCAAACTTGGTTCAGCATTAACAGTTTGTCACTGGAGACTGGGGTTCAGGTCCTGTCTCTGCAGCAGTCTTTATGCAACCTTACCTTGTCAGGTCCAGCAGCAATTTGGTCCCAGCCAGAATATTGTGTTTGGTGTAGTGATGAGGTGTTACATATAGAATTACAATATCAAATGGTGAGAAAAAATGAGGTAAAATGAGAGTTTGATAACCAACACTCACTTATTCTATAAACAAGCACCTCTGGTTTAGATGGTTCCTCTTTACAGATAGTCATGGTGTGGTCTTTCCACTCTGCAAGAAGGATGGTCTGATCAGCCCTGGCTCCAGAAGGGAAGATAAGGTTGTGTTTGTGCTGGAGTTTATCCCTTTTTCTGGCACATCTTCTTCTGCTCTGCTTATAGCAATGTGCATGTGACTGCCGTCGCAGGTCACAGTACCTCCACTTCACTCTAAACTATCTTCAACCAGCTCCATGAGTTACATTCCAGATATTACTATATTAAATTCTGCATGCAGGAGTTGTCTTGTCTCATTAGAGAGCCGTACAGATACTGAATAATTTAAGTTGCCGGATGAGCACTTTTGGTGCTCTGGCCTACCTTCCCCCACTAAAATCAAGGCCAAATTCCAGGTAACATTAGGTTGCTCAAGGTCTTCTTTGCATGCTTATGACAGGGCTTAAAGATGAGACGATGTTTAAAAAATTATAGAATTCAAAGATATACAGCATGAATCAAATGAATGAGTCAGTGAATGAACCACTTTACCTATTACATTACAGAGACAATGAGATAAGAACTTGAGAGACATGATGTTCCTTCCTCTTTCTGTCACTGTCTCTGTGATTGACTTTGGGCAAGTTTCATCATTTTCGTAGCTCACTTAAGGAAACAATGATGTTCCCTTTTTCAATGGCTCCATGATGTACAAATTAAGGGAGTTGTATGAAAACCAGCTTTGTTGTCTTAATTTTCTCAGACTATAGCACCGCTGTAGCTCATGCTACAAATACTATGGTAGAACCTACAGTGCACTGAGTGTTTTCCATGAGTGAAGTGTTTACCCTTGATGAAGGCAAATGACAGATAAGGGGAACGGGAGTTTGGTTTCCAAGGATCATAGAAAATATGGCAGGAAAGCACCATAAAAATGTGTTTTATTTACACTTCAGCACAAATAATTGTTATGTAGACCATTTTGACTGAAGTCTTTCTAACCTGTCTTTCAGAAACCTTCAATTCAACAAGTTTCTTCAGCCATCTTTTTCCAAAGTATTACTGTCTTACTAATTAGAAAATTTTTCCTATTGTCTGAATAAAATTTTCCTTTCTTCAGGTTTTAGATCTTGACAGTTTTCCCAGTCTCAGTGGACTTGAATAATTTGTTTCCTTCCCCTTTGCAGACACCATTTAAAAATTACTGTTGTGGGATTCTTCTGCTTTGTCTTCTTTGGATCAAACCCCTCAGTTTCTTTACCTTTTCCTTTTGAGCCATGTTTTACTGTCCTCTGGTCGTTACTTGTGTTGCTTTCTTCTGGACTTTCAAGTGGTTCATTATGGTGCCTAAAAGTGTACACACAACTCTTGCTAAAAACTTAAATAACCTGTAGAGAGCAGAACTTCATGTGCACTGACGACTCCATTGTTGACTTCTGTGTGACTTGTGGTTCTTTCAGATTCCTGCACCCTGGAAGAACTGTTTTCTGAACAGTTTGTCCGCATTTGGTGCTTGTAAAGCTAATCATTCCTTTTAAAGTGCCATATTTTTCCAAATGTTGTTCTAAGTTGTCAGACCACTTTTTCAGCTTATCAAGGTTGCACTGAATTTCAGTCTCAATTCCTTCCATTTTTATCAGCTGGAAATTCAATCTCTGTCCATATTAACGACAAAGATGATAGGACAGAAATATGGGTCCTGGACAGACTCCTGGAGGAACTGCAGTTGATAAATCTAAATAGTGACTTCCTGGTGATTACTCTCTGACTTTGGTTCACGATCAGTTTTCTGTCTGACAAGAATTTCACCTGGATCATTTTGTCTTAGCTTGCTTTAGAGAATGTTGTAGAAGATAGCATGAAAAGCCTTATGACTGCTGCCCAGTTGTCTGCAAGGTATTCGATTACAGGCTAGATTCACCTGATGTACTTTTTCTTGATGAGTCATATGTATTTTTCATATACTCAAAGCCTGTTGCCTGATGCTCCAGGGGTGATGTTGTCTCATTCCAGGACAAAAAAGAAAAGGTGTTTCTTCTTCCATTACAAGACAATTTCATTATAAGGCCATTTTCATCATCATTGTAATATATTTTCTTGTGTTAAATCTCCTCAGAGCACAGGCCGGACATTCCTACATTATCCTGATACCTATGAACACTACAAATTCATTTTCCTTCTATACTACTTTATGTAACAGGATTTGTTGTGCTAACCTGTATAAAATAAAAACATATTTTATCTGTGTATTGAAGAGGCATAGACAAAGAAATATCCTGGTGGAATGCAGTTGGCAGCTATTTATTTTCTTTGTAGAGCAACATAAAACAGTAAGTCAAATTCAGCCCTGTTTTAAATTCTGTGGGTTACAATACATTCAAAAGTGATTTTTTTTTTCCCTAGGTCTGCTTACTTTAAATAAAACAGTAGATTGTGTCATTGTATCCAGGAAAAAAAAGACATTTTAGGAAAGTCTACTCTGTAAGTGAAACAAACAATGAGTTTGGACTTACTGCAACTGGAAATGTTGAGCTGGGAGACTAATTTCCTTTCTAGTCTTTCATTTGGAGAAATAAAGTGGTCAAACTATGGCTTTTTTGCAGTTTCTTCAGACATGTCATGCTCTACCATGTCATCTAATCCGACCTCAGGAAAGCAATCTTACCTTTACCTACTGTATGAGATCCCTGCAATGCTGCAGAACGTCCATGTAGCTCAGAACAAATTAATATACAGCCTGAGATGGATTTTTCAGTTACATCACCTTACTCCTGCAGCACAGGTAGACTCTGGTAAATCTTATCATATATAGATGTACTCTGTGCCTGTACTATCACACACGTAAGTTTTGTCTCCTGTTATATAAATACAGAGAGTCCATTCACTTTTGGAAAGCACTTGACCCAACAGCTTGCTCTTCAAGGACTTAGTGTTTTTCATCTAATCAGTCTTGAAAACTGTTTTTGGAGGTGGCTGAGAGCATGTCTGAGTCATCATTAATTGATAAATAATAATTGATCAATAATAATTGATTTATTTCCAAGATTCTTGTCTATATGGTTATGAAGGTAAGGTGTCCTCTGATCTCTCTTCAATCATCTGGACACAGTTTAGTAGGTAATACAGGTGGTGGGGGGACGGTTGGACTAGATGATCTTGGAAGTCTTTTCCAACCTTAATGATTCTATGATTCTATGATTTCATTCATCTTTGGGTAGGCATTTTTGCTGGTGTTCTCTTGGAGAATGCTGGAAAATCTGCTTAACTTTTATAATGCACTGAGTGAATAATAAACATTTCTTTTAAACCTGGAAGGAATGTTCTTCTCATTTAATATGCCAATGGTTGTAGCACAAGCCACAGAATATCACCAAGGGACATAAATGAAAGTTTTGGGTTGTGCCATACTGTTGAAACTGCTTGATTAAAATATTGTCAGTCTGAATTAGAAAAAAGAAAGAAGCTTCAGCATTGGTGGATGGAGTTAAATCCAGTTGACAGTCAGTCACAAGAGGTGTTCCCTAGGGCTCGGTCTTGGGGCCAGCCTTCTTTAATATCTTTATCAATGATCTGGATGAGGGGATCAAGTGCGTCCTCAGTAAGTTTGCGGATGACACTATGTTGGGTGCAACTGTCAATCTACTTGAGGATAGGAAGGCTCTACAGAGGGGTCTGGACAGGCTGGATCGATGGGCTGAGGTCAACTGTATGCGGTTCAATAAGGATCAGTGCCGGGTCCTGCACTTGGGTCACAACCACCCCAGTATTTTAAATTAAAAAAATTTAAAGTGTTTCAATTATTTTCCAGTTTGTTTTCTTTTGAAATAAAAGTCTACATTAAAATGAAAACATAATTTTAAAAATGTAAAAATAATATTATGTTTGAAACAATGTTGGTAAGAAATAGATTGATTCTTTGAAGAACTATTTCTCTACTTTTTTTTTATCTGAATCTGATCCATAATTCAGTTTTTTCAGACGCCAAACCCCTGCTTTTTTAAAAGAATTTATTTTTCATCATGACATATTTATCACTTCTGTCACCTGTTTCCCTCATCTACTATTATATAAAATATTTTTCTTGCATTTCCATAGTATCCTCATTTCTTCAGCCCCCTCCAACATGCATACCTGGAATCCACATTAAATCTCCAGTCCTGAATTGGTGAGTTTATCCTCTTTTGTTTTCCAAAGACTGTCTGTGCCAGTGGTTGTGTTTCCTTAAAGGAATCCCGTAGAAATCTTCCAGAACCTCAGTTAAGATATTCACAAGAATGCTTGGATTGAAAGCATCTCCCTAACCATCTTGAAGTTTAATTTCCCACAAACTACCTACATAATTTTCAACTATCACCCCAGGAAAGAGAAGCAATATGACACATTTTTGATGATAAACCTTCTAAGAGTGCAAGTCATTGTTTCTACTGTTCCTAAACTATGTTGCATTTGTATGCAATCCACTAATAGTAAGCAGGATATTTGTGGGGTCAATAACAGCAAGTGATCTAACTCTTGGTTATAAAAAGGATTATCTTAAACAGTATCAAAATGTTAAAGAAACTGCACGAACCGTTTCTTGCAATTTTTTTCCTCTACGCTTTCTAATCTGTCATGTAAAAAATGGATATGAGTTATGCATCCTAAGGCAATTTTATATCCTTTCAGATTTAATAACTGAAACCTCACAATAAACAAATTCTACCAAAAGACAATAAAGAGCAGATAAAAATTAGAGGCAAAGAAAAACATTCACGTTTTGGAAACATAAAAACCTGAAAGTTTCTCCTCTTACCAAAAACCCAAACAAACAAAAACCACCACCACCCCTCAAAACAAAACAAAACAAACCCCAACCAACCAACCACAAACCAAAAGAAACAGATATGCTGTAGAAATCTGCTAGAGTTTTCAGTGATCTGTAGTCTAGATTTTGTAATCATCTGTAACTGGCACCACACAATTACCCATAACTAAGGTTCTGAGTTTCCTTCAGCTGTGCTTAAGTCTGAGTTTCAAGAACTAATTCTTCAGCTCTTTGTTCCATCATTTGAAAAATCAGTTCAGATCAGTTTGGGATAAGCAATAGGCTTGAATATAATAGAATATAATAATAGAATAGCTGAAGTTGGAAGAGACCTCTGGAGACTGTCAGTCCCCCAACTTTGCCTAAAGCAGGGTCCTTTACAGCTGATTGTTCAGGGCCATATCTGGGTAGATTTTGACTAACTCTAAGTATGGAAATTGTACAACCCCTTTGAGTAAGGAAAGCTTTTTCACCGTGAGGGTGACAGAGCACTGGAACAGGCTGCCCAGAGAGGTTGTGGAGTCTCCTTCTCTGGAGACATTCAAAACCCGACTGGACGTGTTCCTGAGTGATGTGCTCTAGGTGGCCCTGCCTTGGCAGGGGGGGTTGGACTAGATGATCTTTCGAGGTCCCTTCCAACCCTTGTGATTCTGTGAGTAGCTTTTATTGACTCTTTCTCAGTTGTTTAAGCTTTTTAAGAAAATTTGCTTTGCCTCCTCCTCTCTTCAGAAGTAACCAAAATTGTTTGTGCAGGATTATTTTAAAGACAGAAATTGTATTTCTGTGGTCAGACACATGATGCTAATGGTCCTAGAAACAGCAGGCAGATAGTTTCCATGCTAGAAGGTACTAGAGAGCTCTCTACATTTAAATTTGGATTTTTGGCCACACGTTTTAGTGTTATAGCTCAGATGAAAAACTCTTAGCATTTAGACAACTAAGAATGAAACATTCTACTTCGGGTCTACGGGTCTACAGCTGTATGTTGTTCAGGCAGCTTTGCTCACATAGTGAATATTCTTGATCGTGTCTGTAATTTGCACTCTTTTTCCTGGATAAAGCTCCTTCTAAGCACTTACATGGAAATACAGGCCCTCAATCATGGAGCAGATAAGCACTCTTTTACATCCCATACCTAATAGGACATATACTTAAAACAGTAAATGTCGGTGGCTTAACTAAAATATGTACTCATTTGCCTGAGTAACAGATGTCTTCTTCAATCACAGTCTCTGAAAGATAATTTTACATGAAAAAAGAATTTTTTATATGTTTGACAAGACAAATTCCTCTATCTCTATCTGAAATTCATTAGCATATGTTTTTCTGAATTGCAAATATTAACATAATCTGATTTAATTTATTTAATTTGCAACACACCTAATTGTGAATATCAATTATGGCACAAAAAAGGGCTATAAACTCACATAATCTGTTACTCTTGAGTAGACTATGTAATACCATAGAAGTAGACCACTGATGATTCATGAATGCAAGAGAGTCTAGTTTTGGAAATATTAAATGTCTTCAGTTTCTGTGGGTTAAATATTTCTTGAAGGAAGCAAACTGTTTAAGTGGATAAACACATTCTGCATGCTTGGATGAGATCATGCTAATTATCCACTGCAAGCTGGTACGAGCATAATCCTGCTGGTATTGGGACTGCCAGAGGTTACAGACATAGCAAGCGTAAATTCACCTCTCTGCTGCTGCCTTTATCGTTTTGCCACAGTGGTGGGATTCTAGAGACATACATTGTCCCACAAGCTGGGCATATTTCAACCATTAGCCATTTGAGGACGGTTTGAGAGAAACCAGATGTCTGTAAGTCAGAATGTTTCATCGTTGAAACATCAGTGCTGGAGGAGAGTAGGTAAGAGGGAAGGCCAGGCTGGGTGGGACACCTCGAATTTAAGAGTTATCTAGGATGGAAGTGAGAAGTTCTCCAGCCAGCTGAGGTGTGAAGTGCTAGAAGAGCCTTTCAGAGGAGAGCCATTTGCACAAGAGATACTCAGAACAACATGTGAGATTTTCAGGCAGGATGAACTTATCACACTCTCCTTCCCTGTGCAGGCAGATACAGATCGTGAGAGAGGTAGGGAGATTAGTTTGGAAAATCTGCTCTCTTTTTCGCTACAGATGACTGTTTTCCACAGACTGAAATCTCTTGAAACCTATATCCATTCCATTTCTCCATTAAAAATAAAATCATAAATGAATTAGTTTAGAAAATTTTGTCACGATAAAGCTTTTCTCTGATGTGAAACTAGGCTTCTAAATAGGAAGTGAGCCTCAAAATACTAACCAGGGTATCACTGGCCACCTGCACCCACTCTAATAGTAGGCCTGCTGCAAGCAAAACCAGTTCGTAAAATGTGCTCTGTTCAGGGTTCCACAAGCTGGAACGAGCAAACAAGAACTTGCAGGTTCAGAAGGTTCTTGGTTAAATATGTTTGTGGGTGTTGGAGATGGGCAAGGATGAATAGGGGATTTCTCCACTGTTTTATCAGGACATGGTCTTTAGTGAGACGCAGTAGGCAAAGAGGTTTCCCTGCTGTGGTAAGTCGACCCTGAATGGAGGCCAGGTGCCCCCCCGAGCCGCTCTATCACTCCCCCTCCTTAACTAGACAGGGGAGAAAAGGTGTAATGAAAGACTCATGGGCCTAGGTAAGGACAGAGAGAGCTAGTTCACAATTACCATTTATTATAGAGCAATGAGAAATAAACCCAAATCTTTAAACACCTCTCCCCACCCCTCCTCCTTCCTGGGCTCAACTTCACTCCCCATTTCGCTCCCTCCTCCCCCCAGGGGCACAGCCCCTGCTCCAGCCTGGGGTCGCTCCCACAACAGACAGTCCTCCACCAACTTCTCCAGTGTGAGTCCTTCCCGCAGGCTGCAGTTCTCAGGACCAGAGTGCTCCAGTGTGGGTTCCCCTTGGGGTCACAAGTCCTGCCAGCAAGCCGGCTCCAGCGTGGGTCCTCTCTCTATGGATCAACAGGTCCTGCCAGGAGCCTGCTCCAGCGTGGGCTTCCCACGGGGTCACAGCCTCCTTCAGGTGTCTCCACCTGCTCTGGTGTGGGATCTCCCACCAGCTGCAGGTGGAATCTCTGCTCCCTATCATCCTTTCTTCATGGGCTGCAGGGGGACCGCCTACCTCACCATGGTCTTCTCCACGGGCTGCAGGGGAATCTCTACTCTGGCACCTGGAGCATCTCCTCCCCCTCCTTCTTCACTGACCTTGGTGTTTGCAAAGCTTTCCACATCTTCTCACTCCTCTCTCCAGCTACAAACGTTCTCCTGGTCAGTTTTTTTCATTCTTAAATATGTTACCCCAGAAGAACTACCACTATTGTTGATGAGCTCGGCCTTGGCCATTCTGGCATCGGCTCTATCAGACACAGGGGAAGCTTCCAGCAGCTTCTTGCAGCAGCTGACACTCCTGTGTCCCACACCCCACACCCCCTTTACAAAATCTTGCCACACAAACCCAATACACTTACACTCCTATTTTTCCAGCACCAAACTCATCTGTAACATAGTAAAGGGTCATGAGTGGTCATGCTGCATTCCTGCAAGAGGGCTCTGCCTGATAGTCTCTTCAAACTCCTGGGTTTATAGCTGGGTACAATCCAGTGAAACATTCCCAAATACAGTGAATACTGTATGATGCTTTTCTAAACTATACCTTGGCAGCAGAGTTAGCATCTCTGGAGTGGGACACTGTTAAACTCAGTGACTATACATGTATGATTTGGTATGTCTTCTTGTTGGTAAGTTCACTCTCCTGTGTTGATAGAGCTTGTCAGAGCATACCCAAAGGACCTTCTGGGAACTACAGCTTGGGTACATATATAAATATTTTCTTGTCTTGTCAAGGGGTAATGGTTTTAAACTGAGAGAGGGTAGATATAGATTAGATATAAGGAAAAAAATTATTCTCTGTGAGCGTGGTGAGGCCCTGGAACAGGTTGCCCAGAGAAGCTGTGGAGGCCCCATCCCTAGCAGTGTTCAAGGCCAGGTTGAATGGGGCTTTGGGCAACCTGGTCTAGTGGAGGGTGTCCCTGCCCATGGCAGGGGGTTGGAACTAGATGATCCTTGTGGTCCCTTCCAACCCAAACCATTCTATGATTCTATGATTCTGAGAAGGTGGAGTAACTATCAGATAGCACTGGAGGGGCTTTGTCTTTATCCACATTGCAAATCAGACACATGCCAACTGAAATAAACAATGGGACCTTCATCCTATCATGGAATCTTCTAAATCTACCCTCTTTCAATTTAAAACCATTACCCCTTATCCTATCACTACGTGCCCTTGCAAACAGTACCTCTCCAACTTTCAATATATTTTCCTATATCCTTTCTGTATACTGGCTGGCATTAAAACTGATTTAAAACATCACCAGACTCCAATGAGATGGCTTAGCATGGGGATGAAAGGGATCAGAAGTTAGATCCAACTTAAACCCTTAGCTAACTCTGTAGAGTGGCATACCTTGTGTGTAGCTTCAGATCATTTTCATTTAAAAATAAAAAATAAAAAATGCAGCAATGTAAGCATCTTCCTACTAGACTTTTTCCTGTTGTGTCTAAAGGACTTAGCTCCTATAAGGAGGTTGTTTTGTATTGCTGTAGAATCCTAAAACGACTCTAAAGCTTCCAAGCCTGAAATTGCAAGGCAACTATTGCTTACTGAAGGAATAAAATTGCTATTCTATACTAAATTTGCGTGTGGGTTTTAATATGAGACAACAAAATGTTTAGTAGTCTTCTCATTACTTTTAATTAAGGAATTGATGAAAAAACTGACCTAGAAATGAAAACTTCACAGTTGGCTGCCTAAGAGAAATTGCGAAATGCTCTCCTTAAATGCTATTCAGACTTGAGCTTTACCAGCCACATTTCCCAGAGACCAGTCCATGTACTGCTTTTTTGCTCAAAGAGCCCCTGGAAATTGTCAGTAAATAGGATTCCTGTTTTCTGACATATAAGCCTCTACTTCTTGGTATTTCATTTTTCTGAAGTTTAGCTAAAAGAAAGCCAGAAATCAGTTATTGTCTTTTTCTTTGTAAGACAATTGTGACAGACTGGCTTCATCTGTTGAGAAATAATTCCAGGTAGAAATTGGAATAACAATCCATTTGAAGTTTTTTAAAAAAAGATAATGGCTTTCACTCCTAAGCTCTAACTGAAAAGGCTACTTAGCTTTACCATAGTATTTCTGGAAGAAATGGCATCCTCTGTCTCGGACAAGCATAGGTAATTTTTTTCTGGAAGGATTAGATTAACATTTTTCATCAGTTGACTTCACTGGTTAGTAAGAATGAATCAACAGTTATTCCACACAGGAAAACAAAGGCATATAGTGCTAATCATCCACAGCAATTCATCCACTATCAAAATCCAACATTACTGTTAAGCTGATCTGGTTGTGAGCAAGTGAGCAGTCCTGCTGACTGAAGCAGAACTGGTATTGTGCCTGCAGAAGGCTGGTTCACATCACATCGTAACAAGAGGAGTTGATAAGAGAGATTAAGCGACTCATTTCTAAATCAGGCAGTCAGAATGGAAGTAGAGGATGGGATTCATCTTACTTAGTGTAGATACCCATATCTGAACTGGCCATACTGGGCTCCTCCTTCTCTTGAAGAAGCAGGCACTTCTAGGGCACAATTCCTCTGATTGTGGCAGGTTGACCTTGGCTGATCACCAGGTGCCCACCAAGCTGCTCTCTCACTCCCTCTCCTCAGAGGGACAGGGGGAGTAAATAAGATTAAAAACTCATGCGTCAACATAAAGGTGGTTTAATACAGAAAAGCAAAGGCCATGTGCAGAAGCAAAGAGAAGGAAAAAAATATTATTCTATTTCTCATCAGTAGGTGAGTTACAGCCACTCCCTGGGAAGCAGAGACTTGGTATATGTAGTGGTTACTTCAGAAGACAAATGCGTTAGCAACGACTAATGTCCCCCTCCTTTTTTCTCCTAGATTTTCTTGCTAAACATGACATCATATTGTGTGGAATATCCCTTTAGTCACTTTGGGCCACCTGTCCTTGCTATGTCCCCTCTCAACCTCTTGCATACCCCCAGACTACTGGCCTTTGGGGGTCAGATAGATAGACAGCCTTGCTGCTGTGCAAGCACAGCAATAGACAAAATATTTGTGTGGTATCAACACTGCCCCAGCTACAAATATAAAGCACTATGAGAGCTGCTGTGGGATAAGTTAACTCCACCCCAGCCAAATCCAATACACTGCACTAGATGTTTTCTTCAGAATGAAATGAATCTTGGTCTTTGAGCATCTTTGTTACTATGGACTGCCAGGAAGGTAGCTAGTTTGGATGCAGACACCTACTTTCTGTGAGGAATTGGACCTAAAATGCCTGTTCAAATGTCAAATATGCGTCCCCTCCCTTGGCCCTGATGCTGCGTATTGTACCTGAAGCAAGTGTCACTTATTCAGAAGGCCTTCTTTTACCTTCTCCCAGAGTTTTCTCCTCTATCATTTGAGATTTAGGAGTACTCCAGTCCACCAGAACTGTGTTGGATATGAGCAGTTTCTAAAAATGTCTTTTATCAGCACTTAACAAACAAGAAAAAGACAAGTTTTGTGGGTCTTTGTATTTCAAAATGTGTCAGTTTTTTAACTTGAGTGAAAAAACAAGAGTGCTCTGCAGCTGTGAGTGCCTAAAGCTAGGGTGCAAGGACTTTTCCATCTACTGAACTTGGTGAAGGTTGATGCAATCACCATCTTCTGCAATTATCACTTGCCAACAGCAGATTAATACTTACAGTGGATGCTATTAATGCATCCTTAGCAAGATGACTACTCTCGTTAATGAATCCCAGTAGTCTCAGACATCAGAGGATGAAGGGTTCTGTGTGTGCATGTGTGTGAAAGCAAAAGCAAATCACCACGGGTTATTATAGAGCAATTATAAACCCTCTGAAAGCTGTAAATCAGATAAAGACAGATAAAACAGCTTCCAGTTGTTATTTTTTACTTCCTGGACTTGAAAGTCTGGAATTTCTTCTACTAGTGAGTATTTAGTATTTGGACTGACTTGCATAAAGTTTAACTTCTGCCTTGACACATCAAAGATACTGAACTGCATGACCATGGTTTACCATGGTATATATGGTATTATTTGGCCTTAACGTATACAGAAAAACTCCAGAAAGTGACCATGAGTAAACATAATATTATATTGTGGAATAATAGGAAAGAAGTGCACCAACAAACAACAGAATAAAATTAATCTTATGTGAAGCCCAACACAGAGGGGGAATCAGAAGAAGAAGAAAACTGCATCATCAACATCAACCTGCTTGTGATGGGAACTTGGAACAACTTGGAACAACTTGGAACAACTCCTCTCTTACCTAAAGAAAACAGGTCTGCACTCCCAGAAATCCAGGGTTTACCAGGGAGGTGCAAAAAAGATTTGGTAAGAGGGGCAGCTCTAGGATGGAATGGTCCACACATTAGTATTTTAGCTGCATTATTAATTCCTCCTTTTATTTTAATTGAATGATGTAAAGGTATCTCTTTAACTGGACTAGCAATATGTTTTACATCAGTTGAACTAATTCCTTACCCCTAATTGCCTTCCCTTCTTCCATGCAGTAAAATGTTACGTTTAACAATTGGGAAGGATGGGGACGCACGAAAAACAGAGCTAGATTTAAAAGGAGAGGAAAGCAGGGAACTGTTCCCAGCACATCCTTACTCAGAGTTGCTGCCCAAGTCAATGAAAAAGTGGATCACTGCTCATGGGAAGGGTGTTTGTTACCACCATGGTCTGGTGAACAAGGAGCAGTCAAAAGTTTTGTAAAGACTGGGGCTCTTCGTCACCAGTTGTGTGTGAAATGAGGAAAATATCCCTCTGGGAAGATTTAATTTAAATTACCTTCCTACAAACAAGCCTCGTGGGGCTTCTATATGAGTCTCCAGGGTCACCAAATAAAAGAAAAAGAAGGTAGAAGGGAGTTGATACCTCTTCTTAAGAAAACACATCTGCTAAAGAGGAACCTTTGCTCCTTAGTCATGCCGTCAACAAAGGCTTTGCAACAAGAGATGGTAGGGAGGTGATGTCACCCTACTGGTGCAGGGCAGCTCTCTGATGAGAGCAGTAGAGGAGCTGAGTGGGCACTTATATTGATTTTCCCTCCAGCTTGGAATATGGGTTTGGATGCAAATTCATCAGTTTTAAAATGTGTTTCTGAAAGGAACCTCCTGATTGTCCTCACGTGACATGCTTTGATTCACGTGGTGAAGTGGTCTCTTGGTGAGTGAACTTAAGATGAAAATAAACCATCAAGTGACACACAGCAGCTGCACCCCTAATACATTCCAGTCAACTAATGCATGTCTAATTTCTGTGACTATACTACAGTTATGAAGCAAAACTCCCCTGAGCTTGTACACTGCAGGTATCAGATCCTCAGCATCAGCTTTACAGACATGCTCTTGTGGTGGAAAAGGGAGTGGAATGAAAGGGACCAATGGTTAGGCCTGAAGGAAGATTAATTTATATTATAAGTTTTAGAATCTTTGGGAGTTTTTCTGGAGAAAAAGCAAAAGGAAAAGGAAATTGTGAAGGAGAAGAAAAAGGAAAGAGAAAAAAAAGGAAAAAAATCTTGCATGCAAAAGGCAGAGGAAATATTATTGACTTGATGATGTTTGAATGTCTGGGTCAGCTAACAAAGACTAAATATGCGAAGGCTAAAGATAGCAGATAAAATCAGAGACCACTAAGGGATCGGGGCAGAGCCTGCTGTGACAGGTTGGATGAGAGCAATGAGCACTGGGCTTCAGCTGGCACAGGCACAGGAAAGTCCTGGGAGCCTGCCGTACATCAAGGAAGGGGTGAAGATTCACCCTGAGAATCACAAACTCTGCCTACAGTGTTACTGCTGAAGGCGGAGGGGACAGCTAGTTGGGAGTTATGCTTAACCATCCTGTTTTCTTCTTCCAGCGAGTTTTGCTTTTTAATTAATTAGATTTGCCTTTTGTGAGTTTTGGCACCTGTAATATTTTAGGCAGCCAGTATGTGCAGGCACAGAAGATCTCACTTCCCACCTACCTACACAAGGAATTACCCAGATCTGATCCCAGATCCACGTGAAAGTGACTCTACCCTCCAACACAGAAGAAAAGGCTCCCTTTCTTCCCACCAGTCGATATTATTTGCAGCTGGCCCTGTCTCTGGCATCTCACTGTCCGTCAGTGTTACATCTCTGATACCCTGAATAGCTGCCTTTGCAATCAAACTGTGTCTTTGGCTCCTTGCTCCAGTGGTAACTGTTCTGTCAAGGTGAAAGAAACCAAAACCAAACATTTGGCAGTAGAAGCAGGTTTTTACAGGAAAGATAAGCCTTGGCAGCCTTCATCTTGACTGCCCTTTCACTGCCACCCAACCTCCTGCTACCTCCAGAAGAAGAAACTAGAAGACATAAATGGGCTTCCTAGGGAAGGAGCAACTCTTAGAATCATAGAATCATTAAGGTTGGAAGAGACCTCAAGGATCATCCAGTCCAACCGTCCCCCCACCACCTATTACCCACTAAACCATGTCCTTCAGTACCGCGTCTAACCTTTCCTTAAACCCCCGCAGGGACGGTGACTCCACCACCTCCCTGGACAACCTCTTCCAAAGCCCGACCACCCTTGCCAAGAAGAAATTTCTCCTAATCTCCAACCTAAACCTCCCCTGGTGCAGCTTGCGGCCCCTTGTCCTGTCACTAGTTATCTGCGAGAAGAGGCCAACCCCCAGCTCACTGCAACTCCCTTTCAGGTTTCTTGATTCCTACAGAACTGCAAACTTTCAAACACAGACCAGACTACAGAAGAAAGAGCTTGCAACCATCCAACAGGCTTAGGCACTTCTTGTAAGGACTGTAAAGGTAAAAAAAACAACCCAAAACAAACTGATTCAAAGAAAGTCATCCTTGTTTATATTTACGGTTGAATGCAGATGGTGGTCCTTATGGTATGCAAGTGCTGAAGCATCTACATCAGCTTGCCTCAGGCACTGCATCCAATCATCTTCAGAGGCAGCATTTTTCCTGATTTTGGAGTAAGGCTCCAAGTATTGTATATAGATTTCTTTTTAAATACCATTATGTCTCAATCTGTCAGTAAAGTCAAGATAAAAATACCTACAACAAGCTTCATTCAAGGATAAAATTTCTTTGCTAAAATAGATGTCATTCATCATAACAATAGACTCTAGAAATAGGAATCCCATTCTGACATTGTGGTGCATTAGTACATTAAATTACTGCCTTTTGCATAAAATGATCGCTGAGCCAAAGCAGTAAATAGCTGATATTAAAGCACAAATTTTCTTTTTGTGTTTCATTTACCAAATATTTCTATTCTATTGCACTTCTCTCATTACTTTTTCACTGTATGAAAGAAACCAATTTCTTCCTTTGCATTCTAACCAAAATTAATTTTCTCTGATATTAATGTAGGTGCTGGAGGCACTGCCTTCTATATGGGGCTAAAAACCAGCCTTCACTTCAATTCTGTTCTCACCAAAAATCATGATTCAAATTCTCAGTAACTGTATTAAGATGGATATACATCCTGTAACTTTACTTTAAGCACTAACTTGCAGCCTTACACAGACAAGATTGAATCCTTCTTTCAGCACTTGTCCTTACGCACACTACAACATAAATGTTGTAGTCCTTTTAAACGCTAGCAGTTCGAGGGGAAGCACTCCACTGGGATCCTACCAGTCCTGCTGAGGAAGGATCACCCTTCAGGTGCCACAGTGAGTCACCTTCATTTCAGAGCACAGAGATGTCTGTGCCTACCGCCTGTGAAATGGGATTCCAGATTCAACTCCTTTTTCAAGTAACTTTGATATCTACACATAGTATGATTTCTAAAGAGCACACAGCTGGTAAAGGTGTCAGACTGATACTCTACTCTGCTTTTTTCTTCACCTTTTCTTAACCTATAGGGCAGCTTCAGGCACAGATGTTCCTCACAGGCAGTGCCTATAGCTCCAGCCACAACTGCAGATATACTCTGAAAGAAGTAAAAGTTTGTTGCTCAGCCCATTAGTGTTGCAGCAGTTGCTCTGTGACTGGAGTCCTCTTCATTAATTGCTTTCTTTTGAAGGTAAGCACTAGGCCATCACTGGGATTTCAAAGGTTTTATTTAGAAATGTGCGAAGAACACAAATGCCCATTCTCCACAAAGGCCCACTCATCGCCAGGCGAACAGTTAACCAAAAGCCTCTTGCCAGAAGGATAAGAAAAATATCTGCTGAAAGGTTATCAGCTCTTCCTCTCTCTTTTTAGGCCATTTTTCAAAATAATTCTCTTGAAATCAGGCTTATGGCCTGATTATTTCTATCACCTAGAGGAATTCTGGAAAGACCATGGCCGTTGCATGGGTGTGGAAGGACCAGGGAACAGCATGGAAAAGAGTCTCCACCACCTTTTGCCTCCTAAGCAGCAGCCAGAGGTAACTGAAAGCCCAAAGGCTATTGTTTCTTACTAACCCTCTGGTACAAACCTGCAAATGTTTTCAGTACAACGACAGAGATGCAGGAGGGCTTTCACCTATGTCTCCATGTCCAAACCCCTCCCAATCCACAGCCGGAGCTCCTAGATGGTGAAATAGCATGGACACTTTTGCTCTCTGCAACTTGAGAGACATAAGTTGGTTCTTGTGTTTCACCTCCTCCTCTCTACGCAACAGGGCTAATAATAACCTCAGCAGTGAGCTGAGTTTAATGCATTAGTAGCTGTCAAACATCTATAGAAGCGAAAGGGGCTATTTAAGGGTATGTTTCCCTGGCACAGTACAACACAGTGTAAAAATGTGTATCCAGGAGAGTAGTTAGGCCTATGCTCTACTGTGATAATGAGCTCATGAGGAACATGGGGAGTGCCAGCAAGAAGAAATCTCCCAGTAGCAGCACCCAAGGTTTCCAAACCATGATGAATGTGTAACCTGAACTCAACCACCTGCTCTGGAGCTCAGACACAACCTCCTTCCCTCTCCTACATGTCTCTCCAACACCACTTGTGGTCCACTTTTGGCCTGTTTGTGATCTCTTATCCATCCATCCATCCATCCATCCATCCATCCATCCATCCATCCATTCCTGAACAAACTCTGGACCCACCACACCTTGCAGTGCCCCCTTGTTTTCTTAGATGGCTTCTTTCACAGCCATTCTCGGTCTGTGTCCTTAAGAGCACGACAGAGGAAAGCCAGAGGAACCGCTGCCTATTTGGGGAAAAGCATGACAGCAGGTCTTAAAACTTAGGTACAGAAATAACTTTGTTCCAGAACAGTAACTGTGGAACAAGAATTTCAGCTTGGACTCAGCAGTCCCCCACCTCCCTGTGCTGCTCAACATCCCTCACTCCTGGGGAGGCCACTGCAATCCTGACCGCAGCCAAAGCCCCCTCGTTTCCAGCTGGCAGCTCTGCGCCTTCCCTTTAATTAAGGGAAGTAGCCAAAGGAAAGCCATTACCATTTGACAGCATAAAAATGCCATTTTCAAGGCTTTTAAAATCCATTCAAATGCTACAGGAACCGGGGTTACTCTGCTGAACTGAAGCAAAGAAGTCTGGAGCATAGAAATTAATTCATAGCAGAGGTTTCGGTAGCTGGACAAATTACTGGGAGAAACACACGCCTGGTACCACCTCTGTTTCCGTTTTGTTTTACAGCTAGATCTGTTCTGTTTGGGTGCTTCTCTGTGTATCACTGAGGATCAGAGAAACATGGGAGCAGATGTTAGCATTAGTGTTGTGAAGTATTTATAACATCAGATCACCTTTAATTAAGACCATCTGCTAAGAAGGTGAGAGCGATAGATCACCTGGAGATTCAGGAATGAAAGTCACTGGATTTTCACCAGATCTGAGGGAGGTAAATATAAACCTCAAGTGCCATGTGTGGGTGTAAGGCAGGAATGAATCAGTCAGTTTTGAGAAGTTTGGCCATGTTTCTGAGCCTGCTCTAAAACACTGTTGTAAAGCAGGTACTGGTTTGTTAAGGAGAAAAGTTAGATGGTTAAACATACAGCCACAGCCTGGAGCTGCAGTAAAGGGCTCGGTAGCCGTGTGTGTGTCCCTGCCACCTGAAGTGCTAAGCGGGCCAGAATATTTCATCCTACCCCTTCTAGTTAACCCTGGCCTGAGCTATCTGCTTTAGATGGTATAAGGCACCTGATTAAAGTGCTTGTTCCATCATATGCACATCAAGAGCACTCCCGTGAGTGCTCCAATCCCAAATTGCCCACTGAAAGTGCAAATGCTATGTGTGAAGTCAGCCAGTGGCATGAGATAATTTGGTCTCCAAGTGGGACATGCCTCTTGCACCCACATAATAGTGGGAACCTTCACTCGTGATAACAACTGAGCGACAAACAGAGCATCAATTTTACAGCACAGGTTACAAGAGGGAAAGGCAACCTGGATAACTGCCAGGCTGTAAGGAAGAATCATGAAATCATCCTGGGATGATGATGGTGAAATCATTCCAATTACATTACGGATGTACATTTTCATCTTTTTCATTTCCTCTGTTTGTCTCTTTGTGCCATTCGCCCCCCACCCTTTCTTTTTTCTTTTCTTTTTTTTTTTTTTTTTTGCTTTTCTGGCTCTGCAGTCCATTAGTCTGCAGTCCTGCTGCTCCCCCCTGCAGAGCTGAGCAGGGATGTTGTAATCAGCACTTCAGACAGATGTTCACAAGAAAATGCCAATGGATTTAAAAAAATATATATATCAATGACTGCAAAAGAGTCCCTCCAAAGTGCTTGTAATCAGCATGACAATTATCTACAATATAATTAGAGAAGAGAGTCTTAAAGTACTTGTTTTGATGAATATAAACAGAAAAGTGTCATCCACAATAATTTTTCCAGTTGAAGACAAACCTTTGCATGCTCACAGTGCTTAACCCGTGCAATAGTCTCAATGCTTCCATCAACATCGCAGTTCCTACTCAGAAGGGATGTACAGGCAGTGGGCTTTCGTACACCGCAGGAGGCACAGGGGCTGTTGTCACTGTTTGTGACACGGCAGCGCCCAGAAGATCAGCATCCCGCTGTGCTGTCACAGTAGCAATATGTGCTGAGAGTCTAGACAGCTAAGAAAGCCACAGGTTCAAGGAGAAAGCAAGGCATAGAGATGACTAACCTAGAGATCACACAGCAAATTAACAGCCGAGTCAGGAAAAGAATTATGTTTTCTAAGCACACAGGTCAGCTCACCAGGCTGCACTACCATCCAGGAGGCCTGGACTAACAGCCTAATCATCTTCCACACTAATAATGGCCAATGCTGAGCTGAGTATTGCTACATGGCCTCCCAGAAACAAAAGTTGCACGTTTTTACATGAAGTAAAAGTTCCCTTCCTTTGCCTTAATAATTCCCCTGTACGCAAAAGCAAATTATCATTTCCCACAGACACTTGAAAGCCTTCCTTTCACACTCCGAAGCACTCGTAAAGCAAGAGGCAGCACATCACATGGACCAAAACCACTCTTAACTAATCTCCTACCCTACCAACAGTAAGTCATTAGTAGGTCATTAATAATTGCACCATAGTTTTGAATAGCAACATTAAGTAGCTATTCTGCTAGATACTGTTAGTTGTAGCACATGGGTTCAAATTTTCAAATTTCCTCTTAAAACCGAGTATCTTTCCTAGCTGTTCTTAACTGAGAGCATTCCCTAATTCTCAAGGATGACACATCTTTGACTTGAGAAACTGAAGTATGACAACGTAAAAAATAAAAATAGTGATCTCTCCGAGCCTCACTGCAACTTCAGCAATAAATGAGTCCCCTCACCAGTCAGCGTGTGTAATCAAACACTGCTTTAGTAGATAGCTTGTCTTTCCCATGCTGCGCCATTTTGGCTTATGATTTGATGACAATTTAGAGTTGGTTTACTTTATAAACCTACAGTAATATCCATTTCACCTAACTTTAGTCAGGTACATATGAACTTGTCCTGAATTATCTTTGTAGCTAATGAAATGAAACATTCTGAGTGATATTCATCAGGTCTGTTCTATACCTCTATGAAGAGCCACGACTTAAATGCCTGTGCTGTGTCATCCCTTCTCCAGGCGTTGGTAGCAGCAATGACTTTGTTCAGCTCTGATAAAATGCTAACCACACTGGTTGGGAGACCTGGGAAAATTCAGCTAACCACTTTGGTGGTCAGTTGTGTAGGAACAATACCTCTGGGTGGGGTAAAAAAAAGGCTGCTGTTTGTTAGACTCCAGGATATTGATAACAACTCTTTTTAATATGAGGCTGATTTTTCCACTCCCTTACTCAGTGGTCTGTGCTAGCTAAAGCAATAACTGTGAACAAAGTCAAATCGAGGACAACTTGGCTCACTATACAGCTAATTTTTTTTGGCCTTATCAAGATGAAAAGAACATTTGCTCTTACCCCAAGGTTGCTATAAATGCTGGAGACATGAATCTTTGATTCAATGCAGTTTTGTAGAAACTGCTGCAGTATTATGAATGTTGGCTTGTTTTCCACCTTCGCCTTTGTAGAAGCAGAATTTTTGTTGAGTACCTCAGTAAGGACTATGCTTGCAGAACTTCACCAAGTTAAGGTGGTCAAGTGCAGGACAAAGCTGGCCAGAGAGGGCCATATCTACTATCTACTATATGGGTCACCTTTGAGCGGGGCATGTGCATCTCTTTACTGGTTGGCATCCAGTGCAGCTGGGTAATTCAGAGAAAGTAGGATGTCAGCACTATAGGCAGACCAAGAAGAAAGCTATTGCTTCTAAAGAGTGACCCACCGAGCTAAAGGGGAACACCTCCACTGCCCACGGCCTGGGTAGGGAAGCTGCGTACCTCCTTCCCAGACTTCGGCACTTTCTGTAGAGTGAGGAGCAGATGCATTGTAGGACATGCTCCACTGTGTGCTCAGACCCACATGGTCAGAATGGTCATCTGGCTTAATAGGACTATCACTGCTATGGACGCCTGATGCTCTCCTGTGGCTGCAGATGGTTTAACTCCCCAGGATGACTCCTTGGCTTTCCGTACTTAACAGGTTAGCTTTGCAGGAGATTTTGTTTCTTTCTGTTCCTCCTCCTCAGCCCTTTAAAAATATAATTGGAACATTTCTAGCTCCTAGATGTCCTTCTGCTTTCCTTTAAGATTGCCTTCAGTAATCTTGTCCCCTCTGAGTGCCTTCACATGAAAAAATTTAAAGTTTGCTTATTTCTTCATGCAAATATTTCCATTTTCACAGACCTATAGTCTCTTTCCATATCTTTTCTGCCTGCTACAAGGCAATCATCCCCATCTCCTGCATCTTTCCATTTCACAGATAGATTTACTTCGTTTCATCTGACTTTGTCATAGTTGCATTGTTTTTATAATGAAGGAGTTCTTGTTATTTGATTTACGATTTGTTTTTTTTTAAATAAATACTAAATGGGAGGTGATTCATTACATGATAATCTTACATGTTAAACATGATATGGATGTATATCATAGCAAGATAGAGATAATGAAGTCATAATCAGCTTTGAAAATTAAGTTAGAAGAATAACGGTTTTAAATGATTCCTACAATGAAAGAGGAGAAAAGGTTAGCAAGATCATTTATGCAAGAAAATGGTTATTACAGGAAAGTGCCACTCAAAAAGAAATGAAGGTGAGAATAAACATTAGCAGATGTGATGGCAAACAAGAAGATTAGGGCACATACCACCAGCAAATTATAAGGTAGCCCAGCAGTACCAGCACTGAAAAACCTGACTTGTGGAATAAGGTATAAGACTGAGAATTAGGGAGTCCAGTTTTCAATTCTTTCTCTGCTTCTCTCTTGCAACTTATTTCACTTTCATTTCTACTTTCATTTAATGACTATTCTCTTTATTCAGCTTGCAAAAGACAATATTTCTTTAGGGATTTGCACAGATTTTAGCTGAATACTTTTTCTTGTTTGGAAACCCTACATTTCTTGCTCTTTTCAGCATGATTTGAGTTTGCTGTCTTAAATGTGTCTTTTAGTTTGAATTTTGCTGATGTTCTAGCTATTGTACTCTTTTATGCTCTGCTATGTTAAAAAAGCATTGTGATATTACATAACATTTCCCTGAGTAGACTAATTTGGATAATCTTAAGAATGGAAAAAAAAAAAGTGCTCTAAAGCCATTTTTATTTCATGTGTTTGGACAAGGAGCATGGTCTAGTGGAGAGAGACAGAAATCTCTATAAGAAAAGTTATTCTACTGATTTAGGATTGAACCCTTTGGAAATGACTGACTGCAGAAGCCACTTAAAAGAGTGGAGTGGATGTTCAAATTTTAAAATGGTGAGCACAAGGTGTGATGAATCCTTCCTTTGTAGGATATAGGAGATCACTTGTTCAAAGGCATGAGAATGGATAATTCACAGATTTGAAATGTCTGAAAACAATATTAATTAAGGATTGAAAAAAGCTCCTGATATAGAATTAAAAAAAAGAATATAGCTGTCAAAGTTTTGAATTTAGATTAAGTCTGTGATAGTTTTACAGTATGCAGTGGTAGATTAGGAAACATATACAGATAAAACAATTATACTATGAGGTAAATAACTATGACACATCTGAATTTATACATATGCAGTATGATTGAATGCCGTGACTTCTGTGAGACCTCCAAGTTGCCACCAGTTTGGAAGTAATTGGAATCCAAGTGAATTATTTTGACAGATGGCACCAGATCCTGACAGATGGCAGCATAACTGAGCTAAATTCCAAATTTCAAAACCTAATCACACATATGACAAGCTAATAGTTCGAGACAGAAATGCACCCAGAAGGAAAAAGAAGCAGGGAGGGAGCTAGCAATGGATTCTGCAATTTTAGGTAAATTAAAGCAGATGTTGTTAATTTTTAAAGGGAGAAACTGCAGTTGGTTTTCACGACCAACATAGTGGGCTTCACTTGCTCCTTTTGTCCAGCTGCCAGTTCTTATTTCTGCCTTATTGTCACTTTGCAGAGGGTCCCTGCAGCCCTGTGCCCTGATACCGTCTGAGCGTTTGACAGATATGCTGCTGATCATCGCTGTGCATGCCACATGATATTTCACACCCCTACATCTGTCTTTTTCTGAAGGGTGTTATGGCGCTGAGTGGGTGTAAACCGAGAACAGAGCTAGCTGGCTAGCTTACATCATTGTTGTAAGCCTCCCCTGGTAAAAAATATTCTATGATATTTTGCTCTAGTAAGCCCAAGCTTTGCAAGCACTGTAGATGTCATTGGTATTCCCACTTTTTCCTCTCTGCCTCTTAAAGCTGACCACAATCTTTGTAAAATTATATATGCATAAGAACTTATTATATAGTGAGAAGTTTTTGCATTTGACATTTTTCACAAATTTTCACTTGTGGTTTGAAGTGCCAGTAACATTTCTAATAGTATTTGCCAGAGGCATTTAAAGAAAGACTCCAAGACATATAAGTCATATGAGAATGTGCCTTTAAAAATCCCTTTCAGATGGCTTTGTTATGGAAGCTTCTTGTTTGAATTATTTCAGTTCCAGTTTTGTGATAAATCCTGGTAGAGATCCTTGGAAAATTAAACCTGGACTTTCAATCCTTGGAAAAAAATACTTTCATAGTTCTGATTTCCTCAAACTTTCCTATTACTCGTCTGCTCTTCAGCTATTAACTGGGAAACTCAGATGCCAATGGCTCTGGAAAAGGGATGTGAAGAGGTGCGATGGAGTCATGGTGTCACCCCTTATATGACTGTCATGTGTAACTAAACATCTGTGAGTAAGGGACCAGGTGAGTATGTCTTCTCTGGTAAAATCAGGTAAAACTGTCTTCTCCAGCCACAGAAATGTTAAAAAGACCACCCACTGGTGAGACTGGAGGGGACAACTGACATGGACTACTCTTGGTCACTTTGTCACAAAGATCTCTAAATGTCAGGTTATTCTAAGACTGAAGAAGCTCTTCTGGCTGGAAACACAGGTAAAGAATAAAAAAAACAATAAATATCTGGAGCTGGCAAAAAGCGAGGGTGTGAACTGTGGGTCAAATGGACAGCAGAAGTAAGAAATGGGCAGAAATCAGAACAAAAAGCAAGACATTTTGTAAAGGGTGCAACTATGATCATAGAATTATCATGGAATAGTTTGGGTTGGAAGGACCTTTTAATGTCATCTGGTGCAACCCTCGAATATATCATGGAGCAAAGGTGTATAGTGACCAGGAAAAAATGTAATGAGGAGATTAGGAAAAAATATCAGGAAATGGCTTTAGAAAGCTTTATAGAAAAGTCTGTAGTGTTGACACAGTGGTACTGAGCAAGTGAAGCCCTGCTGATCCTCAGAGTACCCAATGCCTCACTGTCTTTGCAGCCTGCAGATCTTTCCTGTCCTCAGGAGTATTTGAATTCTTAAGAATTGTTAGCATTAGCAAATATGAGCTATGTTAGCATTTTTAAGAGTACCACTTTTATAGAATCCAGTTCAGCTTGCTTTCTATGCATAAGACAAAAAGCACACCAAAACTTAACTAAGACACCACTTGGATGAAGAACAAGGAAAAGCAGGTGAAATGTCCTTCTCAGATTTGGCATTTGGCTGCAGTTTTTTTCTGTGGCATTTCTCTTAAAGATTTAAGCATTCGCATTGAATTCATGAATCGTTGAAGGATGGCTGCAAAGTTGCGCGGAGAATTGATGACAAGTCATCAATATCTAATTTAACACCGCTATTTTGACGACTTCCTATTGTTATGATCAAAAACCTTATTTATGGGCAAAGAGGAAGCACATCGTATAAACATAAAGCGAAGAATTAATTGTTAGTATAATTGAAATCTGAAGAGTTCAAACTTAAACAAGTAGCTTAAACAAGAACTACTTGTTACATAAAAAGAAAGAGTGATAATGCATTTACTTTTTCTGGTGTTGCATTCACCCTTCCTTTGGCTCCTCTGGGTCCTACAGTTGGTGATGTCATCCTGGTGGGTGAGGATATTACAAACAGCTGTCAACATCTGGAGTCCTTCACCAGAAGGAATATGACAGTCATATTGATGTTTTCTTCTTTGTCTCTGCAGCATCCACTTAGGGACATTATTACATGTTTGGTAACATGTTCTTTCACCTTTTTTTTCCTTCTTTAGTCTGAAGTTTCAAGTTTTTTTAACTGACCTTTCCTGAGTTGTTCCTAGAGTGGGGTCTGCAGCAGCAGCCTGTGCCCCATCTCTTATCATCCCATGCCTGCACTCCTCTGTGCTCCATCCTATGCTTCCACTTCTCAGGGCCTGTGCTACTGTGCCAGCTCTGAATTTCTGTACACTACATCACTGGGTTGGAGTCATAAATATCTCATTCCACACAGAATAACTGCTTGTTACCGCTATCTGTATGAAACTGCAGTTATGCCACACAAAGATAAGTAAAGCAAATCAGCCACAGGCACCTAATTAATTAAAGAAATTGCTGTTAGCGCTAAATCAAGTCGTACAAATTGCAGGTAGGTTAAGAAAGGTTTGGACAGAGCAAGCCTCTGCCCTGAGGCACCGCAGGCTCAGAAGAAGGCATCTGGGCTGTTGCTGGCAGCAGCCACACAGTGTTGCAGGGCCACACTATATTCCAAGTGGACGTTATATGAATATATAACATGGTGATCCTAAATTTTCAAAGGAAAGCATAATTTCACTTTCCTTTGGCCGAAATTCAAGCTCGCTTATGGATGGATATCTTGTCTGTATAAAATGGGTGAAAATGCCAAATGATTTTATAACAGGGATACATTTTATGTTGCAAACTCTTCGTATGACAAATTGCTTCAGACAGTGCACTGAGTTTCTTTACTGGAAAGATGAAAAGCTCTCCTAAACCTTTATTGGTGAGTTTTTCCAAGAATGATAACTTCCTGGGGAATTAATAATAAAAAAGTATCTGTTCTCAAAAAGGAAGGAGGCAGATGTTTGTGTCGAAGAACTGGTCGGCTATGAAACAGACTAATTTAGTCATCCTCTTCCTCATACTACTGAGATGTCGATGTTTTTGTGAACTCTGTTGAGACACAAGAATATTTTTTGTGATGGAAGTAGTCAGATGTAACTTTGTGTTGGAGGTACAGTAACTATGGAGAAATAAATATCTCATATTTATGCATACAGAGCACACCATTATTCCTGTGCTCCTTGAAGTATATGGCAGTTCTTCTGCTGATTTTACTCAGATGTATTTAGCTGTATAGACTTCTAGTTGGTGGAGATTACTCTTAATCTTTCCTGGGGCATAATGCTCTATTTTTTCCCCATACTGGGTTTTACCAAGAGCAGAGCTCCTTGAAGACAGACATAAATGCTTCCTTTCTTTTCTTTCTTCTTTTTTTTTTTCCCTTAATTTTTTTTGTAGTTTGGCCCCAGTCTAGCCAGCTTTCATCTTTTTGATCTATGGACTGACTCATTTGAGTGGGTCACTTTCTCACTCAGTGATGCACGAGGTAATTTGGAGGCAAGTGACAGGTATAGCAATCAATTAAACCTAGGTTATCTTTATGTATATCATACTAAATGTGAATAACTGGTCTTTGCAAAAGTATCATTTATTTTATCCTTTTTAACTTCCTTTATACTATTTCATGTACTCATATCGAGAATGGGATTTTTCCCTCTCCAAGATGCTTCTGTTTCCGGGCATAGTTTTTCTTAATAACATGTCCCATCGTCATAAAGACAGGCAGGATGTGAAATATGTAATTTGTTAATTAATGGATGCTTTGTCTGTCAAATATTTAATAATAATAAATATATGAAGTCTGAGCAAATGTCACAGGGTTTGCACTGTTTTTCTAATGGCTTACATCTGCCATAACTAGCTATTAGCTGACCTTCAGAAAAATGGGGCATATATTCCAAAAAATACTTATGTTTTAAAATATTAGCCAGTTATAAAGGTTGGCTGATGTCTAACTCAAGGTAACCACAAGGGCTCAGTAAGGGCTGGGCTAATTTTCCTGGAAGAAAGCATTTTGTGTAAGGTGCTGTTTTGTAAGCAAGTGGATGGGAACAGCACAGGCTGGGAAGCTGTTTGGCCTTCAGCATGGCCATTTGAGAGGTTGGCTGCAGATCGTGGAGGGAG
>VWZZ01004279.1:70086-87433 GCA_013399095.1 Psophia crepitans | reverse complement strand
GGAGGGAGGGAGGGAGGGAGGGAGGGATGGGAGGGGGGTGGATGGATGGATGGATGGATGGATGGATGGATGGATGGATGGATGGATGTCTAATGTTCATTCACTGAAGAGGGGGCTGAATATTATTTTCTTTACACTTCCCAACGCTCTCAATAATCAGCGAAGCCTGGTGGCTTCCTTTGAGCTATGGAGCCTCACACTGTAGCTGAGCACTAACACAGATCAGTGAGAATCTTTTCAAATAAACGCCCTACTGATGTCATCAGAACAAGGCATGATCTGGCAAGGCGCTGAGCACTTACATATTTCCACTGATTTCAACAGCTTGTCCCAGGAGACAGTCAGCACCTTGCAGGCGTCCACCTTCTGGCTCTTTGACTACTTTGTGACTACATCCTGAATCACCCAAGTAAGGAGCAGTTTTGTTAGCCAGAAGCTTGGGATCTCGGTGCTGTTGGGCTGTTCTCCCCAGGTAAATCACATTTTTCACTTCTAGCCTTGTTAACGCAGGTCTGTATTGCTCCTGCTTACCGATGCACGTCGACTCCCATGCTGAGACTCTAGGACAGACTATGTAATGGTTTTGTCTGAAGAAGCTGGCTTATGGCTGTGAAACAGTTGCCATCACATTCTCTCTTGCTTTGATGTATCCATAAAAATGTATTAGCATATTTGCATTGTTCATCTGTAGACCATGAATTTTAATGGAGTAAAGCTTGACTGTATCCCTCCAGAATATAGACGGTAAAAATTAAGTTAATGGAGAAAATCAGGTGTTTATTTGTATATTTTTTCCTTTTTCTACCCAAACTAGATAACTTTCAGATCACTTCCCCTCTCCTCCAGCTGTCTAGTACACCAACACCATTTTCAAAGAAGTTATGCAACATTTAGAAATCTTTCTTTTCCTGATTATTAGTGTGATAATGTTGGAGTAATCCACCCATGCAGAGAAATGAAAAGAAAGATGCCTAAAGCTGTAATTCTCACATTTCCTGTTTTTCTTTCTGCTGATGCTATTGCTTTACCAGTCCCTGATCTGCAGGTAGATAAAGTGATTTTCAAATAAAGAAAACTATCTATTCTCAGTCAGCTGCACCTACTCATTCATACCACTCAAAAGACATTAAGTATGCCTTTGAGCTCAAGGAATTTGGGAAATAAATGCTATGCAGTTTCTCAGGTTCACTTCACTAGTCCATTGCACCACCTCCCTGATGGAGATTCCCAAGAGTTCTTAATGGAAATTCCTAGAAGTCAACCGAATCAAACTGCCACACCAAATAACAGCCATCACCTCCCCTGAGTTGCCATTGTGTCTGTTTGCTTCATCATCATACAATGTACAGTAGAAAATACCAAAACACCGTTCATTGTGATGAGGAATCTAAGTGCATTTGTACAAAGGGAGGATGTTAGTAGAACTATATATTTTCATGTAGCATAAAAAAAGAAGGAGGGAAAAAGAAAAAGTGACAGTTCAGATTTTGAGGGTAGAGAAAGCTGTATTTGATGCTTTACAAAAAAAGGGGGAAACGTATTTGCTAATGCTTTGTAAATATGCACTAATAACTGGAAACTTAATCTTTTTTTTTTTCCTCCAAGAAACAGGGATATCAGAAACAGCATCAGGATTTCTGTCCTCCACACTAGCTGTTCTAAGTACATTTCTTAGACATCCAATGTTTCTAGATCAGGGACTGCATCAGGTTTGCATGGTAAGAGTTTGGTAGCAGAGGGGATACCGGGGTGGCTTCTGTGAGAAGCTGCTAGAAGCTTCCCCCACGTCCAACAGAGCCAATGCCAGCCGCCTCCAAGATGGACCCGCCGCTGGCCAAGGCTGAGCCCATCAGTGATGGTGGTAGAGCCTCTGGGGTAACAGAGTTTAGAAGGGAGAAAAAGGTACTGCACAACAGCAACTGCAGCCAGAGAGAGGAATGAGAAGATGTGAGAGGAAAAAACCCTGCAGACACCAAGGTCAGTGCAGAAGGAGGGGCAGGAGGTGATCCAGGCACTGGAGCAGAGATTCCCCTGCAGCCCGTGAAGACGACCATGGTAAGTCAGGCTGTGACCCTGCAGCCCATGGAGGATGATGGTGGGGCAGATATCCACCTGCAGTCCATGGAGGACCCCACACCAGAGCAGGTGGATGACCAAAGGAGGCTGTGACCCCATGGGAAGCCTGTGCTGGAGCAGGCTCCTGGCAGGACCTGTGGCCCCATGGAGAGAGGAGCCCACGCTGGAGCAGGTTTGCTGGCAGGACTTGTGACCCCGTGGAAGGGACACACGCTGGAGCAGTTGGTGAAGAACTGCAGCCCATGGGAAGGACTCATGTTGGAGAAGTTGGTGGAGTACTGTCTCCTGTGAGACAGACCCCAGGCTGGAGCAGAGGCAGAGTGTCAGGAGTCCTCCTCCTGAGGAGGAAGGAGCGGCAGACACAACGTGTGATGAACTGACCACAACCCCCATTCCCCGTCCCCCTGTGTCACTGAGGGAAGGAGGGAGAGAAACGAGGAGTGAAGCTGAGCCCAGGAAGATGGGAGGGATGAGTAGAAGTGTCCTAAGATTTAGTTTTATTTCTCATTATCCAACTCTGATATGACTGAAAATAAATTAATTTCCCCAAGTCTAGTCTGTTTTGCCCGTGATGGTAACTGGTGAGTGATCTCTCCCTGACCTTATCTCAACCCAGGACCCTTTTGTTATATTTTCTCTCCCCTGCCCAGCTGAGGAGGATAGTGATAGAGTGGCTTTGGGGGGCACCCACCCTCCATTCAGGGTCAACCCACCACACGGATTTATCATTCAGACCTTCATTGGGATTTGTGTGCTCATGAGTTTTTCTTGAAATAGTTGGAGTGAAATAGTTTTCCAAAAAGCTGATATTGGAAGGAATTACTCTAGGTTAGAAATATGACATTCTATCTCTTTTAATTTTATTTATAGACTTCTCCACTGAGTAGATCGATTATTCTGATTGCCTCTTAATCAGTAATGGATTTAGCCTCCAAATGCCCTAGAAGGTTAGGTAAATACTAAATATCTCCACTTTCAAAAAGGGAAAGAGAGATGGGGAGAGAATAGTAGCTTAAGTTTCCATGGTATTGAGCAGCTGCTTTTTAAAGATGAAGTCAATAGAAAAAACAGCTCTCTGTAGCTGTGCTCAACAGTATTTCTGAAAATCAAGCAATAATGGACTTAATTAAGTCACCAAGTAAGTCAGTACCAGAGCTAAGAATACAGCTGAGGTTTTGTAACTGCCTGTTAGACTTTATCATAAAACTTTTTCTTTTTTTAGTCAGCAATCAGAAATGAGCACTGATTACAATAATTGTAATACATATGACTATGAGATTAAATACAGCATAAGACTATCTGCAGTTTCTTCATAGACTAATCTATGATTTAAGTAATATGGCCAGTTTATAGAGTACCAAAAGGCAGAGAGAATAAAAGCAGTAAGACAAGGTGTTGTGGGTTGACCCAGGCTGGAGGCCAGGTGCCCACCAGAGCTGCTCTGTTCCTCTCACTTCTCCTCACTCCTCTCTCTGGCCACAGTCGCTGTTGTGCAGTAACTTTTTCCCCTTCTGAACTCTGGTATCCCAGAGGCACCAACACCATCACTGATGGGCTCGGCTTTGGCCAGCGGTGGGTCCGTCTTGGAGCCGGCTGGCATTGGCTATGTCCAAGGCTGACAAAGCTTCTAGCAGCTTCTTACAGAAGCTGCTCCTGTAGCCCACCCTGTTACCATAACCTTGTCATGCAAACCCAATACATGAGTGCAGTTGTACCTTCATGTCCTACCCTAGGGAACTAAGTGATCTTAGAAATGTCTAGGGAGATTACATGAGGGCACATGTCTCAGACGTAAATAGGCAATACTTCATCTCCTGCAAAACATTCATGTTTCAATACCTTAGTGAATATCGGATGGCAGGTTCTTCTATTTCTTGATGTTATAACAAGTTATTTTTTTCCATGTCCTGAAAAACAGAATATACATTTCCAGTGCTCTAGGTATTTTCAATGCTGGGAGAAATCAAGAGTCAGAATTAATCTTCTGTCTTGACCCACAAAGCCAAGGTCTTAGTTCATTTTAATGGGAGCTTTGTGTGTGTAAGAACTGCCACTTTATTATTATTAGTTATTTTACTGCAGTAATGCTGAACAATCGCAGTTGTGTCTCCTCAACCCTGTGTTCTTAGGCAGTCCAAAAATACAGATAGTTCTCAATTGCAGAGAGCTCAAAGTTTAAAGGCAGACTTAGCTCACCTATGCTAAGCAACTAAACATGGTCTGTAGTACAAAAAGATCCTGTAGCCAAGAGAAGGCAATACACAGCCCCCGGCTGTAATTATCATCTGAAGAAACTTAGACTGGCTGAGCTCCTTGCTTATGCTTCCCAGTTCTGAACCTAAAGTTAGGAAAAACGAGTCTGTGGCTAAGTCACAGATATGGCAGATGACTTGTAGGCACAGTGTTACCTGGAGCTGAAAATGTGCCCATTAACCCCAAAGTCATTATCATCCCAGGTAAGTTGATTGTCATTGTGTTAAATTGCAATCAAGAACTACTACTAACCCTTATGCATTATTCCCTTGTGCATTATACATGATTATGTAAAATGTGTTCACCTAATGATGTGTTTTTATGACATATATATATATATATGGATGTGGCAAAAGGCTTCATGCTGAGATCTGTGTGTTGATGTACCAAAAAAAAGAACCCGATTACAATATAGTTAAGAACTGGCACATTTCTTCACAAAACCTATTCATCATCAAGACTTGAGGGAGGGAGATTTTAGCCCTTCCTAGTGTCCATCAGCAGAACTGGGATTGGGCTCTGTGCTTGTTTTGACTGGGATGGCATTAATTTTCTTCATAGTAGCTAGTATAGGGCTATGTTTTGGATTTGTGCTGATAATACAGAGATGTTTTTGTTACTACCAAGCAGTGCTTACACAGAGCCAAGGCCTTTACTGCTTCTCACACCAGCCCACCAGCGAGTATGCATGAGGAGTTGGGAGGGGACACAGCCAGGACAGCTGACTCCAATTACCAAAGGGTTATTCCATACCATATGATGTCATGTTCAGCATATAAATGGCTGAGGAAAGGAGGAGATTGGAGTGATGGTGTTTGTCTTCTCAAGTAACTGCTATGCATGATGGAGCCCTGCTTACCTGGTGGTGGCTGAACACCTGTCTGCCCATGGGAAGTGGTGAATGAATTCCTTGTTTTCCTTTGCTTGCGTGCATGGCTTTTGCTTTACCTATTAAACTGCCTTTATCTCAGCCCACGAGTTTTCTCACTTTCACTCTTCTGATTCTCTATGTCATCCTGCCAAAGGGAGGAATGAGAGAGCGGCTGTGTGGTGCTGAGCTGCTGGTTGGGGTTAAAACATGACAGATTCCAGATTAAGGAACCTAAATGTAAGTGTCTGTAGGCATGCTGTGTGGTTAGGCTTCCCTTACAGTCAAATAAGAAATCTAATCTGGAGGTAAATTCAGTCACCTAAATATGAGCAGCTAGTGTTATTTGAGATACTCTAAAGTGTGTGAGATATCTACACACGTGAAGACATAGGACTTCCTGCACACCTGTGCTCTTCTGGGTCAGAAGATACCTGATAGGTTGCAGTGTCTTGAACAACGTTTGTGTGCAAGCAAAGAACTGAGTCAAGCCATAGGTCTTCGGTTCTTGTGGTGGGAACTCAGACACCTATCTCAGTATGTGGATACATATATACAGCTAAATGTAGTTTTTCAACAGAATCTTACTTCACATCCTTAATTCAGCTCCTAAATTTCTACATCTAAATTAGATGTCTACACTTGGTCTTGCAACCAGAGGTCAATATAGAGACAAAGTAAAAAAGGTACTTTGGGGTGTTGCGTAACCATTTTCTTTCCTTGTATGTTTTTGTGAAATGACTTATACTCTGAAATACTAATTTCTCACCACTGTCTATAAAGGGAGTCTAATCTGACAACACAAACTATGACCTCTCCATTCATAAGCAGCCACCTTTGATCAGGATACCAGCACAGATGATGATAAAATCATATCAAAAGGGTAATGCATTTTCAAAATATGAACAGCCATTAACTTGGTGCCAGAATATTAAAACTACCTTGTCAATCATTCATTTATTCATGAAGGAATCCTTTCTGAGCAAGAGGATCTGATGGATCTAAATCTGAATGGAACTGCAATACCTGTTAGAATACACAAAGTTGTATGAGTCTTCAAATCACATCATCATCTACGAAGACTAAGCCAAGGACAGAGATCATACCCAGTTATCAGACCCTCAGCTGTACAATTTTGTTAAAGAACAAACAGAGTGGGGGGCGTATGTATATAAGCATATGTGATGATAGAAGCAAAATGCAGCTGTAAGCTGCATTTTCATTTTCTTTCCTTGCATCTCTTTCTAAAAGATTTGTATTTTGTATATTGTCTCTGTCTAATCAATAAGATTCACTGCTTCCAGAGAGCAACAATTTGTGAGTATGTTCCCTGTTGATAGGGAAAATCAGGTTTAAGATAGAACTTTAATTACGACTGGAACAGATTTATGATAGGCAGTGTCGCATTAAGATACGCAGAGAAGGCACCGTGGATATATGTTTGCTTTAGCTAATGATGCTGTCTCCTTTCGTTGTATTCCCTTCTAGAAGCCCTCCATCGCCAATGGGCAACAACAGCAAATACATCCCTGATCTATACAGCTGGACAATTATGACACTGTTTGGATTTAGTTCCCCAGAATAACTGCAGTTTTGTTAGATGCTTTAAATAAGGTAACAATAATAAATATCCTGCACTGCCTTTTTAACGGTAAATGGATAAAGTGAGATGTTTTCAGGAATATTTAAATGAAAACAGCAAACCGTACACAGATTGGCAATGTAAGATAGAACAAAACCATTAACCCCACTTCTGAAAATGCACTTCCACTCCCTGAAAGGCAGGCATTTAAAGTGTGAGGCTGCTTTTGGAAGTATGTGGCTTCAGAATAGTTCTTTACTGTTATCAGGCTTGTATTATTTTACTATGCACTGACAATGAAAGCTAAATACCTTTTTTTAATGCCTGCTTTTCTAGCGAATTATCTTTGATGTCTCTTACCCTTTTTTTTTCTGTCTGTAGAGGATTGGATTCCATAACAATATGGTACTTCTTACTCTTTAAAGAAAAATAGAAGTAAAAGACATTGCTATCTCAGTCTTTTTCTCACAGGAGTGGACTTAGCATTTGGGAATTCCAGATTCCTCGTTCAGACACATCCACTGGGAAGCAAACACACAGGCACTTGCCCACACACATTTGTGTATGATCCATAACTGTGTGACTGCATCTTGCTTTCATGGGTGAACGAATAAGAAGTACATCTGTTCAGTGAGAACTTAACTTACTCTTTGTTTTGTGAAAGAGGGCTTGTGAGATATTCTTCTTCACTTCCTTCTGTTCTTACCAGAATCTACACCCGTCTCCCCCAAAAAAAGAGTAGAAACTGCAGTCTGTTTTGAAAGAAGACTGAAACATTTTTTTCCTACATCTCTTAGCACCAACTTCATGTAATATTCCACTCTGCCAGACTCACCAGCACACACCCAAACAGATGTTATACTTGCCAAGGCATCTTCACAGACATGGTGATTAGTACTCCTACAATACAGCCAGCAAAACCCATTGTTCATATGCTTTTACCCCAGAATTTGATATATGTCATGCACTGCACAAAATGTCCCCCTGGAAATTGTGTGGGTGACACTTAACAACTACTATACACCAGAAAGACCTCATGCAGAGAACTGGTAGCTGATAGAAACACACAGTTATCAGCGGAAAACATTTTCCACAAAATAACCACTTCACTTCCAAAAGCAACAGAAACCTAGAAAGTAACTTCTAAAGGCAAGCCTAAAAAATGGAATTCATAACCACTGGATTATAGGAATTATGGTCTCAGCAGAAACACCAGTTCTGGAGTTCATTACAGTCTTTTTTCTGCCCCCCTTTCTGTTTTACAATCAGTAATGAATTTTTTTCCTTACTGCTTCTGTTCTCTCTCCCCCTACCAATACCCCAGAGCTACTAACCGTCCTCTTTTGTGTAACTGATTAACATAATGAGGCTGGACTTACAGCAATTGTGTTCTGTCATCTCGGATTTTGTTGCTCCTTATCACACTGGATGAAGGGCATCTCCTTTTTCCAACTAACTCACCTGGGGTTCAAAAACGATGAACCTTCTCCCAAAAACCTTGTTCCTGCAAAATTATTTTCACAATGTGACAATGTACTCTTCTTCTTCTTGTTTAAATAAGGAGAGTTGCTTTCTCTCAAACCAGTATTCAGTGTAGTCAGTGCTGAAGGAAAAAATCTAACTGCACTTCCGGCTGTGTCTACAAAGCGACGTGAGGGAATATGACCTTCAGGAGAGAATTTGCTTCTTGGGAACTAATGAAATTTATCTATAGGTGCAGAATGGGATTCATGTCTTACAAAAGCTGATTGTCCCCAAAGAGAAAAGAACAGGCCACAGAGTGAAGTGCGATTGTTTGGGTTATTCTGTAGGTATGATTGACTTTAGTCTGGAGGTCTCCTAGGCTGATCTCTACAGAGGAGTGTTAGAGTCACAGTTAGAGTTTGAATGGGATGAGCAAAGAGCAGTGCATGCAAAGTTGTCTGGTTAGCTGAGGCTAGCAAGCGATGGCAAGCAGGTGCTGTTTCATCAGGCCGCATCTGGAGTATTGTGTCCAGTTTTGGGCCCCTCAGCTCAAGAAGGACAGGGAACTGCTAGAGAGAGTCCAGCGCAGAGCCACGAAGATGATCAAGGGAGTGGAACATCTCCCTTATGAGGAAAGGCTGAGGGAGCTGGGTCTCTTTAGCTTGGAGAAGAGGAGGCTGAGGGGTGACCTCATTAATGTTTATAAATATGTTAAGGGTGAGTGTCGGGAAGATGGAGCCAGGCTCTTCTTGGTCTCATTAAGTGATAGGACAAGGGGCAACGAGTTCAAGCTGGAGCATAGGAGGTTCCGGGTTAATGTAAGGAAAAACTTTTTCACCGTGAGGGTGACAGAGCACTGGAACAGGCTGCCCAGAGAGGTTGTGGAGTCTCCTTCTCTGGAGACATTCAAAACCCGACTGGACGTGTTCCTGAGTGATGTGCTCTGGGTGGCCCTGCCTTGGCAGTGGAGGTTGGACTAGATGATCTTTCGAGGTCCCTTCCAACCTCTACAATTCGGTGTTTCTGTGATACTGTGACTCTGAGCACCTGAGTTTAAGTCTCTATTCTGCCATATCTCTGTGACATGTTTAGGATGGCATTCAACAAACCATTCAGCTCTGAGGATCCTAAGAAGAGAAAAATTGATCTTTCCACTTTCACTGACATTTCATTTATCTAGTGCAGCAGTCTTTCAAAAGCAAGTGAACCCTGGCTGCCAGTATGATGGTATTGCATGGCTTATGTGTACATTTTTCAAGACTTGGCTCTGTAGAGCAAATTGTCCGTGACTGCACTGTGTAGGGACTGTCTGGCATCTCTTTGGAGCCTTTAAGTGTTAAAAGATTTTTATTTACTTGTTTGTTTGTTTGTTTGAATTGCAGGTAAGTAATTTGCTGCAGTAAAGCATTTTCATAACCCACTAGGCAAAAGTGTTGCATGAGTCAAGGTTGTACACTGTCAGCAAATGTGGAGATGTTGGAAGGAGCAAAGCCTCCAGGGACTCTTGGGACTGACGAGTGCATGGGAATGTAGGAGTCAAATCTCGTGTGATCTCATCTATGTTGCCTGCAATATATTTCTTCAGTGAGAAATCACTTGAGCAAAAATTTCTGGACTGCACATGGGGATCAGCTGAGAACATTCACTCCAGAAGGGAGTTAGGAGTGAATAAACACGCACGCTGGGTGGAGGACCAATGGAGAGGTCCAGACATCTAAACAGAAAGCAAAAGGTGAAGACTCATCTCCTTCCACCATTTAGGTGCTGAAAATTAAGCAAAGTGACCTATCTCTCCCCACTGACTACAGAGCACAAACATATATTAAAGGAGGTTTAATTTGTATGAGCTGTGCACAATGATTCAGCTAAATGGTGGTAGGGGGATGTTTGGACTAGATGATCCTTGAGGTCTCTTCCAACCTTCATTATTCTATGACTCTATGATTCTGTAAATCACAGAGTTCAGTACCCCAGCAAATTAAAGTTTGTTTGGAATATTTCCTGGCTATGAGGCCAAGTGGCAGTTCATTGAAATGGTGTGTATCCATCTTGCTAAAATCTCACATTCTCCAAAACCAATGACTGGGAATAGGCCTTGGCCTGTGTTCATGTCAAAATTGGATCTGAGTCTCTCTGGGAAAATGCTAGGTGGCATGGGAGCAAACAGAAGTGGTTAATAATATACATAATTCAATTCCAGTGCCTGGAAAAATGCCTTTGTACTGTTTAATTTACCAGCATGAGTGCAGTGTAGGTGTCTAAAATGTAGATGCAGGTAAAGCACCTATGGAATCTCACAGAAATCTCACTGAAATGAGTAGATCCAGGAGAGAGATTCAAAAAGGAGCTTGATTTTCTGCCTGAACTGAGCCTGCACCTGTCACTAACCACAATCTGACTGGGCATATTGATCTCCCATGGATCCAGCCTGCAGACTTGACCAGGTCACTCTGTGGATCCACTGTGATCTCTCTATTGGGTTCCCTTTCTGTGTAAGTCAGGGAGTGGAGAAGGCAACAGCAGATGGCTAAGGTTCTGTCTGACCTGGAATCAGGGTGTAGTTGGTCATGAACCTAAGTCCAGGAGTACAGAAATGTTTCCATTCACACACACAGTTTATGTACAATGAGAGATGTAAAGCTTGAGCAGGAAAATTCTTGCGATATGTCAAATTTGGAAGCACTGAAAATCATAGAATTCAAACATGTCATCATCCCTTGGTTGTCCATCTGTGCGATGGGGTTAGCAGCACTTTTCCATTTTTAGGTGTACATGGGGGTCCTGTATATAGGATAGGACTATATATAGTCTACTATATAGTAGATATAACTACTTTAGCACTGTGGTTTCTTTCTAGGTGGAAAAAAGTCAGAATCTTCAGTTCAGTACTGGATATTACCAATAAGGTCTCAATAATTCAGTCTCATTTTCTGGCTGATGTTGAGATGGGAAAAACAACATTAAAAATTCAGAATATTCAGACTGCCACCAAGCCAAATCTGACAGCACTAAATTCCAGATGCTTCTGAACTCTCTAATGATACAGCCGTTAAGCCTTTGATCGCTGCTTTGATTCAAAGGACATTAGCTGGCTGCTTTTCCATGCAAATACTCTGTACCTATATGCTTGCAGACTGGAAAGAAATCTGAGTGGGAGGAAGAAATTTTCAGAAAAAAAAAAAGTTCCTATGGCTCTTGTTGCTTAGCAACCACTGCCTTTGCCTCTGTGTGTTAAGAAAAATGGCATCCTTTGGAGTTCAACTCTCAAGCCTGGCTTGAAGAAAAAACAAGGGGGAATTAAAAGAAATGCACATTGTAGGCCAGGTTTCATACCAAATGTGAGACTGAAAGGGGCTAGGAGCAATTGCAGAGCCACTGCTCACCTGTGCCATCCAGCCAAAGGAAACAGGGAAGGCAGCGACAAGGAGTGAGGATCCATGACCCTTCTGGTTGGTCATAGGAAGGGTTATTTACAGAATCCATAAAATAGTGCAAAAACATAGAAGATGTCTTGTAAAGAGAGACTAAAATAGTTCAGTCCATTTCATGCATCAAAAAGAAGATGGAAGAGAGACTGCACTGTAGTAGATAAGTAGAGGAATGGGGGAAAATGCTTTGTATAAAAGGACTGCTCTGTCTAGGAGAGAAATGTTAAATGAGAACCAGTTCCAATGCCAGATGAAGGCACACATGTTTATGTTCAAATTAAGGTGCACATTTTTAACGAGGACAACAATTAAGCATCAAAGCAAACTGTCCAGGGAGTCTTGTATTCCTTATCACTTGAAGTCTTCAGGTTGAGATGGATACTGCTTAGAAAACACACCTTAGCCAAAAAGATTAGATACAAGGGAAACCAGCTGAAAGGAACTGTTATGTGATGCATGAGGAATCGATGTGGCTTTACTGTACATTTATCTTGAGACTGACAAAAATGGTTGGAATTTTTCCCTCAGTTAACGTGTGCATGGAGTGACTTTCCCTATAGCACCTACTGCAGCCTGACATAATGATGTCACCTCTGAAATATGAGGAATGACACCCTGAGCTTATTGGCTTATGTCATATAGTAGAATCTTAAACTTACCCAGGTAATGAAGTAACTGTTGGCACAGCCCTACTAAGTTTCTAGGATAATTTCAGTTCCACGAGAAAATGCAAAGCAGTTCTGTAAATTTTATTCCCATTCTGTTTTACCTATATCAATTCATAGTTGTTATGTATGAGGTTGTTTAAATTTCGGACCCATGAAAACAGCTGTTACAACCATTTGTGCCTGGACATCCAAATGTACGAGGTACAGGACAGACTGAAGAGGAAGAAACTTAGTCTAAAATTACTTTCTCGGCTTGCCCCATTGGATGCTGCCTCCTGATTTAGGAGCGTAAATGTTCTCAGTTTTCATGGCTGATGAGGGAGAGAAGTTGTACTCTTAAACTGGGTGTCCAAGCTGTGGTGCCTTGCTGTTCTGTAAAAGCATTTGCAAGTTCTTACAGAGAAACACTTGAGCTAGGGCACAGAACATGGCGGAACTAATTCAAAGGAAGAAAAACTTCCCTATCCATAAGAAACTTGAAACTTCAGGAGATGCTCAGTTTATTGGGTTTTGCGGCCAGTGGCCGCTGTGTCTTTTTCACCACAATTAGCAGAAGATGCAGGTCATACTAAAATACCGTTTCACACCAAAAGTCTGTGAAGAAACTCTTATATATAACACTTAACCTTCATGTAACTTGCACAAATACCGTACTGTCATGGTTTAACCCTGGTAGGTAGTAAAACATCACAAAACTGCTGACTCACCCCACCATCCAGTGGGATGGGGGAGACAATCAGAAGGGTTGAGACAGAGCAAAAGCCACTCACGCAAGCAAAGCAAACCAAGGAATTCATTCCCCACTCCCCACGGCAGGCAGGGGTTCAGCCATCTCCAGGAAAGCAGGGCTCCGTCACATGTAACAGTGACTTGGGAAGACAAACGTCATCACTCACATTGTCCCCCTCTTCCTTCTTCCTGCGGCTGTATATGCTGAGCATGACATCATATGGTACGGAATATCCCTTTGGTCAGTTTGGGTCAGCTGTCCCAGCTGTGCCCCCTCCCAGATTCTTGTGCATCCCCAGCCCACTCGCTGGCAGGGCAGTGTAAGAAGCAAGAACTGTTCAGTAATAACTAAAATGTCCCTGTGTTACCAACACTGTTTTCATCACAAATACGAGACATGTCACTGTACAAGCTATGAAGAAAATTAAGTATCTCAGTCAAAACCAGTACACATATATAGACTTCTCAGGTTGAACACATAAACTGTAGTTTTAATTTTCAAAATGTCATGTAAGACTATTAAGTTATATTGATGAGGTATATTTGACAAAGTTAGATGAAAAGGAAGACTGGATAAAATGACAGAATCACAGAGTGGTAGGGGTGGGAAGGGACCTCTAAACATCATCTAGTCCAACCCCCCTGCTAGAGCAGGATCACCCAGAGCAGGCTGCACAGGATCGCATCCAGTCGTGTTTTGAATCTCTCCAGACAAGGAGACTCCACAGCCTCTCTGGGCAGCCTGTCCCAGGGCTCGGTCACCCTCAGAGTGAAGAAGATTTTCTTCATATTCAGGTGGAACTTCCTGTGTTTCAGTTTGTGCCCATTGCCCCTTGTCCTGTCACTGGGCACCACAGAGAAGAGTCTGGCCCCTTTCTCTAGACATCCACCCTTTGGATATTTATAAGCACTCACCAGATCCCTTTTCAGCCTTCTCCAGGCTAAACAGCCCCAGCTCTCTCAGCCTTTCCTCACACGAGAGATGTCCAGTCCCCTTATCATCCTCGTAGCCCTAGCTTGAAAAAGAAGAAAAAAAGTTGATTCTACTGATGCATTGTGACTGAGAACAGCAGTTTTGACAGATGATTTATGGACTTTAAACAGGCAGTCTGCTTAATACCACTGCACTGCAATTATTTCCATCCATTCCCTCCATCACAGGCGTGAGGGTCGGTCAGTCTGGAAATTAGTTCCAAGTCACAAATAATCCTCCTGAACTCAAACATGAAATATTGTTGTCAATTTAGACACCTAAATTAGGCAGTAGAAATCTAGCCTTATGTCTTATTTAGAGAAAATGGGAAAATATACTTGGAAAATAAGCCAATTATACACATAAAAATTTACAACAATAAAAACATCGTGTCTATAATACTATAATATGTTGTTTCCTGTTTTCAAGGTTATTGCTCAAGTTGGTTTTCATCATTTTAGGTAAACCACATAGCTTTCATGCAGCTTGTTGCAAATCTGAATTATATTTGCCATGAATTGCAGCTGTCATTCACACAAAGATACTTATCAAAATGCATTGAAGGATCAAACCAGTTCAAAACCGCTGCATACTTAAATGCCTTGGAAGTTTGCTTTTATCAATAAAATGTCAAGTCATGAAAGTTTGTTTCAGATCATGAATGTGTTCTGGCAGGTTACCGGGACATCTGGCCAAAGCCAGTGACATGCAGATGAGAAGGTAATAGTAGCAACTGGTAGAAATTATGGCAACCCATCTGTCTGCTGATGTCCAATTTGCATGTTCAGATATGACCAAAAATTACATTAGTCCTACTAGAACTGGTATGACTCAATTTAGGGACTGAAATTATGATGAAAGAGCAACCTAAGATGACATCCAACACAAATATGTCCTCAGGCTTGAAGCAATGACAATGGAAAACCAGGATTTATGTTCTGATTGAAGGGGGAGTAGAAAATGCTATTGCCATGCCCATAGGAGCACCCTAAACACTTACTGTAGAGATATATTCAGTTTCTTATTTGTCGTGTGGCTCGGTTACATTTAACTGCATTATATAACGCAGAACAGCTTTGATATGATGGCAAAAGAGAGATTTTCCCCTGGTTTACACTGAACCTGGTGATTAGACTAATTGTCTCAGAGGAGAAACCAGGTAGACCTCTAGCTTCTGAGGTGACTGTCCTAATCACGTGTTGTTTTGGAAAAGATGAACACTCCTTCTTCACCTGGTGTGGTGCTGGCTGGGTGGTTGGTTGGTTGGTACTCGGTGAGACAATCTGTAGTATCCAGTGCAGTGGGTGGGGAGTGGGTCACTGCCTTGTTCAAGGTTCTTGGCAGGGTTGACTCTACAGTGCCCTCAGACCATGGCAGTCCTGCGCCAGAGTAGATCTGCAGGAAGCTTCATTCCTGGTCTGTTAGCGCTGCAGCATGACCTAGCAGCTGAGTGACTGAAGTCTGAGAAAATAAGTCTTGGAGTCTCTTACGCACAAAGACTCTTAGATAGGACATGGGTATTTGACTCTTTAATGGATTTGGCTCTAGGTGAATTTTTCATGATAGTAATGCTTGCAACAGTCCTGAACTGCTCTCATTTTTCCTGCTATATTATTGGGGGGAGGGGGGGGGGAGGGGAAGGGAAGATGATTGTAAATGATGATAATGATAGCACCGCCAGGCATTTCTAATTCTGAATTATTTTCAGAACATGAGAAAAAAGGACAATAAGCGATTTTAGAAATGGAATATAAGAATGACAATACAGTTTGAAAGGAGATGTAGTTTAGAAGATAGGTTAAGGCTATAAAATGATTATGATTAATAGTCCTTCTTTTGGTCTTCAGAAACAAAGTGAAAAAGGAAGTTAAAGGACCAAATATCACTGCAAACTTCTATGAGATACTCACATGATCTTTTAGTGGGATCTACTGGTGGAAAAAACATTACCAATTCCATTTCTCTACCCACTCTTAGTTCCCAATTCAGCAAGACATGTAAAATCATGTAAAATCATTCAGCAGTCTAATTCAGAAAGGACCTCTTAGAGTCCTGTGATTCAATTCCTGCTCAAAGCGTAGTCAGCTAGATCAGATTGCTCAGTATCTTGCCTGGTCAAGTTTTAAATATCTCCAAGAATGAAAATTTAATACCGTCTCTGAGCAACCTGTTCAAATATTTGACCACCTGCATGGCAAACAAACATCACCCACTCGAATTTCCCATGTTCCCACTTGAGTCTGTTGTCTCACAGTTTCCCATGCATATCTGCTAATAGTTTTGTTCCATTTTCTCTGTGTCTTCACATCAGGTAATTGAAATTGCACCAGGGGAGGTTTAGATTGGATATTAAGAAAGATTTCTTCACTGAAAGGATCGTCAAACATTGGGACAGGCTGCCCAGGGAAGTGGTTGAGTCACCATCCCTGAAGGGATTTAAAAGCTATGTAGATGTGGTGCTTAGGAATATGGCTTAGCATGGCTTGGCAGTGCTGGGTTTATGGTTGGACTCCATGATCATGAGGGTCTTTTCCAATCTAAATGATTCTATGATTCTATGGCATACATATACTGAATTCGAAACATTTTTCAGAGCTGTAGATACATGAGAGTTTGTCAATGCACTTGGTTACCTTCACTGGGATTGCATGCATAATGGTTAGTCAAACTACCTCTTTATCTGATTAGTATTGGCGAAGGTGACAGTGGTAAGTGACAGAGGCAGCCTCTTCCCAACAGAAGAAATGGAACAGACAAATTCAACTTGTACTCTCTGGCCCAACCTCCTTGTCATTGTGGGTATGGAAAGGCATTCCCCACTGTATTAGTTTTGTCTGGGATAGAGTTAATTTTCTTCACAGTAGCTAGTACAGGGCTGTGTTTTAAATTTGTGCTGAAAACAGCCCTGATAATATAGAGATGTTTGCATCACTGCTGAGTAGGGCTTACACAGAGCCAAGGCCTTTTCTGCTTCTCACCCCACCCCACCAGTGAGTAGGCTGGGGGTGCTCAAGGGACTGGGAGGGGACACAGCCGGGACAGCTGACCCCAATGACCAGAGGGATATTCCATACCATATGGCATCATGCTCAGCATATAAAGCTGGGGGAAGAAGGAGGAGGAAGGGGATGTTTGGAGTGATGGCGTTTGTCTTCCCAAGTAACTGTTACATGTGACAGAGCCCTGCTGTCCTGGGGATGGCTGAACCCCTGCCTGCCATGGGAAGTGGGGAATGAATTCCTTGTTTCGCTTTGCTTGCATGTACAACTTCTGCTTTATCTATTAAACTCTCTTTATCTCAACCCA
>VWZZ01004279.1:52553-69781 GCA_013399095.1 Psophia crepitans | reverse complement strand
TAAACAAGCCCAGTTCCTTCAGCCGCTCCTCATAAGACCTGTGCTCCAGACCCTTCACCAGTTTCGTTGCCCTTCTCTGGACACGCTCCAGGGCCTCGATGTCTTTCTTGTGGTGAGGGGCCCAAAACTGGACACAGTACTCGAGGTGCGGCCTCACCAGGGCTGAGTACAGGGGGACAATCACCTCCCTGTTCCTGCTGGCTACACTATTCCTGATACAGGCCAGGATGCCGTTGGCCTTCTTGGCCACCTGGGCACACTGCCGGCTCATGTCCAGGCGAGCATCAATCAGCACTCCCAGGTCCTTTTCCTCTACACAGCTTTCCAGCCACCCCGCCCCCAGCCTGTAGCGCTGCCTGGGGTTGTTGTGGCCAAAGTGCAGGACCCGGCACTTTGCCACATTAAACCTCATCCCGTTGGCCTCTGCCCAGCGATCCAACCTGTCCAAAGATGTCTTCTTGTTTGTCAGAGAAGAAGAGCTGTGCTGCCAAAGAGGTTGGACTATTTGGAAAAAGAGAGGGATCATGATGAATATAGCACAAAGACAGTCTCAAAAGTGGCTGAGGAAGACACGTGATTGCTGAGATGTAGCCTGAGAGAGACATTCAGACTCAGCACAGCTCTGGTAAGTTAACTGATACAGGGAAAATCTATTGGGAAGAGATTGACATTATCAAACGTTGAGTGAGAAAGACCAAGAGAAACCTGTTACCAAGCTTTGAGACCAAAGGGGATTCAAACTTACTGTTTATTGGGCTCTATGTCAGGGTTCTGGTATTAGCTCAGTAAGTGGTAATATCATGAATATATAGTGACACGTGACATTTCTTTTCTGAATAAGCTGGTAACTTCACAAAATTTGTGGAAGGGAGCAGAGTAATTTGGACTAGGTGGAAAACCAAGGGCTCTTCCCCTGCCCCTACAGAGGGAATGTAAGGATGTCTCAATGGACTGCGGTGCCACAAGCACGTACTTTGTGTATGGCACATAACCAAAAGGCACAACAGAACTTCCAGGCCCCATCCTTGGAAGTGTTCAAGGCCAGGTTGGATGGGGCTTTGGACAATCTGGTCTAGTGGAGAGTGTCCCTGCCCATGGCAGCGGGGTTGGGACTACATGATCCTTGTGGTCCCTTCCAACCCAAACCTTTCTATGATTCTATAAAAATCTGCAAGTGTTCAGGGGCCGAAGACTTCAGCTTCTATTCTCATGTTGCCATTTGGCCTTAGTCTACGAGTAAAATTATTTCATTTATTTACATTTTAACAAATCTATTCATGGGGCTTAATTGGCTTTTATGAACCTAGAAAGTAGTCTCAGAAGTTCACAAATCCAAAAGATTTGCCCATCTCTAGTATAGCTTTGAATAATCGGGACAAATTGGATTGACTTTGTTTTGCAGAAGAAGAAACCACGCTGGCTGTTCTTAGGATTGCTTTTCAAGTGTTTCCTTTTGATCTAAATGTTCTCCAATTGATGTCAATTAATGTCAAAATGACTGCTTTCTATTTTCCCACCATTTCTTAAAGTCTTTACAAATAATGGTCAGTGGACTGTGAACATCTTGCCTGCCCGTATCTGCCCAGCCTTACACAGTTTTTGAATGTAGGCAGAACTGAAACTTTAAAAATACTTATCTAGTTCCTGAGGCAATGGAAAAGCTAATTAATTTCCAATATTTTTTTTTAATGGCTGTAAGAAAGCTGTTACAAGACAAAAGCAAAGTTCCTTTCTCTTGGGAAATCAAACAATAGCTTGAAAGTCCAAGATCAAGGAACCTATGCCTTGCAAAACCCCTTTTCTGTGTTACAACAGCATGCAACAGTGCACATACCCAGAAAACATCCAAAAATGTGGTTTTAGACAACATCCTGAAGACAAATAGGATAGAAATACTTACCTGATTTTTAGTGGTATTCTGTACCTTTAACAAAGAAGAAACATTTTCCTCTTCATTTGCCTGTCTTTGCTAATAAACCGAAGTGATGAGTCTGGCTAGAGCTGAGTGCAGAATAGGGAATGACTTTCTGTCAGAGGCCACAGACAATCATCTTGTGCTGTGCCCCTTTTATTATTATTTTGATAATTGCTTCATATTCCCAGAAAAAGAGCACCTTTGGGCTGGATCTAGAAATTCTTAGAAGCTGCAGAGGAAGATTTTTTTTAATTTTCATTTTCTGTTGCAGGAAGTTTTGGGTTTATTCCTGTCTGAAGAAAAACATGATTATGTGTCTAACGATACAAGGAGAGAAAACCAAACCTTACGTTTTGTGCGCTCAGAAATATGCCTTTGGTATAGGTAGTTGAAACCAGTCCTATTAAAAAAGCTGATGAAAAACTGAAAAGCAGACCTACTTTCTCACACAACTTGCAACTCTTTTTTGTAGAACTCATTATCATATGATATTGCTGAAGCTAAAAGCCAAGGGAGAGTAAGGCGGTTTTTTAAAAAAACTCATCCTTTTTCAGGATTACAAGGTTATTCAGAATTATACTAATGGCCATTGATGACAAGATTATGCAGGGGCTTTTTAAAGGAAGATATGAGAAGGGCAGGCTTACTCACTGTGGGGTTTACGGAGGGAAGAGGCAACATGGGATGCTAACAGAGGCATGGCTCAACCTTCAGAGCCTGAGGTCCCTGGTGCATCTTTTCCACTGCTGGTTGCCTGCAGGGTTTCCTGCCACAGCTGCCCACAGCCTGTCAAGCACAGGATATTGGACTAGCAGCATAACTGCTCTGATGATAATTCTTGAATTCCCGTCGTCTGTACTTGAAGATGTAAAAGAACCGATGTGCAAAACTCACACCAGCTTCCAGTGGAGGGGGCAGTAGCTCACTGGGATTCTTTATTCCAACCTGAAAACAATCACATCAAGGAAAAAGGCTCCTTCCATTGCCTTCCCAGCCTCTACAAAATGGCATCTTAAATCGGGCGCAGATTTGATCTCAAAACAGGAAGGATTGTGAGTAGTGCATTCGGCCCTGTGGACGGAAAAGGGACAGAACATTTGCCCCGTTAATTCTGTAGCCAGTTTTTGCTGTGACAGATCTATAAAGCTTTTCAGAATCAGAAAAACTTTAGTCAGATGTGAATCCTTTGAGAGGAAAATTAATTACAAGTATCCCCTCACCTGTTATAAATAACGTGAACCTAGTTTCCTAAAATGATACTTCAAAAGCTCTCTTCCTGTTCTGATACTAGTTACATTACAATAATTTTCAGTGTTGCAAGAAGCTGATGGATTGAATGCAGTGATTTCCTGAACTCTCAATTCTAATTAAAATTCTGCAGGCTGACAACATAAAATATGAGTCCGAGTAATAATCCAAGGTCACTTTTGTGCTGCATAAAGTAACTTACTTGAAGTGTTGTACTGATTAGGAATATCTAACAGAACACATGCTCCGTCCCTGTGCTTATGGTTGTGTGACTTATTAGCTTGAAGGACAACTTTCTGTCTTTGTCAAACAGACCTTGTCAAAAGAGAGAAAAGAGATTTTGAAGTCTGAGCAGGAGCCTGAACAACACAAAAGATTCCTCGTCATGGGGAATTAATAAAAAATGGATGGTTTCCTTATTTATGAATAATATGAAGTATTTGTAACATTAATAAAATATATTGCTTACTGTAAGGCAGATGTTTAATGAGCACAGAGCTTTGAACTCTCCCAAGAAGGGGGGCAAAAAGAGGGATGTGCAGAAATGTCTCTCCTGCCAATTCCCTTTTTCTGCCTGTTCCCCTTCCAGGGACTGGCACGCAGCATTGTCAGTGGTTTGATCCTAATGAGATGTAATGTGGTTGTACATGTGAAACTCCAGTGGGTTATTTATAAATAAAACGTATGTTAGAACAACAGCAGAACTCTTGTGATGAAGGGTGAGCACTGAGAAATGATGGCCATCTCTGCTGAAGAGATGTAAAGTCTTTTTTTTTTTTTTTTTTGACAAAATGCTACATCATGCACAATCCATTTATCCCTGAATCAGTATTAATCATGGCAGGTTGTTCCAAAATGTAAATCCAGCCTGATGAAAAATGTACAGCTATTTTCATGTCACAACAGCATAGTTATAATGAAGTTTTCTCAAGTGTACGTCGGTATTCTATTCCTCAGAGTCTCTGAAAACAGTGGACTTCAAATTAAATTTGTCATGTTTGTGGACAGACAAATTCAGAATATCAGCCTTGGAGAGTTATGATTTTATCCTCATTTAACAACTTTCCTGAGACTAAATTGCTGGGGCTTTTTTAAATCTTCAGTTTGAAATTTGTGATTATTTTAGCATTACAGTTTCCTATCTGTGCTGGTACTTGTCCTCAAGATCGTAATCAAGGCAACAGGAGACACTATGCTAGGAAAAAAGAGATGAGTGTTCTTCACTCAGGTTGTCAATAATAACTCCTTGTAAATCGATGGTGAAGACAAGGCAGGTTGAAGTTTCTAAATGCGGTAACAGTTTGAGTAGGCTCCAGGCTTGTTTATAATAGAGACACTTCATGTTTCACTGTTTCTTGATCAGGGCAACCTTGACAGATCTTGTTCTCTTTTTTTTTGGAATGTAGTGAGGTTTTCAACTCACAAGGGGGATAATATAAGGCATTTTTACTTCTTCATTTCTTCTGTTTTCCTGCCATGTGTTCCCTTGGTTCAAGAAGTTTGCTGGATGTTAACGTAAAAGTATTTGTCTTATGTCACGAATGATCTGGGTTGGTAATCTGATTTACAGAAATGAGCTTCACTCTCCTGTAGCAGACAAAACAAGTGTGTCTGACGCTCTCATGCCTTTTCCTGCCTTGCTCAGCACCTCACTCTTCCTTCCAGAGGGGCACCTTTGGCAGAAGGTGCCTGACATACTATGTCAATAACTGCCCTGTGGGCTACTGCAGCCATTATTTGTAATTTCCAGCAGGTTTTGGATATTTGCTTCCCTGACTCTATCCCAAGTCTCAAACTTTGCTCCTCTCTCTCGTGCAAGCAGTGTTTGCACCAAGTTAGACGTGAAGCTATTAGCCTCTGTGTGTTGTGGTAAAGGACATTTTTCATCTCCAGCATTTGGTGTGAGTGTGTGTGTGAGCAAGCCAGTGCTTTTCTGCAGGGATTTCTCAGCTCTCTGTAGTATTTGGAAGTTGTTATGCCCAGAGCTGCCTGTGCTTTCCCACCAGCTCTGCCTGCAGAATTACACAGTCCACCTGGAATTCGATTTCTCTGCTTATCAAGGTGACATTTCACACAGCACCATGTTTGAGAAATGACTCCTCATTCTAGGAGAGGCAAAGCCCACAAACTTCTTTTACTCTGCTATCCCAGTTTTCCCTTCCGGGCTGGCACTCAAAGTGTTTCATTTTGCACTTAAAGAACAACGCTAATTTTTTGGTGATAATGCTGTTCCCCGGAGTGCTGCAAGCAAAAGATCATGAAAATACAAACTCACATCGCAAAACACGTCTTTTTGAGGTTTAACAAGGCCAAGTGCCACGTCCTACATTTCGGTCGCAACAACCCCAGGCAGCGCTACAGGCTTGGGGCAGAGTGGCTGGAGAGCTGCCTGGCAGAGAAAGACCTGGGGGTGTTGGTTGACAGCCGACTCAACATGAGCCGGCAGTGTGCCCAGGTGGCCAAGAAAGCCAATGGCATCCTGGTTTGCATCAGGAATGGCGTGGCCAGCAGGAACAGGGAGGTGATAGTCCCCCTGTACTCAGCCCTGGTGAGGCCGCACCTCGAGTACTGTGTCCAGTTTTGGGCCCCTTGCTACAAGGAGGACTTTGTGGTGCTGGAGCGTGTGCAGAGAAGGGCAACGAAACTGGTGAAGGGGCTGGAAAACAAATCTTATGAGGAGCGGCTGAGGGATCTGGGGTTGTTTAGTGTGGAGAAGAGGAGGCTCAAGGGAGACCTTATTGCCCTCTACAACTACCTGAAAGGAGGTTGTAGTGAGGAGGGTGTCAGTCTCTTCTCCCAAGCAGCAAGTGACAGGACAAGAGGGAATGGCCTCAAGTTGCATCAGGGGAGGTTTAGGTTGGCTATTAGGAAAAACTTCTTCATGGAAAGAGTAGTGAGGCATTGGAACAGACTGCCCAGAGAGGTGGTAGAATCGCCGTCCCTGGAGACATTGAAAAAACGCATAGACGTGGCACTCCAGGACATGGTCTAGTAGGCATGGTGGTGTTAGGTTGACGGTTGGACTTGATGATCTCAGAGGTCCTTTCCAACCTTAGTGATTCTATAATTCTATGATTTTGGCAAAAAGAAGATCTTGCAGGTCTGTTTCTGACTTTATCAGTGTCTTTCCATGGGAGATACCATAGGAGGCTTGCAGTGCTGAGAAATTTCCACATCAGCTGCTGGCCTGGTGAAGAGGAGATGTGGGTGATGTGCCACCTCCGTGTCTTGTGAGTTCCACATGTTAAGTCACTCCCCTGCTTTAGTGCAGCAGGAAACAGAGACCAGGTATCCAGTCCTCGGGGTAATGTGTGCAAGACTGAAAGTAAGATAAAAGGTAGAAAGCTCTATTAGTTTTCATTCATTCCCTTATCTGAGAGGTAGAAGGTCCCTGTGAATTAATTGCTTGAGGGACAGATTTCCTCAAATATCAATTTTATTTATTGTTTTTTAATCTTTGCACACATACTTGGAAGACATTTGTGCTTAGCTCTTAGCACATGGTATATTTCTTAAATTCCTGGAGCATTTGCATGCCTTTTATAAATAGTCTGAACAGGAAAATCAGACTGAAAGATTTTAGGTAAATTATTCAGATGATGATGATTAAAAATAATTGGAGCTCCATTAATATTATTCTGTAAAAATAGCAAATGGAACAGTACTGGGTTGAAGTACGAAGAGAAAGATTTGAAAGGTTCAAATAAGTTAATTACATTTAATTCATTTTGTATTGCAAAACTCTATCATGTTTTAATGCTCTATTTTGTTAATGAAAAAAAACATGTCATTTTGCCATACCTACCTTTGCCACAATTTATTAATCCAGAAATTCCTAGATTTAATTATTTACAGATTTTACATTTAATTATATATGATTTAAGTTACAAAATGTTTGTGTTGCAAGGTTTACCTTGCTTAATGACAAGAAATACCATAAAATGGTGAAATTCATATCTTATGTAGCTCCAAATAAAAAAAAAAGAATCTGAGAAAAGACAAATATTAAAAATAGAAACATTATTTTTCATTACAATCATTACTACAGTTTATATATATATGTGTGTGTGTATATATATATATATAGTGTGTGTGTGCATGGTTAGGTGATTTTCTATTGCTGCTTTCCAGCAGAAACAAAATAGAGGGTTTTTTCTCTCATTTGATGCAAAAGACGTATAAATTAAAAAAAAAAAAAAGTGTAGTTGAGAAATTAAAGTCCTGAATTGAAGAGCTGTTGGCTGGGATGGTACAGAGTTAGGCCTTGGTGGAAGGCATATATTAAACAGTTGCTGCAGCTGAGTTAAACCTTACCTTGATCCCACTTACCATAGCTGCATGTGTGTTTCCTACAGAGCAAAGGCAAGCAGATGAGTGCTCAGTATATTGGATGTTCTGGAGAGTAGGGAGCCAGAAGAGGGGTTACGTATCTTGAGGAATTGAAACTGAAATGGAGAATGGACCAAAGCTCTGAATCAAAGAAGCAACAACCAACACGCCTCTAGTGCCTGGGAGGACGTGAGAAAGTAGGTTTTCAAACCTGGGTGATGCCTGAAAGAGGTTTGGAGCTGCAATTTGGGAAACACCACATCTCCACATGCTTCACTCCTCCCCTGTTTGGGAGAGCAAAGATGGGAAAGGTCTGATTTCCATCAAGGGCCTTCTCTTGTTCTCCTCAAGGATACTTCATACTGACTTGCCACTTGGCTCGGAAGTGTAGAGGTAACAGATACCATGCTATTAACTTTGAGCTGTAAGCAATTACATTTTTGTGCAACTCAGAGGTTAATTTTTCCTTTAACTTATTTTTTTATGATAATCCCTCTGGATGCTCCAGAAAGCTGGCCCTCATAACGTATCTTTGTTTCCTTGACTTGTGGTAGAAACTTATTTGACCATTGAGTCACAGGGTTCAGGGTGATCACCTGTGACCGCACAATGCATAAGGATATCCCTGTTGTTGGTAACGCTGACCATGGTCTCTGGTGGAATAGTATGGGAATATTATTTGTCATTATTTCTCCTTCCTCCTACAGCTTCCTCACTTCCTCGCTGTTCCCCTGAGAAGAATTCTTCTCTCTTCCATTTTCACTGTCAGGAGAGGCACCATTTTTTGTTTTCTTAGTGTTTCAGTCATTTAGCTACTCCTTGGGCTTCAGGAATACTTCTGCAAAGTCAGGCTTGAATATTTACAATAGAGCCAAAGCAGGGGCAATACCTGCTTTTGTCCAGAAAGTTCTCTGTAGCATTTTTCTGAGTATTCCTAAGTAGTCCTCAAGATGGGATGCATCTAAAAAACTGCTACACAGCTCAGGATGTGCCTGCACTATACAGGATTGGGGGAACACAGATCTCTAGGGTAACACACGGACCCACGCAGGCTACTGGCAAAGTGGATACTACAGCCGTGTATCTATTTGGGTCAAAAAGTGATACTTCTGTGTTGGTCAGGTGCTATCTCAAACTAATGTGCTTCTTTCAGGCTTGAAGTGGCTCGTGCAGTGCCACACTGGGCGTCCATGGAGTCTTTCACCATTTTAAGTTCTGGTCTTACTGTATGTTGGTGTGATGAGGTGAAACTACACGCAGGTAATTTGGAAAGAAAATCCTAGGTCTGCACTAGTTGGGAGTTCTGTGTTTCTCTAAAGTATTCTGAGACACTTAGATATTCAGGTATTCAAGAAATGCTCCCACAGTCAGGAATAATCTTTAGCTGGTGTATTGTTAATAGTATTTTGAGATTAAATATTTACTGTATTGATTTCTTCAGACTGACATAGACAGCCATTAAATATACAACTATAAAATGTATTCACACTCTTCCAGTCATCCATCGGCTTAGTCACGTCCATCAGGAATAACCCTGAAACATGGTACAGACTAAGATGTTCCCACCTGAGTTTTGCAGCTTTAGCAAATGGTCCGCAGTGTCTGTCGTCAGCAGGTGAAGGGTGACCTCCAAAAAAATAAAAGCTGTTACAAAATGGGAGGTGCCCATCTCATGGATTGAAAGCACATGTCCAGTTTATGGGAGATTTGGACAACGGTTGAGATGCAGAGAGATGAGGCGGGTTTCTGGGTGAGAAGTAAGTGATTCAGAGCACTTCAGGTTAAAAAAAAGATGGTAAAAAACCTACTTCAGAGCCAATAAATAGCAACTCTTCTACAAAAGTATCTCATAATGTTTTAGGAACAAGAGCAGAGCAGGGCAAGTGATGGCTGAGGAATAAGAGAAAATGTTAATAAAACCTTTGTTTGACTATTGCTTTCCTGTTGCCTGCCACAAAGATGAATCATCTTACTAGTCTGGAGGCTGGTTTGACCCATTGTGCCTCAAAGGTGACATCCAAAGGCACTTTTTTAGCTTCTATTTGTTATGATTGTTTTGCAGCTAGTTTTGTGTTCACTGTGGCAGTTCTCTTTTCTCTTTTTTTTTTTTTTTCAATTTTCCTGTCAAATTTCCCTTCTCTTATTCACTTTTCTTATTTGATTCCTCATTTCCTCTCTCCATCTCCACAAAATAAAACTAAAGTGTCTTTTTTCTTCTTTCAGCATCTGCCTAGCTGTTTGCCTTGGCAATGTTCATGGGCAGCTAGATTTCCTTTTGAAGCTGAACACTAACTTTCAAAGTCAGATTTTGAACCAGTTTTAATGCTCCTTTACTGAACTTCTTAATTCAAAGCTAAAATTCTAAGCAGGCCAACTCTCTTAGAAGCCAATGCCACAGGCAGGAGGAAGGGCAAATGTGATCTAAGTTGCTTTCCAAGAGACTGAACATCAAAGAACAATCACTACCTATTCCCTGAGCTATGCAGAAGGCTGGATTTCTTGGGCAGATTTATTCGTATTTGAAAATCTTACTCTCAGAACAAAGGTTTTCAAGTGAGATTAAATTTTTCAGTATCCCGAGTAGCAATGCACTGTGGTGACCAGTCAAAGAGCAATCAATTGGAGTAAAGGTTTTTGTTATTACCTTCAGATTTTGTGTCTTCAGTTTAGCTAGAAGTTTTCAAACCAAACGAGTGTTCTCTTCACCCCAATTATTTCTTCCTGCTTCTCTTCTCCAGCCTGGGGCTCAGAAGCCTTTCCAATAGTTTGTCTTAAAGCCTAGTTTCTAGCAAAACTAAGCTGGTGCTGCCTGACCTGTTTCAAATTTAACTTTTGCCATGCATTCAGTTATTTACCTTCAATATCCAAGTTTAGAAAGACATCTTCTGAGCAGACCAGAGGAGATGGTAGGAAATAAAGAGTAGAGAAACATTAGAAGAGCTGGGCTTCTTTCTTCCCTTTCTTTTTTTTTCTTTCCTTTCTGTCCTTTCTTTCCTCCTCCTATTTATGCAGCCCTCATTCTGCTGTCCCTGGGTGCTTTGTCAGAGCTAACCCCTGCACCCTTGAGCTTATCGATAATGGCAGAACTTGCATTTTGCCTTATTACAGATCCTGATGCACCTGGGAAGTGAGATTTAAAAGTGCTTGTGTCACCCTGCCCTTCTCTCACTCAACACGAGCTGCAACTCAATACATCTTTGAAAACCAGGAAGAGCGTGAATAAGAAAAATCAAAGAAAGATTAGCCTTTTATAAAAAAACTATCATCTTAAGTAGATGGAAATTACAGTGGGTTATAAGATTAGATAGTGGTAGTATGTGGCTGGGGAGATAGAAATGTAATGGATTGGTAAATGTTAAAATTTTCTTCTTCTAGTGCTTGGCTCCTGTGGCCAAAACAGAGGCCAGCGCTCAACCAAGGCTTGTCAGGAGCATCACATGCAGTCCTGCCCAAGGGCTGCTCTGCAATAAAACCAGGGGCTTTGGAAATTGTTCTTTGTCCTGTTTCTCACCAGCAAAATGGAAATAGAGATAGCAATGTAGAAATAATGCATTTTCTTTGCTTAATATTTGCTTTGCTTTGCTTTGCTTTGTTTTGTTCTGTATCTGAAACTATTGCCAAATTTTATTTTAAATTATTTCTCAAAAAAAAATTAATAAATCTGAAAAAAATCAGCCAATTTTATTCATAAATCCACTCCTACAAAGTTCCTTCAGTTCATGTTGTTGACAGATGCTGTATACAGGAATTATATATTGACTATGTACAGATCTGTCCTATTCACATGATAGTTTGGGGTAGTCCAGACCGAGTTCAGACACTGGTGTGGGTGGTAACAAAGCTGTGATTGCTTATGGGAAACTAAACTGAGCCAGGAGTTTAAAAATGCATTTGAGTGATCCTTTCTAGCATGCCCTCAACTACTGCTAGTCTAGGCCTAGTCCTATCCCAATGGCATACTGATTTTTTCAGGTAAGATGATAGTTGGGTTTTTTTTCCATGTCTGATGACTGCATAATTTAACTTATTCATATGTCATCAGTAGCTATGGCTCTGATTCAGTGAGCTGCTCATGCATTTCACTTAGATTTAAGGGGCTAGGGTCAAAGTTAGATTATCAAAACCCAAGTACCAATTGGGGTGTCACACTTAAGACCCATCAGGTTTTGTGGTCAACCACATATGGGGCACTCCTATTGGGTTAGGACGCTATCTGGTAGACTTTTCTCCTTCACTCAGTGCATTAACAAATAGTTATGAAAAGCTCAACTGGATGCAGGCATCAGTACAAGCAAGAGGCTTGCTCGCTGAACCCGCTTCATATGTAGAGAAGATACGCTACCTCGAACACTGCAGTTAGTCATACAATCCTGTTGTTAGGTACAGAATCACTCACTTTTACTTTCTTCATTAGAACTTCTTTCTTCATTAGAACTTAATTTCTGTTGGACACTTAAGTCTATTGATAACGCTGTTTTGGTTGGAGATGTAATTTATTTACTGAAATAAAAGTCCTGCGTAAGAATACCATTAAATTGGAACATGGTACACTAGGATAAGCACTTCATTACATGCTGAGAAGCTGGTGCCACTTTAAATAAACCAGTACACTCAAAGCAATAAAACTCTCCAAACAAATCCTAGACAAATGATAGTATGTTGTTTCTGAAAGCTTTCCATGAAATTAAAATAATATTCTGATTATGACAGCTCATGTAGCAAAACCTTGTTTACAATGACCTTACAATGACCAATTACAATGAATAATATTTCTCTGTCAGTAGCAAGTAGAAGCTTGGAATTTTTGAATCTTTGGCAATAGTTTGCAATACCTGTTCGGGAAAATATCTTGCTTTCCTTTTTTTGGTGTTTTGTTTTGTTCTGTTTTATTTTGTTTTGCTTTTTTTTTCCTGTTTTGTTTTTGTTTTTTTAAATTATGTTGCTGAAAAATCACAAACCTTATGCATCTTCAAGAAACTCATGTCAGGAAAAATGAGAAAAGAGATGCTCCTAGACCAGACATGAGTGCACAGGAGATAACTTTTAGATGCAAATATTTCTTTTGATATTCAGATTATTTGGATGATCTGTTTTCACAGGAGAATGAAATATCTCCTTGCAGTTTGAATAACTCATTGAACAATACAAATAAAAGATAAAAACTTTTATCCAGTATCTGCAGTCTTAAAAGACCAATAATCATCAAAGACATGAAGGATAGTTACTCTTTGCAATGGCACTCCAATTAAAGCAGATTTTTATATTTTTCTTTTCTACAGAAAAGACACCAAAAGTTGCAGTCATTATCTATATGAGGAAAATGCATTCTTTTTCTCTTGATTTAAAAATTTCCCACTGTTTGGCATCCTGCACAGTAGTCTTATTGAAGTGATAAATTAGATTTTATTGCTTACTGAGCAACAATTGGACTTTTGCTAATCATTCGTAATGAAGCCAATCTTGTTAACAGTGGGTCTGCAAGCTAATCAATGCAAGCAATTTTATTTTAAGGAAGTCTTTTTGTAAATTAGATCAAGGAAACTGAACAATGTTGTTGTTTGATAAAATGTAAAGGATTGGAAAGAGCATTCAATTTTTCAAGTATGGGGCATAGCACTTTTTACTAGCACCAAATTCCCAGTAGATTTTTCTGTCAGAAAATAAAAAAAAATAGTTGCTTGTATAAGAAAAGAGGATGAATTCTTTTTCCTTTTGTTAGAAGAAGCAGTGTGGAGACAAGAGACTTCCCTGTATATTGTTATTAGATGATGAGATTTCATTTCACCATCTCAATTATCACCTCAGCCTCAAGCATTCTCAGGATCACTTCCAAGTTATTGATATTTTAGATAAGGTGAACAAAGTCCCAACACAAATAATGTCAGTGATGCAACACTGTCCTTGAAGACATTTCAGACCATAAAATCATAGAAGCATTAAGACAGAAAAACCTTTAAAATCATCAAGTCCAACCGTTAACTCAGCACTGCCAAGTCCACCACTAAACCATGTCCCTAAGCACCACATCTACACATCTTTGAAATACCTCCAGGGATGGTGACTCAACTGCTTCCCTGGGCAGCCTGTTCCAGTGATTGAGAACCCTCACAGTGAAGAAGTCCTTCCTGATATCAACTCCAAACCTCCCCTGGCACAACTTGAGGCCATTTCCTCTTCTCCTGTCACTTATTATTTGGGAGAAGAGAGCAACACCCACCTGACTACAACGTCCTTTCAGGTAGTTGTAAAGAGGGATAAGCTCTCCCCTCAGACTCTTTTTCTCCAGACTAAACAACCCCAGTTCCCTCAGACTCTCCTCATGAAACTTGTGCTCCAGACCCTTCACCAGCTTTGTTGCCCTTCTCTGGACACACTCCAGAGCCTCAATGTCTTTCTTGTAGTGAGGAGCCCAAAACTGAACACAGGACTCAAGGTGCGGCCTCACCAGTGCTGAGTACAGGGGGACGATCACCTCCCTGCTCCTGCTGGCCACACTATTCCTGATGCAGGCTAGGATGCTGTTGGCCTTCTTGGCCTCACTGCCAGCTTATATTCAGCTACATGTCAGCCAGCACCTCCAGGTTCTTTTCCACTGAGAAGCTTTCCAGCCACTCTTCCCCAAGCCTGTACCATTGCCTGGGGTTGTTGTGACCCAAGTGCAGGACCCAGCACTTGGTCTTGTTAAACTTCATACAGTTGGCCTCAGCCCATTGATCCAGCCTATCCAGACCCCTCTGTATAGCCTTCCTACCCTCAAGCAGATCAACCTCCCTGCTCAGGTTGGTATCATCTACATCTTACTGAGTGTGTATTCAATCCCCCTATCCAGATCATTGATAAAGATATTAAAGTGAACTGGCCCCAGTACTGAGCCCTGGGGAACACTGCTTGTGACTGGCTGCCAATTGGATTTAGGAGGAGAATAATGTTGATAATACACTCATATTTTTGCTGTTGCCAAGCAGCCAAGGAATTTTCAGCAGTTCAGGCTGAACTTCCCCACATGCATTTCTTGAGGCTACACAGATAAAAGATGCATCTGAGTACACATACTTCTGAGTTGTCATCAGTAGGAAACACAGGACTCACTTCTCTCAGCCTCCACCTGCACTCAAAACCCCTGCATTTCATGACCTATTAATTTCTTCTTACCCTCGTTTTTATGTTTTATTTATAGCTCAGCAGAAGGCACTGACACATTGGCATTGAGCTGACAGGGAGCATCCAGCCCAGGATGCTTGGGTCCGTTTTGTGATACTCACTGGTGTCTGCAGTTCTGTGGAGCGTATTGGAGCCTTCCTTTCCCTGCTGCGGTGAGCTCCCCAGCCTAAAGTAAAACAACTGCTTTTATACATCTACTTTGCCTTTTCCTTAAATTGCTTTGAAGTTAATCCCATTTCATGGGCTTTTTTCTTTTGCCTGGTAATATTAAAATAAAAAAATCCCACCTGTCAAAATAGAAGATTTTCTAAAAAAACATCTTTTTAAAGCAAAAATTTGACTTGATGACACAGCCAAGGCAATATCATAGGAAGTGGAATAGGACACATGAAAGGCTGGTTACACCTGTGTATTAATTGCTTAATTATGTTAGGCTGCTAAAAACAATTCCTAGCAGCAGTAAAAACAGTCTTGGTACAGAATAAAATACACTCTGCTTACTGCTTCTACACTTTTGTTCAGTGGGATGACAGAAAGTGGAAGCAGTAATTACAATATGGAGAGAAGTTGACTGAATATGCAGCATGTATTTCGGTGTTGTTCCTGGTGTCACAAACCAACAGAAGTCCACCCTTCTTTCCTCAATCTTTCCTTCTACCCTTCTCAGCATCCTCATGTGCTGGGAGCTGTACGGTAGATAGCAAGAGGCAATCACTCCACTCCAGCGTATACTTGGCTACAAACAGCTCTGCAGGACCAAATTAGCAACACTGGGACTTCTGGCACATAGTTTAGTGCCCTGCTTGTTCTTAGTGTGGCAGTAAAGTTTGCTGGAGACTGGTCCAATGCAGGGAATGGTTCTCCTTGGGTCCACCTGCTTCAGCCCTCATTCCCCCAGGCTGCCAGAGCTGGTTGAACTTTTCAGTGTAGCTGAAAAATAAAGGGCTAAACTATTCACCTGTTCTCATTTGATAACCAGCTGGAGATCCTTCCAGCAGGTGAGTCATCTCATTTTCTCAGAGAGCTGTCCCTGAAAGTGCCTATCTCTTTTCATTCACTACAAGGCAATCTTGGACAATTAGCTGTAACTACTCACATTCATTTTAGGTATGTAAGTTTTGGCAAGCTAATGGTGAAAGTTCCTGCTTAGAAGGGAACACACTGGCCACATAGAAAGTAATATCATCATCTCCATTTTATAGATGGAAAAGTGAGGTAAAGAGGCTGCTATTTGCTTACTCAGTGTCCTGTAGTCAATTTATGGCAGTAATAGGTACCCCATGCACTTCAGTACATTAACCATTAAATAAGCTATTAAGTTGCCCAGGCGTTTAAGTTTATATAATAGTCAGCATGACACGGCTGATTGTGCGTTGTTTTTAACACGCTTGTAACTTCAGTGATTGAATTCATAGCTCAGATTTCAGTCCCTAATAAAACCAGCATCTAATATTTGGCAAATGATCTCCAGATTGCTGTTATTTTTCCTACTGATGCCTAAATATTTTTGAAAGATTGATAAGTAATTTTGAAAATGGTCAAACTCCATCTGACTTCAGCATTTGGACATAATGATTTGACTGCAATGGATGTCATGTTTGTGTCAGAGTGATGCATGAGTCACGCTATTCTGCCATGTTAAAGGAACACTTGTTATTTTTAGAATTTGGCTTATAAACCAGCCGCATTTCCATTTGCTGCCCAAGGGTGAAAGAGTAGCTGTCATTTTACTGACAGCGCATACTGCACCATATGTCCGTCCCTGAACTCCTGCAAAGTTGGGTGAAAAAGGCAAATGCAAAGTGAAACTTGCCTTCTCCCTCTCTCTCTTTGTCTTTTCAAGCATGAGATGTTTCAGAAATTGTTTCCGTGGTTAATCTGGTCATCCTCTCAAACAGAGCCCAAAAATTCAGTCTATGACAGGGGCTGACTTACGTGTTCACAGCGGTTTTAAAAGCAACCAGGCTTCTCAGGGGATTGCACAGTTGACCAAATAGACAATAGCAGTATTTGGAACTGAAATTCTAAGACTAGTTAAATCTGTGTCATCGCTACTGACAAATTGACAGATTTTTTGGAATCATAGAATCATAGAAACACTTAGGGTGGAAAAGACCTCCAAGATCATTTAGTCCAACCGTCCCCCTACCACCTATATTACCCACTAAACTATGTCCCTAAGTACCACATCCAACCTTTCCTTAAACACCCCCAGGGACAGTGACTCCACCACCTCCCTGGGCAACCCGTTCCAATGCCCGACCACCCTTTCCGAGACAAAATTTCTCCTTATCTCCAACTTGAACCTCTTCTGGTGCACCTTGAGGCCATTCCCTCTGGTCCTGTTGCTACTTATCTGCAAGAAGAGAATAGACTAGACTAGACTAGACTAGACTAGAATAGAATCATTAAGGTTGGAAGAGACCTCAAGGATCATCCAGTCCAACCGACCCCCCCCCACACCTATTAACCACTAAACCATGCCTTCAGTACTGCATCTAACCTTTCCTTAAACACCCGCAGGGATGGTGACTCCACCACCTCCCTGGGCAACCTGTTCCAATGCCCGACCACC
>VWZZ01004279.1:12119-52427 GCA_013399095.1 Psophia crepitans | reverse complement strand
GCTTGTGCTCCAGACCCTTCACCAGGTTTGTTGCCCTGAATTTCCATCTGCTACATATAGATTTGTGCTATAATGTCCCTCGTTTTTACCTTCTCTTTCAAAAGGATAAAATGTGTTTTTGTATGACAGCTCCCTGTGCTTTTGCTATTGTTGCCTTACTGAGAAAGGTTTTGTAAGAAGAAATAAATTTAAATTACCCAGTACTCTTAAAGAAAAAAAATTTAGTATTTGGAAAGTAATTAGGATGTGAAGAATGTTGTGTTGTACTTCAGAAAACACAAAACATTTCTTTGGTGTCCCATTTATTTTACATTCTTGACTACGTTCAGGTATTTTTGCAGTTAATATATTGATTATCTAAGCTGGACATCCTGGTCTAAATTAATTCTTGATGCAACTCTGTTGTTTTCCCCCAAACTGCAGCATGGTGACATTATCATGCTACCAGAGCTTTCCATTCATTTTTTACTATAATTAAGAAGCCATTGTGGCCAAAATACGGAATGAATTAAAACTTAACTCCAACGAAAATTCTCAATTCTAGACACCTGCATTAAAGGTCCAACACTAGCAGTGGGAGTAAACAAGAGGGGGATGAGGCATGAAAGAAATGACCTATACAAATGGCATAACTATGACAAAGTCTTTTCAGAAAGAAGCAGATATCGCTTTATGAAAATAAGAAGTGGATGGAAATGGAGAAAAAGGAACAAAGGAGAAATGGCTGCAACAGAGACCTCGTTTCTGCCCCCTTTTTGTCCAGTGCAGGACCAAACCAAGATGTACACTTAATTTTAAAACTTCTCTTTAAATCCAGAAGGTTTTATGTTTGCAGATAAGCAGAGACCTTAGTGCCTTTTCTGAAGGTGTCTCTGTCTGGTGTAAGGGAGGAACAAAAAAGTGAATCTGAGTGCATGCAAGCCTTCAGTTTCTGATGCTCAAATTACTTGTCTCAAGCTGGTTATGCTCTCAGAGCAATACACCTGGGCCCAGCTTCCCCAGATGTGTCACGTATCTGTAGATTAACAGAGAGGCAGACGTCAGACAGATCGCTTTTAGCTGTTCAGGTTAAGGCTTGTGAGTTTTATACTGTCCTCAAACTGTATGACTCAAATTGAGTTAGCCATATGGCTTCCAATAAAGGTCAGTTTTAATAGTAATTAAATGGTTTTTCTTGTCAGAAATGAAATGTTTAAAAAAATATAACTATCCCTTAATATTAATCTTGTTCTCTAAATTGAAATCTGTCAGCTTTTCTTCATTAAGTACAGATAATTCATAGCAAATGTCTCTGGCCAGCTGTTGCTTTAAATCAGCTTCGTACCAAGAAAAATGTGCTTAGTGATTTATCTGGAATTTTCTTCTATCTGCCATCATTGACAGGTCTGTGCTAGCTTTTTTTTACCTACAGTAGACTTCTTTTGGGAAGGAAAATGAAACATAGCAATGGCTTTTGTTCAGCTACTGAAAAGTATTTGATACTACATAACTGCAAGCAAGGAGAGTTTGACAGGGTTTGAGCCCTAGTCCTGGCCAAGTATAACTGTGCTGGATGTGGTTTTGTTCATCACAGGTCACGGGACTTATTATACCAGGAAAGAGGCTCTTGAAGCATAGAAGTGACTCTTAATGCTGAGTCCGTTATGTTCACATATACATTTTCCACTGAACTGTGGCACTTTATATAGTTAGTCCTATTGACTAATACAGTTGAAGGAGCGCTCGCTGGATAAGAGGCAGCAGATCAGAGAGGTGGTAACTCACAGCCTGGAATTAGTGGCAAACCAGAGATGCTCCTTGTCCATCCACAGGAGCTGAAAACTCCCCAGTTTCTACCCTCAAATGGCCCATTTCTAACTCCTGAGAGAGCAAAGCCAGAAAATGTAAGAATGCACTTCACGCCTTATGAAAGAGAAACTAAATGATTCTCAAATGTGTTATTTAAAGTATCACAAATGGAAGTATTTTTTAACACTTGGGATTGACAATATTGCAATATAGCACTGCTGCAGTGAGATAACATCCTGTGCTTAAAAATTGTATAAATCGCATCAGATACAATTATTTTTATTTGAGAAACGTCTGTTTCTATCACCAAGTTAATAACTCACACTGAAAGTTTTATTGGGTTTAATTATGGGAATACTCTTAGCAAACCAAACAACCTTGTCTTCCTCTAAGGCACCAGAACAGGCATTTCATCAAGGACTGATGTGCATTTAGACAATGAGGAAAAACGGAATCTAAATCTCTTAGCCCACTCAGGATCTTCATGGTTTTGATTTTTACACTGCAGATGAACTAAAAACATCTACATTTTTCATCTGAACATTCATCCCACTGGCATGACGTTATAGCTCGTCCTGAGAAGTGAAATTTTGAGTACTGTTTTGCATTTGCGTATATGTTAATAGGAGCTAGAAAAAAAAAGAGTAATTTTTACTTTAATAGCATATGTATGAAAGCAATGAGTTGTTTTCAACCAGTGAGCAGCATATTAATATTTTTTTCCAGATTCCAAATCTGGTTTTCCTTTCATAAGCTGTAAGCAATGCCAGCAGAATTGCACCAGCATAAAAAGTGATAGGAAAATTATTTGGAGCAATCGAAAATGACTGTTTGGAAATTGTCCTCTGTTTATGGACAGTTAAAAGACCAAAAGGAGGCCAAACAGAGTGCAGTTGCTGTGAATAATTGTACAGCGCTAGTCTCAGCAAAATGTTTTGGGTGCCTTTGGAGACCCGAGCAGTGAGCTAGTGCCAGTACGCTTCCTTTATTAGAAAAATTCCACCCACACAGAAAAATAGAAGGTAATAGTTTAGTCATCAGCCAAAAATAATGAAGCAGGCAAAGACTGAGACAATGGAATAAAGGAAAACTATTAATTGCTGTAGAAGAGAAGATAATGGTGTAACAGGGGATCCCTCGCTTCCTCCTCCCACCAGGAGCCATGTTGGGTCCCAACAGTGACCCATCAATGCTAATGGTCAAATGAGCTTCCTGTTCTCGTTTGTAAATTATAAGAATCCACTCTTAGGCAGCAGGAAAGCTTGGGTCCTGCCTTCACAGCTGCCACAAAGATTTTCACGCACCATGACCCTGTGGAATCAGAAGGCTTCTTTGGGGAATGACCCAGGCATATCCTGGAGCACTGCAGGAATGCAGAAGGAAAGATTTTCACTAAGTCCCATTTTTTTCCCAACATCTGAGACTGGCATGGGCAGGGGAGGAAGATGAAGTGGCTCAAGAGCCCCAGTTCCCAGCTCTCTCTGTTGTGCTGGCAGCCAGCTGGCATTACTACATAGAGAGCCCCAGTTAAGGCAGGTCTTGGTAGCCCTGCTCTGCACTGGCTACCAATGTGGCTCCCTCACGGCTTCCAAGATATTTAGTTTTCTTCCTTGTTTCCTGCATCAGCCTCAGCATGAGCCAAAAGAATGGCTCAGGCCAACCACGTGCACGTTTCCTTATAGGACCTGATCTGAATTCTTTATTGAGTGCCTTTTTCTTAATTTCACAAGTAATCAAAAAGAAGATGCTTCACTCCACGCATTAAAAAAAATGCTTGGAAAAATGTTAATATTCAATGTTACAAAACAGTGTGGAAAAAGCACTAGAAAAAAAGTGAAAAAAGAGAAAAAAGATAAAGAGGCAGGCACAGAATATTGGAAAAAAATTTTTTTCTTTTATTAAATTTACAGGTGACAGTTTAGAAGGCACTGAATGGATATAAAGACTTTAAAGTGAAGAAAAAGTGTTTCAGCGATGGGCGGGATTTTACTTGAGGAACTTCTTGATTGTTCTTTAGAGATGACTAGGAACACCTGGCCTCAGGCTGATCATTTCTTGGGATCAGGTGCCACATTGTACTGGACCACATTGCTTCACCTGTGAAATCAATATGTAACTCTAGGTTCTGTGAAGTCCCATCGTTATGAGAGGAATGTGTCAACATGCAGGAGTGAGAGGTGATATAATGACGAGAGAGTTTTATGGTTAAGAACTTTGAAGTGGTGCAGTTTGCTATAAAAAGATTAGACAACTGAATATATTTTTAGAAGCACAATACAGTATTATTAAGATTTTTTTTAAGCTTTTTCTAATCTGTTATTCACCTTCAAAATCCAGCTGTGCTCCATATCCTGTGGGTGATGTGACACCACTTGTGATGATCACTTCTGTAGATAGTTTTATAAGAAAGTCTTTTGAAGTGACACGCTTTGCTGTAAAAAGATTAGACAAGTGAATATATATTTATAAATATGATGCAGAGTTATTAAGATCTTAAAGCTTCTTCTTATTGTCATTCACCTTGAAAATACAGCTGTGCTTCATATCACTTTTATATGATGTGACAGTTGGAGGCTGTCTTGGGCATAGTGATCATGAAATGATAGAGTTTTTGATTCTTGGAGAAGTAAGGAATGGGATTAGCAGAACTGCCACATTGGACTTCTGGAGGGCAGACTCTGACCTCTCTAGGAGCCCAGTTGATAGAGTCCGTTGGGAGGCAGTCCTGAAGGGCAAAGGAGTGCAGGAAGGTTGAATAGTCCACAAGAAGGAAAAGGCATAGGAGCAGGATGTCCCCATGTGCCAAAACATGGGCCAGTAGAGAAGACGACCTGTCTTGCTGAAAAGAGAGCTTTGGCTGGAACTCAGGAAAAAAAGAGAGTTTATGGCCTTTGGGAGAAGGGGCAGGAAACTCAGGAGGACTGCAAGGATGTCATGAGGTTATGCAGGGAGAAAAATGGAAGGATGAAAGCCCAACTAGAATCCCATTTGGCTACTGCAGTTAAAGACAATTAAAATTGTTTGTATGAACACATTCACAACAAAAGAAGGGCTAGGGAGAATGTTGGGGTTGAGGGACTGAGGCCAATTGAATGAGGTTCAACAAGGCTCAGTGCCTGGTCCTCCACTTGGGTCACAACAACCCCAGGCAATGGTACAGGCTTGGGGAAGAGTGGCTGGAAAGCTTCTCAGTGGAAAAGAACCTGGAGGTGCTGGCTGACATGTAGCTGAATATAAGCTGGCAGTGTGGCCAAGAAGGCCAACAGCATCCTGGCTTGTATCAGGAGTAGTGTGGCCAGCAGGAGCAGGGAGGTGATTGTCCCCCTGTACTCAGCCCTGGTGAGGCCGCACCTTGAGTCCTGTGTTCAGTTTTGGGCTCCTCACTACAAGAAAGACATTGAGGCTCTGGAGTGTGTCCAGAGAAGGGCAACAAAGCTGGTGAAGGGTCTGGAGCACAAGTTTCATGAGGAGAGTCTGAGGGAACTGGGGTTGTTTAGTCTGGAGAAAAAGAGTCTGAGGGGAGAGCTTATCCCTCTTTACAACTACCTGAAAGGACGTTGTAGTCAGGTGGGTGTTGCTCTCTTCTCCCAAATAATAAGTGACAGGAGAAGAGGAAATGGCCTCAAGTTGTGCCAGGGGAGGTTTGGAGTTGATATCAGGAAGGACTTCTTCACTGTGAGGATTGTCAATCACCGGAACAGGCTGCCCAGGGAAGCAGTTGAGTCACCATCCCTGGAGGTATTTCAAAGATGTGTAGATGTGGTGGTCTAAGGACATTGTTTAGTGGTGAACTTGACAGTGCTGGGTTAACGGTTGGACTTAATGATCTTAAAGGTCTTTTTCCACCAAAACTATTCTGTGATTTTATGAGACACATGGCCTCATTATTATTTATTAATGACACCTATTTACAGCAAAGAGATTGGTTTTACATCTGGAGGTTCTTAGACTAAATATTTGTTCATTGTACTTCAACAGATTAATAAAGAAATGAAATATTGGTTTCTTTTTCTTGTGCATAATTGAGCCTTGCATTAATTAATCCTTACAGTTTACATATAATTTTTCATTATGTTATTTTCTCCTCTAAGATGAAAACCAAGAACAGCTGCAGTGATATTCTGTTGCATTAGGTAGACATAAGTTTCTTGATAGGTAAAAAACTAGAACTTAGAATCATAGAATCATAGAATATCGAGAGTTGGAAGGGACCCATAAGGATTGAGTCCAACTCCTGATTCCACACAGGACCAGCCCAATCAGGGCAGGTGACTGAAAGCTTGAACTCAGCCAGGCTCGGTGTGGTGACCACTGCCCTGGGGAGCCTGTTCCAGGATCCCACCACCCTCTGGGTGAAGAACCTTTTCCTGATCTCCAACCTAACCCTCCCCTGTGGCAGCTCCATGCCGTTCCCTGGGGTTCTGTCACTGGGCACCAGAGGGAGGAGATCAGCGCCTGCCCCTTCGCTCCCCCTCGGGAGGAAGCTGTAGGTCGCCATGAGGTCTGCCCTCAGCCTCCTCTTCTCCATGCTGAACAAGCCAAGGGACTTCAGCCTCTCCTCATATGTCTTCCCCTCTAGACCCTTCACCATTTTGGTTGCCCTCCTTTGGACACTCTCCAATAGCTTTATGTCTTTCTTGTACTGTGGTGCTCCAAACTGCCCACAGTACTTGAGGTGGGGCCGTACCAGCACAGTGTAGAGTGGGATAATCCTGTCCCTGGAGTGGCTGGCAATGCCATGCTTGGTGCACCCTAGGACACAGCTGGCCTTCGTGGCAGCCCGAGCATACTGTTTACTCATGTTAAACTTGCTGTCAACTTATCTTAGACCATTAATGTAGTGCTTATTGGACCCCAAAATACAGAAATCTCATTGTACTGGAAAAGAAATTAATAATGCAAAAAAACTCTTTTAAGCAGCTAATGATTTTGTTTTTCTAACCTTCAAAATTTACAAACTACTAGCAAAAGGTGGAAGAAGAAACAGAAGTCTTATGATCTTCTTTGTAGATCTCCAAGGGGACAGACACTTCTGACACCAGCCACCCTGGTGAGCTGGAGAAAAAAAGTTCATGTTCCACTTCATGTAAACTTAGATACAGTTTACAAATTCAACAAAGGCAATTGTAGATGTTATTTCAAAACGACTGAATGACCACAGCATAAACCTGAAGTGAGAAGATGATGGAGAGGATGCATGAAATAGATACCCGTCTTTAACTCCAGTCACTTCTCTACTTCATGGTAATCATATAAAAGCATTTCACACCTAGCTGGAGATACATCCTGTGTGGATTTTTGTTACATCAACTTCTACTATCTCTGCAAAACTTGCTGTTGAGAGTTTCAACTTATGGCTGAGTCTTCACGCAAACACAACTGCATATATTGTAATAAAATGTTATTCAACTGATGACATGAACTCATAGGCAGTGGCTGCTGCTCGTATGTATTTGGAATATGAACTTATCTTTTCCCTTTATCTGGGATATATTTAAAAATTCATATTTTCGAGTTTACTCTGTTGTCTTGGCTGGGAAACTCAACAATACAGGAATAAATATAAATATTTCAAGAGTCAGGAGACTCAGAGAAGGAGCAATACGATAGGCATACCAGTTATTTCGTGAAACTTAGGGCATTCACGTTATTTTTTCCAAAGCACCATAAAAAATGCAGTTTAAAACAACAGACCTACTTTCCACCACAAAAGTGAAAAGACTGACAAGTTCACAGCATCTGACAACACTGACTCGTTCTGCTCTTCTGTAGTCCCATTGCAATAGGTTGTTTACATCATTTTATGGAAAAGGCAAAATATTCATATTTTATTCCTTTCTGGAGAGCATAACTTAGCAGGACAAACCTCCATCTCTTTTTCAGATGTTTTAATATATTCTCTTTTTTATATTGTCACAAATCCATGGGGCTTCATGCACATTTTCTGAGTGAACGGATGTCTTAATCCTTTGCTGAACGAGGCCAATTTTTTGTCCATTACACAGCAGGATTAACTCTAGCAGGTTGCTGTCGCAAATGCTATACTAATGCAGGGGGATTATGGGAGTTACAGTTTCTGGAGGAAAGTGGAACTATAAAACAGTAGCAGAACATTCTAGGAAGAAAAAAATCCACCCTGTTTTCATGAGAGTAGAGGAAGAAACGGGGTTGGTAGCATGGTACTAGGGTGGTTTCTGAGAGAGCCAGAGCATAGCAATCCAAGGCAAATCTCCTATTCACTTCTGAAAGACAGAGCAAAAAGGTCCTCATGACATTTTTCTCCCTCATGAGAGACAAGCAGATGAAAGTTTCCAGCAGAATGGGAGCCACAGCAATAATACAGATGATCCTCGAGAAAATAGGGTTCAAGTGAGGAGCAGGACTCTGGGGAATGTTGTAGTTAACTTTTGAAGTTGCCTAGAAATTCTGAAATTAACAGGGCTGTCTCCTGGGCTCTTATTTACCTTGGGTTTGTTACACTTAGTTATCACAGCACTTAAATTCTAGGATGTTTCTCAACACCACTAACAGGTGAAATGCTTCTGAAGACTCTCATAACCTTTCTTTACCTCTTGAATGTTTGGGAACAGAGGGACAAAGAGGGAAAGACTTAAAGAAAGTGAAGAACTTAATCTGTAGCTGTGATTTCCACCAGCAGTTGAATGGGCATAGACTGCTTTTTCCTGCCAGATGAAGCTGAGATATGCAACACTTTCCTCTTCTACACTGCAATAAATCTACTATCCTTTAATAAGTATCCCGTAAATATGAGCTGTTGACTCACATCATGGAGGAAGCCTAGGCTGCAGTGACCACGTCCTGGTTGAGTTTGTGATCTCGAGGGATATGGGCCTGGCAAAGAGCAGAGTCAGGACCCTGAACTTCAGAAGAGCAAACTTCCAGCAGCTCAGAGAATTAGTGGACGAAATCGCATGGGACACTGTCCTTAGGGACAGAGGATCTGAAATTCTTGACTATGAGGGTGTTGAGGCACTGGCACAGGTTGCCCAGAGAAGCTGTGGATGCCCCATCCCTGGCAGTGTTCAAGGCCAGGCTGGATGGGGCACTGGCCAACATGATCTAGTGGGTGGCATCCCTGTCTATGGCAGAGTGGTTGTAATCAGATGATCTTTTAAGGTCCCTTCCAATCCAAGCCATTCTCTGATTCCATTATTCACCCAGAACACCCTAAAGCTCAGATGTCAGGACAGTGATGTATTAAGTGAGAGATGGAGATTCAAATTCTTTCCCAGTTTATCCAGAGAAGATACCCAAACATTCTCCAAATCGAACACATGCAGTTTGGCTTTGCCCTTTTGTCCATGTCTAAGGAAAAACATAGATAACCCCGTCTACAGATCAATGCAAAACTTTTACAGACTCGCCTTGGATTTCTCCCTTGGTCACTAATGTTTTAGTTCTTATGAAAGAGCATAAACAGCAGCTCTGATGAAAAGACCATCCTTCTTGCTGGTATGGCTGTGAACAAAAGTGCATGACTCTTCAGCATGTTTATGTTTTTCTTGAGTATAAAAGGTGAGGATAAGAACCAAAGGCAATCTTCCTTTGGGTTTAAAAGCACCCTTTTATGACAAAGATTTGACCTTCTCTCTGGCTTCTCAGAGGTATATTTTCTCTCAAATTAGTGAACTTTCTTTAGCAGAAGGAAGGCAAAAGAATTGCAGTCCCTCTGACCTCAAATATGTATCTGAGGTCAGTTAAGTGAAATCTTCACTGCTGTAAACATCTGATCTCAGATTTTCAGCGAACTAGAGGATGGGAGGAAGCAAAATGGAAAATCAGTGGCTAAAGCCTACTCTCCTCTTTCAGGACACTTCCTCTGGAGTCCTTCCTCCATAGGTAATTCCTAGAAATGTGAAAGGATTAAATTAACTCTTTGCATAGCGAAATCCTGCTGGTCAGTGTCCAGACACTACAATATCATTAACTGCTAGCTTCATTCCACATATGTGGCCAAGGATACAATAAAGTCCACTTTCTAGTAACACTCCTGTGTGTAATATTGCTTTTCAATAATAAGCAATGCCAAAGCTCACTTTATTTTACAAAAGTAAGTTAATAATTTTCACAGAAAAATTCACACTGATTCATACAATAGTCAAGGTAAAGCCACTGTAAGCTTACAAACTTAGGTGTTAGTATATTGTTTGCTAGAAATGAATTATACATCACCTAGTTTCCATCTTCTATTAATTATTTCCAAAAGTTCAGACTGTGTCAAGCTTCCTGTGGTTTTAGTGTACAGAATAAAAGCCTCACACAGAAGCAGAAAATTTATTTTTCTATCAGATAAATAAACTGATTTCAGCAAAGGGTTCAGCCTGCACAGAATTCCTGGAAAGGGGAGAGAGGAGATTTTGGAAATTAGTTTGCACAGAGATGAAATTTGACCGCCTGTACTTGCACGTCTTTCCAGGGCTGTTGAACAGCACTTATAATGCCAAGAAAAAGAAACTGGCCAGTTGCCCTGGGGGAAATCTTTCCTGTATGATCTTCTGATTCTCATGTATCTTCAGTTCAAAATAACATGTGTGATTCTCTTCTGGTTGCAAGACATGGCTTTGTTTCTTTGAAGAAATATCCCTGTAAGTTCTGGTAGAAATGTCTCTATTCTGCCATGAGTCCTATCTGTTTCATTACATTTTGTCTTTTCTCTTAAGAAAAAGAGAATGCTAACAACACTTTCATTCAGCAGATAAAACCCCAGACCTCTTGAAGTTTGTTATGGGCAGGCAGGCAGCTAAAACAACCACAGTGACGTTTGCTCACCCACCTGCCTCCCCGCTACAGTGTGGTGGGGTAGAGAATCAAAAAGAGTAAAAAAGGTAACACTTGTGGGTTGAGGTGAAGACAGTTTAATAGGACAAAAAAGAAAGATAATAGTAATAATAATAACAACAACAACAACAATATACAGAACAAGTGATGCACAGCACAATTACTCACCACCCAAAGACAACAATCATCTAGTTCCCGAGCCGCCCTGCCTTCTGGCCAAACTCCCCAGTTAGGCACTGAGCATGACATCATACAGTATGGAATATCTCTCTGGCCAGTTTGGATCAGCTGTCCTGGTTGTGTCCCCTCCTCCCAGCTTCTTGGGCACTCCCTGCCTTCTCACTGATAGGCCAATATGAGAGGCTGAAAAGTCCTTAACTGCTTGTAAACAACTAAAATATTAGTGTGGAATCAACACTATTCTCATCCTAAATCCAAAACACAGCAGTATACCGGCTGCTAAGGAAGAAAATTAACTCTATCCCTGCTGAAACCAGGACAGAGTTCAAAATGACCAGTGTTAATACTCAGATCTTGAGACAGCTAAGGTTCTGGAAAGAGAAAATAAAAAAAGAAAAATAATTTTGTCTTGCAGTGACCTTCCATCCACTTACAATTTAGGGTTTTTAGTTTTGTAACCACTTTGAAAGCTTATTAGATGTCTCTTAGAACACCCCTTGGCAAAGAAAGCACAATGATAGGTCTCCTGACCTTCCAAAGAGGGTGTTGTGTCCTGAATGCCTGCTGAAGTTGCTCTGTGCAAATGATGATTCCTGAGCTGTGCCAAGAAAACAGGTTAATAGTTTACTACTGTAAACCAGAATGTTTCAATGCCCAAGTACTTTCCTTGGCACCATTTTAGTATAAAGTAGCAACTAGTATAGACTGCTTTGAGAACTTGGCCTCTCATTTTATAAAGGGGACTTACAAGAAAGACGGAGATAGGCTTTTAGCCAAGGTTGTAGTGACAGGACAAGGGATAATGTTTTCAAACTGAAAGAGGGTAGATTTAGATTGGACATAAGTAAGATTTTTTACGATGAGGGTGGTGAAACACTGGCGCAGGTTGTCCAGAGAAGCTGTGGATGCTCCCTGGAAGTGTTGAAGGCCAGGTTGGATGGGGCTTTGGGCAACCTGGTCTAGTGGAGGGTGTCCTTGCCCATGGCAACGGGGTTGAGCTAGGTAATCTTAAAAGGTCTTTTCCAACTCAAACCATTGCATGATTCTAATTGCCACCTCTGAAGAGGACCATACTCCTCAATTTCTACAAAAGGACTCCCCCATTAAGAAAGATAGTGTGAGTAAAGATCGTTAAAGTCTATATTGCCATGCATAAAGCTCACACAGTGCATCGTCCACAGCTCAGAGCATTAGGCTTACAAAAGAAGATAACACGATTTGCGAGGCCTCAGAGAAAGTATACTCAACTCCAAGAGTTATAGATGCTACGTGGGAAGTGCGCATTGCTCCTTTCATGAGGCATGGGTGGTAAGGAAAAACAGTACCTTTTATCTGACTAATGGAACTGCATGAACAGGAGAGCTTAAAGCTCTTCCTCAGGCCTGAGCAAGAGCGAGGGCGTGCATTAAGCGTAAGCTAAGAACAATAGCCTTGAAATTAACTTTGTCATGATAATCCATGTGACAGTTAGGAAGCAATGGTTGTCTGATACTTCTGGAAGAGAGCATCGTGTTAGTAAATAGAGGTGCGATGACATACAGAGAGGGGTCAGAGTGAGCGGAACTATCTTTTCATTGGACAGAAAAGCCATGTCTTTATATGCACAACTTTAGCAGCCAGACAAATTACATATTTCAGTTCCCAAGGGTTTTTGGAGGAGATGGGAGAAGCATTTTGTAGGTTACCCTCAAGGTTCAGGACCGGGACATTATAGAAAGAAAAATGTTTTCCTACTGGTAACAGGCTACTTCTGTCCTCAAGTGATGCTTCCACGACTTTGCACAGTAAGTGTTCAGTCAGCTACTGACATGTCTGTGCTAGGGAGTGCAACAATAATGCAATAATCAAGAACATTATTATACAAGGACTGTGAAGGCTGTACATATCTGTCCTTGAGAAACTGCTGTGTGATCTTAAATAATTCCAGGGGATCAGGAGTTTTCTGTGAGAAGGACCACATTTCTGACAAGGTAGCACTTCGACCTACCACTCGTGAAGCAGTTCTGCTCTCCTGATGATATTTTTTCCCCCCAATCACATGTGGCAGTACTTCTTTTTTTTTTATTTTCCTGGAGACCTCCCATTCCTGGAAAAAAACCCCAACTAAATCAGATGAATATATATATAATGATTTTCGAAAAATTAAGGGTGTTTTGTGCTCATCATTTTCTTATCCTCCTTCAGATCTGATATATATTCTTTGCTGCTTTGCTTCAGGTAACAATTTCTGAAGGAGGAATTTTCATTGTGTCAATAGGTTCTTGTTGCCTAGGAACATATTTCAATTTGCCACTGTGTAGGTATTTAGGTCACCAGTGAATTAATCTTTTTAAAATTATAGCTATGTAGTCAATCACCAATTCTGAACTATCCCATTGAGAATTGGCAGTACAGTACTTAGTTGCTCATGGATTGAAAAGTTAAATTGAATGTTCAGCTTGCAAAGAAATTTTATGAAATAGGAAAGAAAATGGTGTTGGTTCATAATAAGAAAATGTCTGCGCTTTGCAATGATAAACTCTGATGTTTTCTAACCTAGACTGAATTTACCAATGTTGTTTAAAGGACAGATCCTGCTCCCACTAGGGTTTCAGCAAAATTCCCTTTACTTCAGAAAAGCAGGATAAGGTTTTATCAGAGGAAAGAGAATTTAGTCATCTTTCTCTGAAAACTTCTTCTTAAGGTCAAGGAAGATTTTCCGTATTTTGTAGTCAGAACTATGGAGGTAGTGATCGTCCTTCCGTAAAGGCTGTTAATACTCATCATCCCTGAAATATATTAATAGAACAGAAGAAAGAAAACTTGCTTTAATTAACAGTAAAGTTATTTTGTATGTCAATACTGAACTTTGAGTATCTAGAATGCAGGTCTTCTAATAAATTAAGAAAGTTTCTTATCTTCTACGGAGTGCTACTTGATTTTTAACACATTGCTGGGAATCATAGAATCATGGAGTGGTTTGGGTTGGAAATGTGGTTTGTAATTGAGACCCATCTTGCCACCTCCCTGGTAAATGATTCTGTGCTTTCCTGGAATACTCTAAAGGAAGAGAAATAACATTGGATAAAAGATCATTTGGAACATGCCTGAAGTCACCTATTTTCCCCTCCAAAGATAAATTCTGCCTATTGCTCTCCATGTCTCATCGCTGGGCCTCAGAGCACGCCAGGGATGCCCAGAATGGAATGCCACGTTCCAGGCATGATTGTGATAAAGTACATGGAAAGGGATATTAACTGCCTCGCTCTGCAGCGCATTTCTGCACATGCTGCTCAAATTGGTAAAAGGATTTCAGTTACACACGGATTAGTTCAAAACGATCAAGGAGATAACAAAATGAGTGCAACAGACACAGAACACTGTTTATTCCACTTGCACCAAACTACTCTGTCCTCTCATTATTAAAGAAATAATATGATGCTGAATTTAGGAAAAGTTACGGACTGGATCCTCAGCTGGTGTTTGCCTCATTAGTGGCACATTTGATCACACAGTAAGTTATTATGTTACTATAATAACTATGTGCATGACACTATGGAGAGAGATCCAAAAGATGGCATGGCTAAGGGTTCAAAACGAGTCAAAGCTGGCGTTCAGAAACACACAGGGCTCACACTACAGAAAGACTTCCTCTGGGTGAACTGAAAGCGGTAGTACTTGTTAAGCCATATTCAAAGCACTGGAGTCTTTTTGAAGCATTTTTTCCTGCACGTTCATGAGGAACATTTTTAGGTGGGTTGGGTTATTTATATGTTATGTTTTGTTTTATTTATTTTTAATTCCTCCTTTCTTTTTCCCGTTTTTTTTACCAGGTGATATGTCAAACCCTCAGTCTGAAAAGGACACAAAGCAGGGGAAAGGCACAAGAAAGCGATACGATGGGAACTAAAGTAACAACTTGGTACATTGCATAAAAAAATCAAAACTTCAAGACACTTATAAATTCAGTATTTCTATACTTAAAGGCATTCTGGGAAAAAAATGTTTTGACTGAAGAAGGAAAGAAGGAGAATGTGATATAATAAGAGTAAGACCTTTGGAAAACACTTTATAGTGGTAATTGATGAATTGATTCCTCAATTCTAGGTGAAAAAAATACATTTTATTTGAACTAAGGTTTTTTGATAATTTTTACTGATTTTCGCCTTACTACCAGTTCCAAGACCTACCAGAAATATCTCTTCACTTTTTTTTTCATTTTTATACCTGAAGTTACAGTACTTTGAGGGATAAAACTCCACCGACCTCCTTTGCTAATGTCAGCTGCATAAACAGAATCAGGACTGTTAAGCCTCCTGTTGTGCCAGGATGGTAACGTGGAGACTGAGGGAGGTGCTGCTTCTCCCACGAGATGGGAATCCCCTGTGTCTCCCTTTGTGCCTTGAAGTGCTGCACAATCCTTTGCAGGACATTCAGGGCATTTATCAAGCGCTATTTGAATACAGCAACAGTAATCGGATGCTGAATTTTGAAATTTATTTCATTTCCTTAGGATACAAACAGTAACAAGCCGCTATCACAGAAAGATTGTCAATTGCTCTCCAGAGATGCGTGCACTCCCGCGCTTGACAAGTCATCTTTGCAGATTACGTGTCATTTGTTAAGCTCCTTGGGAAATTTTGGCATGAAGAGGGTTATATACATGATACTTGTTAAAATAAACATACAAACATTGAAAGGAGCTAGCCTTCTCAGGCACAGAAGAGTGGGGAGGATTTCTTTATAAACACAATTTTCACTTGCATTTGTTTAGCTATTCCAAAAATGTCCTGAAGACACGTAAGAGTGCTGCATGTTCAAAGGTTTTCAGCACTTTTAAGTCAATGCAGATGCTATGGGCGAAGATTTCCATAGCAACAGAATTAAAGAAAGGAAAATATGAGAAGTCAATGTTGGATAAGTATATAAGGATATACGTATATTGGGGTGGGAGGGGTGTGGAGACTATGGCGTGTTATAAAGCAAGCAACCAAGCACTAATTGCTCATTTTTTCCAAGAGAATGAAATCACCAACAACCGCCCACTGTCCATTGAATCAGATTTGCATAAAAGATCCAGCTGATCATCCCACTCTGATTGAAATTTTTAATTCTAGGAAAATAAAGAACTTATTTATTAATTTCTTATGGACATTATTTCTTTATGGTACTGTAGGCTTCCTACACGACTGACCAGTGACCTAAAGAGATACAAGGAGTTTAATTGACATCAGAGAAAACATTAATGTGTTGTGCTCATCTTGCCAGTTATCAGAGATATGGTTAGTGTTTATAAATCACCATTACATCACAAACAAACAAGTTATTTAAAATACAAGATAATGCTTTTATTTTGCTTTGTCTTGAATATAAGATTAGAGGGGATTATAATAACAGTTGTATAGATTATTATTGAGTAAGGTCCACAACCAAGACAACATGAGGACAGGTCTCTTAGTAGGAAGAAGAGTGAAAGCCCAGGTTTGCCTAGCTGGAGTTTCATATCCTAAAATTTTTAGTTTTCAATGATATTTAAGTTTCAGTGTGAAAAAATGACGACTTTTTTTGTTAATGAAATGGTGCGGGATATGAGGCTGGGTGAAAGGGTGACATGGGGCCATCATAGGATGCTTATGACAATCTTTGGTTTTGTAATATAACAGGAGCCCTGCTCATATTTCCTACTTCGTACTGTGATTTTAGCTTGGTAACCTAAGCAAATGTTCTTCAACCTGTAGATATAGATGCTGTGTCTTTAAGCTTCTAACAGCTACAGTCAGCAACAGAGGAATTTCTCTGGGCTAGCGAATGAGTGCATACTCCTGTAATTATGCTGCTACTAATTACTCCTCCACCTTCAGGAACAGAGTGGTTGCTGACTCAAACTTTCATGAAGAGAAATGAGACATTTGCACCATAAGAGACTTGTTTTCTGGGGAAAAATGAGGAAACAAGCATCGTGTGTGAAAGAGCAAATGGGTAGCTACAGGGGAACGAGGGCCTGGAAATTCAATGGGTGCCTCTCACTTATGGAGAAGGTAATGGAGAGTATGGCAGTCTTGTGGCTTGCAACATGGAAAGGATTCCTACAGACCTCCTGGCAGGTTAGTAGGAATTAAGGGAAGTTGCAGAGAACCCCAGAAACAGGTCATCAAAGATAAGTCCATACCTATGAGAGGATGGGAGAATTTGAGAATGTGAGAAGATCGTGGAGTATGCAATGATCTGTGCACAAGCAAGAAATCTGCCTGCGAGGGAAGAAAATAAAGCGGTGAAAAAATCATTGTTGCTGCACACCAGAGGTGTTTGTATTTGTACATGCCTCTTGCCACAGAGGCTTTATTTGGAAAAGATCAACTGTATTCAGCTAATATGTTCCTTGGCAATTTTCCTCATTAGTTGTCTACTTCTGTGTTACTCTTGCAGAAGCACAAACGCTGCTCAGTTTGGCTTTAGAATCTGCATCTGATATAGACGATCTGCAACAAACATGAGCTAGACATGTCTACAAAAGTCTTTATATACCCCACAACCAAATCTGTCTCTCCTTTTAAATCACAAACTTAGGCATTAATCCCTTTTTTTTCAGGCAGGCTGGCAAGCAACAATACAGAACAATACTTTTTCTCCAATAGTAAGTGGCATCTACCTTTTCACCATCTTAAAACCAAACCAGGTTTGGCTTCCTTCATGTGCGGTATACATGCTAGCGCACCGTGTTGGCTTTGCAAAGTGTGCATGAGCATTTCTAGATCTCTCTTGTGCAAACTTGCAGGCAGATGCCCACATAAGCATGCTCCAAGCAGTATGCCTAGTCGTGCATCTGGTACGTTCTTGCCATGCCTGGATCTGTTCCACCTTACAAGTGACCTGTCTCTACTATTTTCTGCTGTATTTGGCATGTTCCTTGTTAGTTGTCATACATAATTTTACAGCCAGTTAGGCAGACTGTACATTGATTACCTCTTTCTCCTATGGAACTTATCCTTAATTTCCAAATAGCTTTAGGTTCTATAGGCATATTTTGTACAACAGTGGAATGGAGGATGGCATATAACCTTCTCTCCAGTAGCCAAATGGTTCTAGAACAATTCTGCTAATTCTGTCTCAGAAAACAGAAGCCTGTAGACTTTGATGTCAGCTGCAGTATTGTGCTTTTGAGAGGATGACAAATTCACATCTGATCTTTGCCTCTACCTCTGCTTAGCTGGGCTATATTTTTCATCTTCTGCAAACTTTCTTCTTATTTTTCCCACTTCTGGATCCAGGTGTTCCCAGTCTCTTTCCTTCCAGTATACTTCAATATGCGTGACATCTTCATGTCTAAATTAATCACTGCTCACTCCTATCTACTTCCATTGCTTACAGCTGAAGCTTCCAGCTTCCTCGTGTCTCTATATTCTACTCGGTTTCCTTTCTGGTTTCTGAATTTCTTTCCATCTTCTTCTCTTTTCAGTCAGTCACACTCATTTTTAAGAACTTCCACATAATTGGCTCAATTGAAATAGTCCATCAGGTAACTCTTTCTCTATTTGACCTTCACATTGAGATTGATTCTCACAACTGATAGCACAGATAACTTTCTAATATTCCTAGATCTGGCTAAAATCACTTCAGTTTTTGTCATGATTTAGCCCCAGCCTGTGACTAAGCACCACGAAGCCACTCACTCAGGCCTACCCTTGCAAGGGGATGGGAAGGAGAATGGAAAAAAAACCACCCTCTTGGGCTGAGATAAAGACAGTTTAATAGGATAACAAAGGAAGAGAATAATAATAGCAGTAGTAATAACAATAATAACAACAATAATACAAGTGATGCATAAATGAAATTGCTTACCACATGTGGAAGGAAAAAACCAATTCAATACCTAGTGTGTTTCTGAGCAGCGGTCCCGCCTCCCAGCTAGCTTCCCCAGTTACATCCACAGCTTGACGTTACGTTGCAGGGAACATCCCTCTGGCCAGCCTGGGTCAGCTGTCCTGGCTGTGCTCTCCAGCTTCTTGTGCACCTGGTTGGGTGTGTGAAGCTGAAAAGTCCTGATTTGGTGTAGACAACAACTACCTACCAACGACTAAAAGCATTATTCTTACACTAAATCCAAAACACAGCATTTACCAGCTACTAGAAAGAAAATTAACTCTATTTCATCGAAAACCAGGATAATTTTGGTTAAGAGTTCAGTGAACTTCTTATTTTATCTGAACTGATCTAACTTTTTTTTTTACCTTTAGAGATCGTAAATATAAAAATCCAATCTGTTTCCCTTATGTTTCCCAATGAATACTGAAAGTAGAAAAAAACGTTACTAAAGGAATGGTGGACAAGTGTCAGTCATGAGTTAATTGCACAGTTTGTTGACTGTAGAAAATACTGGAGTCCACAGAAAATTACAGGTTCTATTATGTTTTACCTGATTTAAAATTGTGCTAAATTTCCAGTTGTCCCAGTAAAATTAAGATTGTATTCTCTACCAACAGAAAGCAATATTCTGAATTAATTTGCAAAACATAAACTGTCAGGAAAAAGCGGGTAGTGAGATCTTATTTCAACAATGTTACTAGGATGAATCAGGAAAATCTGTCCTAAAAAAGTTATTCAAAGAACAAGTGAAAGTGAAGTGTCTGATGAGACATGCTTTTCAATCATTTAAACAAAATGACATTGGCTTCCTCAGAATAATTTCCTCAATGTGATACTGTGGTTAAAGACAGCTCATTTTAACTTCTACCTTCCTCTGGGGAGTATCTGTCTTTGTTTTGAGGCTGATGTGTTGTGCTGGCTATGTGCATGCTGATAGTGCATTTAAGAAAAACTCAAGGCACAGTGTTGATAAACAGATTTCAAAGCTGATCTCACACAGGGGTTATTTAGATGCCCTGTGACATCCATATTTACAGTCACAAATGTGGTCTGATATTTTCTGCTTGTTTTCAGAGTTCAGACTGCAGAAGCTGGAAAACATTTGGGGGTTTGGCATGAAGGCATGAGCAATACGTAACTATCCTGCCTTGCAAGGCAATAACCCACCTAGCCTTCCTGTGCAACCTTGTGGAAATACAAGGCTGGGATTACAGGTGATCCTTGAACAAAATCGGAGAAAGCTGAACTGAGAGCTGTCACTTGCTTTCCCTACCTTTACCTTCCAGTGCTATGTTTAGTGGGATGGTAAAGATAGGAAGCCTTCACTGCACTAACTGAAGAATAACTCTGCCAAAGGCATCAGTTCTGCTTGCTTAATACTGGTATAAGTGGAGGGAGAGTCAGATTGTTATACTCACCTTGCACTTACAGCGGGTTGACCTTGGTATTCTCAGCTATACTATATAACAGCTATCTCAACGATTAGCCATTACAAAACTGCAGGACTTCGCCATGATTTCATAGAATCACAGAATCACAGAATATCCCGAGATGGAAGGGACCCATAAGGCCCATCAGTCCAACCCCTGGCTCCACACAGGTCCAGCCCCATCAGAGCAGATGACTGAGAGTGTTGGCCAGACGCTGCTTGAACTCAGCCCAGCTCGGGGTGGTGACCACGGCCCTGGGGAGCCTGTTCCAGGGCCCAGCCACCCTCTGGGTGAAGAACCTTTTCCTGATCTCCAACCTAACCCTCCCCTGTGGCAGCTCCATGCCGTTCCCTCGGGTTCTATCGCTGGGCATCAGAAGGAGGAGATCAGCGCCTGCTCCATCGCTCCCCCTCGGGAGGAAGCTGTAGGCCGCCATGAGGTCTGCCCTCAGCCTCCTCTTCTCCATGCTGAACAAGCCAAGGGACTTCAGCCTCTCCTCATATGCCTTCCCCTCTAGACTCTTCACCATCTTGGTTGCCTGCATCTGGACACTCTCCAATAGCTTTATATCTTTCTTGTACTGTGGTGCTCCAAACTGCCCCCAGCACTTGAGGTGAGGCCGCCCCAGCACAGTGTAGAGTGGGACAATCACTACCCTAGAGTGGCTGGCAATGTAACGCTTGATATATCCCAGGACACGGTTGACCTTCGTGGCAGCCTGGGCACACTGTTGGCTCATGTTCAACTTCCTGTCAACCAAGACCTCCAAGTGTGTTTCAGCATGGCTGCTCTAATGATGCTGTGAGATTTGTTTTGCTGTAAGATGGCAGAAGGATCTCCCATAGGATTTCTTATAAAATATGGGCCGCTCTGTGACTTGTACAATACTACAGCCCTACAACTCCTACAGTTAAGTGAAATCTTAGTGCTGCTTCCTTTCCTTTAAAGAACATTCATATTTAAAACAAGCAAAGAGAAAATAGCCAAACAATCTTAATCAAGCTTTTTGGAAATGAACTTTGGAATTTAGTGACTGAATAGCAGTTTCCCTTCAGGAAAAAAAATAAAATAGAAATTTTGTCTGCGAGAACCTAGAAAGCAAAAAAACTCAATTAATAATATAAGTGTAATTGAGACTAAACTTACCTTTCAAGTCTGTACATGAAAGTCCCCAGCAAGAAGAGATTCTCTTCAGCTCTTCAGTTCTGAGTGATTCCTACTAGATAAGACTTCAAAGTATCAAGTCAACTGTTAAATTTTCAGTACATCTTGTCAGCCAAAACTCCTGTTGAATATTCTATAGGGCTCATCCAGACTCTTTCCAATGCTGTGGAAAGCTCTTTGTTGTGTGAATCTCACCCCCAGATTCTGCAAGAAATATTTCTTTACGTGACAACTTGTACATTTAAAGGCAAACAATTTATGCTCAAAAAATACTTATGTGAGTCTCAGAGCTAACACAGCTCCAGCAAGACTGACTTAACAAAATCATCATTGCCCAGTTCACAATTTTATTTTGAGCTTTTTGTTGTTGTAACTCTTTCTTGAGAACTTTGATTTTCTGTTTCCGTTTGTTTTGTTACAGAAACACATAATGGGATTGAGGTGGGAAAATACCTCCTGACATCATCTGGTCTAATGGCTGTGCTCAAAGCCAGGGTCCTGTGAAGCAGGTAGCTCAGCTCTGTGTCTAGTCAAGTTATGAATATATCCAAGGATGGAAACTCCACAGCCTCTCTGGGCAATCTCTTCCATTGCATAACCATCCACACAAGAAAAAAAAAAGGAAAAAAAAGAGGGTTTTTTAAGCTTGAACAGAATTTTCCGTATTTTAATTTGTGCCCATTGCCTTGTCCTGTCATAGGGCACCACCGAAAAGAATTCAGCTCCACCATCTCTGCTGCTCCCACCAGGTATTTCTAGACATTAATAAGATCTTCCTGACCCATCTCTTCTTCAGGCTGAACAATCCCAGCTCTTTCATTCTTTTTTTTATATAATGGATGCTTCAAGCCCTGAATCATCTTCATGGCCTTTTGCCACTTCAGCTTATCTGTGTCTCTCTTGCACTGGGAAGCCCTGTACTGGACACAGAGTTCCAAATATGTCTCACCAGTGCTGAGTAGAAAGATAGGATCACCTCCCACACACAGCAATGCAAACCGAAACATTTCCACCCCACAGGCAAATACAAAATCTCTCAGGCCTATATCACATGAACTCTTAGCTGACCTCACAGTTTTGTAGCCTGATTTTTGATTTATGAACTGTATTGGCAGCATATTTCTTATGGAGAACTGGCATTCTGCAGTGTCACTGCGTGCTTTCTGATCAGTGTCTGTCTTTTACTGGCATGCAAGAGTTTGCCAGTATAACCAAAAGGAAGGGGGCCTCTTTCATTCCAGGGAAAGATTCAAATTAGATAACAACTGAGACCACACGAAGTAGAGCTACACAGCCTTCCTCTGTATTTGTTCATGTTAAATTAATATTCCATTCACTTTAAACAGGGTTTAAAAGGGTAGATAATGTAACAGAACAACAGCTGTAACAAATACTCCTGCTCATCTTGACAGCATTTCTTTCTCTTATTTTTTACTTTTGTTCATGCTTTTACTTTTTTCTTTCTCTTTTTGTTTCTCCTTTTAATTTGTTTCTCCATTTTACATTTGTTTCTCCTTATTTTACTTCCCACTCACCATTTTAATTCAGTGCTCTGACTGCTGCTCCTTGCACTGAGTGATTTTGAATGCAATCTTCTGTGCCAGTCTGACAGAGCTGAAATGCAGCGGGAGAACTTGCTGACTTCTCAACATTGCTCTGAATAAACTATTAAAAATGTTTCGTAAGTCTGGGGTTTGTTTGCAGGCGAGATGGTGATTCTCCACAGACACCGTAACAATATGTAAGAAGCAAGCAAGCCCAGCTGAACAGAGAATTTATTTTTGTGGGTGCCTAAGGACAGCGTTGCTGTCCAAATACAGGCTACCCTCACCTTTGAAGCTGTATGATTCTCTTCAGCTGCTCCCATGCAGGGGGACTTCGAAGTCTTCACTAGACATAGATGTTGGTGAGAAGTCAAAGACAATTTTGACAATATTAAAAGAAGGAAAATGCCTGTGTTTTAATCAATATGGAAAGTATTGAGACATAAACTGTTGTTCATGTCACAGGCCACAGGCACAACAGAGCGTCTTGAGCACTGTCACCTCATCCCTTTTCCAACCTAGAAGGGAAAGGTTTTTGTAAACAAAAGGTGAGGAAGAGGAAGGATTTATCACAGTTTTTCAAAAGAAGAAGAAATGCAGAAACAATGGGATGTCATCTTCATTCATCCATAATCACAGCTGGGTCCAAGTTTTCAGTTTTCAGAGACCTTTTGAAAATGTGGCTTCTTGAGAAACAGGGTCCTGTAAAAATTCCACCACTCATCTATATGTGCTGAACTACCTGCAAAAGTTGGGTACAGACTTTACAGACATAAAATGTCTGAGGCTACCTGGACTGGAATGTCTGCTTTCTTTTTTGGGTAGCAGATTTTGCTTGTTTTGGGTGGAAAAGATAGAAAGAGTTGAAACTAGAGACGAAAAAAGATTACTGTAGAAAACAGACTGGGCTTGGTGATTCCCCACCATTTTAACCCACTTTTTGTATATCTTCCACAACTAAAAAAGAGCTAAATAAGTTAAAAATAACCAAATAACTGCCCTGCCTTCCTGCAATCCAGCAGCAGGCGACCCTCCAGAGGATGGGTGCAAGTAGCTCCCCATGTCCCCTGGGTATGGTAGAGGCACCAGGTGTCCTCATGGGGAGCACGGTGGCCAAAGCCCAAAGGATGACTGAGCAGGGCTAGTTAATGAAAAGCACCGACCACCCGGGCTCCTGACAGGTTAGTTAAACACTGCTATTTGCACGCAGAGGCAAAAGCCCAGCACTGCACATTAACTCCAATCATTTTCTTTTTACGTCTCTTAAATGCACAAGAAATTAACCTGTGGGGTTATATATTATAAGGTGTAATAGTCCATAAATCTGAAATAATGGTTTTTATACACATATATCGAGCGCAATGCTTTTATGTTCAGCACATAAAGAATATTCACACTAAACCATTTTATTTTTTTTTTAAAAAGCAAATAGTTCAAGTACCAGTTAAACAGCCACAGATATAGAACAGTATGAAGCAACTTCTATTTTTTGACCCTGTCATGAGAGCAATATGCTATCATATTTTACTGAATAAAATAATTTAAGTATTTACGGTGTTTTAACATGATGTATGTCCTAACATTTGTATATTTTTTTCAACACTTTACTTAGTTAGGGGCTTTTTGTGTGGTTTGTTTTGCTGCTTTTTTCTTTTTTTGGTGAAAACATTGTAAAATCTGCCTGGACATTCAGCCAAAATAAAATAGTAGCTATTTTTATATTGCAGGATCTTTGCCACTGTTGATTAGTTAGAGAATAAATTACTTTAAATTAGAGGATTTTGGGAGAAGAGATTGCTATGGTTTTTATAAAAAACTCCCATTAGCTTTTGTAGAAGTTATACAAGCAGGACAAAGGAAAAATGCTTGACATAATTCCATAAATGGAATTTTTGTGACTGCTGCAAGGGGGAGTGGTAATACAGACTTGTCTTTCTGGAGTGATTTGTCTCAAATAGCAGGTCATCTATTATTTGCTATCTTCACAGCAAACCTCCAAACATCTGAATGACACAAAAAATTGTGGTTGCTAGGAGATCTGATAATAAATTATCAGATATAAAAGGTGGCAAGAGTTATTCTTGTTAAATGAGTGTGCTTGACAAGGAATAATTAATATCATTATTTATTTTGCCTTTGGTAATGGTTTGAAAGAAGAAGAGGGAGAAAAGATAAAATACTTACTATGTTAATCAGAAAATATTCATTATATAAGCAGAAGTTTCCAAGCAACTTTGCTAGAATGGTTAGCTCACCCACAACTTTTAATTTGTGTTTTGGGGTTTATGGTTGTTGTCAGGGCCCTGAGGACATGCCCTCTCGTTAGGGTTTGGCTGTGTGGGCTTAGGGCCAGGTTTGGTAGTGGGCTGTTAGCCCTGGCATTGATAAGAAGTGAGGAACCTCAGTGGAGACCTGTCCCACTTCTTCTGGGAGTGCTTTTAAACTCAATCATCTTCCCTGTTCTCTGTTTGAAGCATTTTGCAGTCTGCTCCTTGTTTCTGACTGATCAGAACTGCTGACTCGTCATCCTGGCTTGATCTCAGACCTGCCTCACCACAGCTGCCTTTTTCCCAATATATTTCTTTTTTTCACTGGATAGAGCGGATTATTGCAGTCCCACCTTCTGAATCTCTTCCCATTATATCGTAAGAGTTCTGGATAATCCAGCTGTAAACACTCCAGAAGAAGACACACCATTAATTACAAATTTTAAAAAGGCAGGACTGTGAGACCTAGTATAAAACACAGAGGGAGTGTCCTTCTGGGAGTGACAGGAATTTTGATGCAAATTGCCTTTTGTTTCAGAGAAAATCATGGCAGAGTGTTTGTTAGAGAGAGAATCTCATTTATTCAGATCTTGGGACAGGGTAACACTCACATGGGCAACGAAGTGTCTTGAAAATTCAGTGCAGTTGACAGCTGATCAGATGGCAAAGGGAGTCTCTGTTGCAAAGGTCCTCACAGTGGCATCTTCAGCTGGATTGGGAGATGTATGAATTTAATATCTTAATTTTGTGTGTATTTAATATCTTAAATACATAGAAAAGACAGTCCTATATGAAAGTTAACTCCATCCCAGACACAGCCAGTGTACCATTTTTGCAGGATCAGTTTATATTGAATGCTTACAGATGTCTTGTTTGTGCCCAACATGGTCTCTCCTGAAGCAGAAACCACACAAAGGTGTGATGGGAGGGACCAGCTCTCCACTCAGGAGAACATGGCCTTCAAGCATGGAGTGTGGGCTGGACACAGCAGGACCTGCCTGAGGGAATCTCTAGAACTATCTGAAATTCCCACCTGTAGCAATCAGTCAAGCACCTAGCTGTGACGGGGCAGTCAATCACCAAACTTCAAGTTGGTCCTTTGTCTTAAACCATTGGCTCATCCCTTTAGATTAGAAGCTCCTGGACCACCCAGGGAATTTATGACTTCAGTGCATGGGTGTGCATGCCCGTACAGCCCTGATACCCAGCTAGCACATCACAATTATAACTAAAGAGTTATTTTCCTCTTTATGACTCATTTATAATTTAAATGTCATAGCTTGTGCCGCACTTTGATATTAAGATGCATTTACTTTTAGAGAGACATGGGAGTACTGCAGTGGGGGTACCAGCCGATTCCTGGAAACTGATTCTACACATGACAGTGTAATTTGGGAAACAGTTCATAGATATTTTGTATAAAGTATTTATAATGCACTGTTAAAGACTAGTGGAGCTGTGCTCCACATGAGCCTGGGATCGGTCCCAAATCCTTTCTGCCTTGCAGTCCTTTGTACCCATCAATATGGCATCCTTGCCTGGAGAAGCAAAGCAGCAATGAGCTTGATGTCTGGTGGTTTACACTTGACATTCCTTCCTTCTCTTCTGTGTTCACAGCATCTGAAACAAGAAAGTGAGACACATATGTTTTCTTTTTTATTTCCTTCATGTAAATCCCTGTCTGTCAAGGGCAGAGGCTCAATCCAGCATGTCACAAGTACTTATTTGGCTGTCAGGAGCTCTGGCTGATCAGCAGATCAAGCAGACCATGATGGTGTGTCTGTGTAGGATGTGAGACAAAGGGAGATGCAAATCAAATTAGGTGAAAGTGGTTTCTCAGGTCTGGTTTAGTACCATGTAAACATGATTGAATTGGCCCAGCTCCTCAGCGTATGGCTGGGAATAAGTGTGGCTGGATATAACCCCACAAATATCCAGAAAATGCCGTCATGGTCTACAGAGCTGGAACAAGCTATGCAGCTACAATGAAGTGAGTGGGATGTGGGAAGGGCTTTGACTCCTTCTGCCAAAAAAATATTTCAGTACCAGTAAGAGACACGTAAACACATTCATGTTTTTCCTGAGAAAGATCTCAAGCATTGTAAAACAAAGAAAAATTTCCTTTCCAAGAGAAAGTTTTAGGTTTCTGGATGCCAAGTAGTGTGTATTTTTCCAGTGGTTGTTTTAAGAAATACAGGAAATACTTTACAAAGTGTCTTGGTAGAAGTAGGCTGGAGTTATTTACACAAAATTAATGAACTGCAAATAGAGGTCCACTATGTGGAAGGAGACAAGATGGTTTTTAATAATACTTTTGAGGTTAATGCTGTGACTGACAAGACTCATTTTTTTGTATACAGGAAACTATTCAGTTGCATTCTAGATAGTAAAGTTTGTTTTTCTCTTAGAAAGAGATCTTTTGTTCTGAGAAAAGAATTTTGAGAACTTTTTTCTTTTTTTTTTTTTTTGTGAAGAGTTCTCCAAATTTTGCAAGATCATAAAATCACAGAATCATAGAATGGTTTGGGTTGGAAGGGATCTCAAAGCCCATCTAGTTCAACCCCCCTGCCATGGGCAGGGACACCCTCCACTAGTCCAGGGTGCCCAAAGCCCCATCCAACCTGACCTTGAACACTGCCAGGGATGGGGCATCCACAGCTTCTCTGGGCACCCTGTGCCAGGGCCTCACCACCCTCACAGTAAAGAATTTCTTCTGAATACCTAATCTGAATCTACACTTTTTTAGTTTAAAGCCACTGAAGATGTTCACTTTCCCTAAAGCCTCTGAGAAATATATGAAATTATTTAAACGTCAGTATGATTTGTCAGAAATGACAATCGGGAAACAGAAAATGTGATGACAATTTCCAAAACATTTTCAGCAATATCTGTAAATTCATCTTATTAAAAAAAAAAAACAAACAAAAAAAACCAAGCTAAGAATAATGTGTCTCTTAAGGCCCTGAGTGAAGGTGATGTTTTACATTTTGACTGTCTCTGCAAATTGTGGAGTGGATGAAATATAGATTTATTCTGACATTTCTTTTGTAAGCTTCTTCATATAGAAAATGATCATATAGTTAATTTAACCTTCCTGTTTTTCTCTCTCTTCAACATCACTCTAAATATTTAGCATACCCTTTGTATTCTTCCTCATGGATATGCCTTCTGTTTCTTTAATCTTTTGCATGTCTACCAAATTCTCTCTAAGAATGAGTTGATGTCAGTAACACGTTTTCTGTGTTGTATTCTAACTTCCAAGCCTGATTTGTTTCAGCAAATGGAAGCCTGTTTGGACAAGCGTAGATTAGTCTACAGTTACTATGAAATTACTTAAAGAAATAATAAATAAAAATTCATTTTTTGTAAAAACTGAATTTATCCAAATCAATATCGAGTAAATTTTCCTGTTAAGTGCATGCAAGGTTTATAACTTCCATTGAAATCCTATCTTGTTATTGTGCAGAGTTTAGGCTTCAGGGTTTTTTTTAAATCAGGATAGGCGAGTTTTCTTCCATAAGAAACATCTATAAAATACAGAATTTTTACGTATGAAAAATCAAGCTGAGAGAAGGAATAGTGCTCTTTATTTAACACTGTTGGGCATCTGTTAAAAAATAAATGCAAAAAGCTGGTCATGAGTCAGTGTGTAGGCTGTTTAATTTCTTTAAAAGGATTTAGTAAAACCATATGGCAAATAAAGAACAATTTGAGATGACATTTTATCATCTTTCAACCATGAAAGGGAAAAAGACAAAGGTTGTGTTTTGAGAAAATATGTGTCTCATTCTCACAAAAATGTATATGCACACCATTTGCTGTTGTCAGAAATCTGCTACACTGCGTTGATGCTGTGGTTTTCATTAGGTGTTTGAACACAGCTTATTGCAAGACAGTACCACCATCCACGTACTAGCTTCCCGGATAGGATGTTTATAAGCTGGTTGTATTGAGAGACGATTTAGTTTAACTATTCACTATTTGAAACACACAAACAGGATGCCAGAGTGAAATTAACTGTAGTGAATCAGGAATTCATTGGCATTATTTTACGCTGGCAGACAAAAGAGAAGAAATATTACCCGAAACTGAGCAATGTTTCCAATCCATATTTTGTGCAAGAGAAATCTTTCACTCAAGCCAGGTACCAAACTGAGAGGGTTTTTAAAGATCTTGGGATTCCATCCTGATCTTTCCTGTATTTCATGTGTTGGAAAAGTCCTGTTGAATTTGCTAGGAATATTTGTCATTAAAGGATTTGTAAGGCTTGTGCCAAGATCTCTTGGAAGGATAAAGATGATGACTAGGGAATAGCAAATGTATGCATTTAATATGATAAAGAACCTCATCATTTTAAAGTCTTCATTTTGACAATTTCTTACTCAAATTTCAGAAATACTCAAACTACCTGTGACATAAACTGGGATGTTTTTATTTAGGAACTGCTTAGATTTGAAAGCAGAAAAATTAATCTAACTTCAAATTTATTCCCTGAGCACCTTAGTGCTGGCAATCTCACCTCCTGTACCTCATTCTCATGAGAATATTAACTAGTTTGGTAACATCTGCAAAATTATTTGAAGACGAAAAGTGCTATGCAAGTGCTAGCTGCTTGTATTACTGAATTATTGTAGATCAAGAACCCTAATTTTGGGGGGTAAAACATAAATTGGAAGGAAAGTGGATATGTTTTAGCATTAAAAGTAGAGGAATTAATGTAATTCTGAATTACTGAAACTATTTCTTATTGTGTTTCCCAGTATGATCCTACAGGGTATGTTTTTAATGTTCATCTGGTTTTACATCAGTCAGTCAAATGACTTAGAACTACTATTGGTGTCATTGCGGTGCTGTGTCTTAATGCTGTAACAGCATCCCATTGTCAGACACTCTGCAGCCAAAGGGTTTTCTGTGACCCAGAGAACTTACATATGAGCAGTTGAATAGCCATAAAATGGGAGATATCAGAAAGATGCAGATGAATTTGAAACAAAGGCAGCCTTGGTCTATGTTCCAGGTGTAGCTTATCAAAACAGCTACTCATCTCATATGAGTTTCAGGATTTGCTGTGTGGAAGTCTACATATGACCTAGTCATCTTGGCTCCATTTTTAGTTCAATGGGAGAAAGAGATATCTCTTGGCAGGGAATTAAACTGTCCTATTTTAAAAATTGACTTAAAAATGAAGTAGATAATGCACTTGAAATGCTTTTCTCTCCATTGACTCTGTAGGGAGTCCAACTCTGTGTCCAGCCACTGTCAAAACCTCTTGGAAACATCTGACTGCAAGACAGTTCAGAGGAAGACTGGAAGAAGGAAAATGCAGTATTCCCAAGGACGTTTAGAAGCTCTTGAATGATTCTTTACTTGCTTTACTGTAAACTGAATCAGACTGAGGCTGATTAAACACAAGAACCATAAAATCGAGCAGTGATTGCATAGCAATCTAGGGCTCTGACTGCATGACGTGTTAAGTCTGTGTATTAACTACTAGAAGTAGCTTTGATGGAAACGATTCATAAAAGCCATACAGTTAGTGCATTAATTTATTTTGTTCTCTAAGAACTAATAAGTGCCCCTTAAGATGCTATAAAATCCAACTGACACTAGTTATTGGTTTGTTCTCTGTCCGTTTGTTTTAATGATTTTCCAGTAAAGTGGAACTATCCCAAAAATGACCAGCCCTAAGCCATTGGTGGTTATAGGTTCATAAGATGGACATCTTACCAAAAGATGTTTTGATATTTCTGCCTACTTTAAGGACATTCTAGTTCCAATTTCAAATTGTGCTGTCCTTGCCACACCAGGTATAAAGAGAAATTTGCTTCCAAGGCAAATCCAGCTGCTATAATCTACTTTACAATCATTACTTTGCTTTTGTGCATATCAGTGGTTCCTGTTTTGTTGTTTATTTGAATGAAAATTATCAGTGAGGCATGATAGATGAGTAATGCCACCAGCGGCCAGAAGGCTGAGAAAGAGAATGACGATGTTCTTGCTGCTGACAGTTTTTTGGTATTTTCCTGTTTACTACAAGTGCTTGAGCTGCTGTTTCAGGATTTAAGGGTTTCCTGATACAAATCTCAGGAGTTCTCAGAAGGAGTTACATTAGACTTAAATGCTTTTGATCCTCCTGCTTATACCACTGACCTCACAGGAGACTCAAACTACTACATGGGCTGTGGGTCTGTTGTCTAAGCAGTCACATCAGTACGTACTCTGATTGACAGCAGTAATCAACAGAAAGAAATGTCTAGAGGAAATAAGAGGTGTTCTCCTATCGGGTTTTGATTATAGATAAAGTTAAAGCTTTCAGGCAGTGCTGCATGTGACAACATTTGCTATGACAGTGACTCAAGGGAGGGTCTGTGCATTACCTCCTTTGTTAGATCAAGAGTAATGTCCTTGTTTGATGGCAAATTGTTAATGCAGTCTGGCTCCCTCTCAGTTGGTGACTCTCCGTCTTCTGCCTTTTCTAGGTTGTTGGCATCAGCTGTAGAATATGCAGAAGCAGATGATAGGAAGGACTCAACAAGTATTCATCATTTAGAAATTCTTTGTGGCTATTCATAAACCAGGCTTTCATTTTTCAAAGGCAAAAAAATTTATTCAGAGCATGTAAAAATGGGATTATACTTTTTCTAACTAAATTCAGAGTGCTCCTGTCATACAGGAGAGAAAGTCTGCAAATCTGTTTTATAACATTTAACTTTAAGGTCTCCAGGGAAGGGAAGATTCTTCATGTCACTGTTTGACTTTCTGCTCAAGATTTACAGTTCTGAGAGACTTAAACATCCTCAGCAAGACTATTTGGAGTTGGTTCCTGAGACTTTTCTACTGCACACAGTATGACAAGGTCTACATCCTAAGTATCATTTAAAAGAGAGAGTCAGCTGTAAAACTAATAGTCTAAAGAAAGTACACGGAATAAAAAGAGCTGAGGTCTTTTATTAGTACTCTTCCAAAGAAAGTAATCAGACTGGCATGGATGTCATCCTGTTGAGCATGACAACCACGACAAAGCTAACACATACCAATTTCTAGTGCTGGTCAATACAAGATTTTTGCTGAAATCTTGGAAACAAATGTGACTTGTGTTTATTTCCCAAGCCAATTCCTTGCTCTGGGGAAATTAGGACACACAAAGTAGTGCATTATTTGTACAGTCAGTGCATTTGTCCTCACATGGGCATAGGATGAAATTAGAGTTATATCTTTGGGCCTTACTCAAATCAACACACTTGACTCAGCAGGTACTAATTTACATAAATGTGTAGAGACATGTCTCCATACTCATCTCAGAGTCTGGGGTCCTATCTTCCAGGTAGAGGACTCTTATCCTGCTATATATGTGCTATCACGTATGAAATGGGTGCCACACTAGAGGACTGAGAAGTTCACAAGCTTCCTCTTTAATTTTCTAGTCCCTTTTCTGGTCAGTTTCCTGGATATTCGTCTGCTATCAAGATCACAGAGGAGAAGCCTACACTTGAGAAATCAGTGTTTCTCGGTACAATGCCTGGCACGGAGGATCCCTTCCACATCCAGGGTGCACAGCCAAGGGACAATGCAGTACAACAAGCCTTAGCCTTTCATTTCCTTCTTCCTCCTGTCTGCACGGCCTGATAAGGGTTAAGATGAATTGCATAACCTGCTTGGGAAACTAGCTTTGCTCCTAATGCTTGGTGTGGGGATAGTGCCAGAGGAGCTGTTAGGAAGAGAGGGAAAGGGGCAGAGCTGTAGGATCTGCTGCAGTGGAGGCATCTGCTCCACGCTTTACAGTTTTCAAGGAGGGAGGATCATGTCTCCTGGGGAATAGCAACCACAGCACAGAGCTGTGCCTAACAAGGATTGCCCCATTCCTGAATTTCCCTGTTTGCTGAGCCTTTGGCACTTCGCTGCAATGACTAATGCAGAAGAGTGGAAGTATTGTCCCATTGTGACCGAGGTAACAGTAGAGGGCACTCACTGATTCTTAATCTTTCACCTTTCAGCCCACTCCGCTCATCCAGACACCGCTGCGTAATTGGAGTAGAGCTGCTCCTGGGGTAGAGGGTTTATAAAAGCAGAATTCCTAATTTATTACTGCACATGTTGAGGTACAGTTTTTCAGTGGGGGCCTCAGATCCTATCAAGCAATTTCCATCATCAGTAGAGGGGGAGTCACACGCATGAATCCCACATGCTGTGGTTTCTGCTTCTCACCGCTGCACACTTTCCTGTTTATTTTTCCTGTGTTGTATCAAAGTCAGCTGTAATGCAAATCTGGCCATTCTCTTCTTTGTGTTTAGCAGCACGATCTCCAGGTTAGTTCCCTGCTTGACGCTTTACGTTAATCCACTTTCTGGTTGGAAAAGATGTGAAATTTACTCAAGAATGAAATTGTATTCCACATCGTTACACTGTTCTCATTAAATCTATTATTTCCACATCATTGCCCAAGAAAATACCCGATGCGAGAATCCTCTGAGAGTTCACTTCCCTAATTCACAGGACAATTACAAAATTGTTTTTGCCACAGTGGGAAATGTTGACTGCTGGGTCACTTAAATTCTTGCAGTGCCAGCTAATAAAAAGGAGTGCTATTTCTCCTTGCAGAGCTAAAATTCAGCAATGGGGCCAGAGGATATGAAAGGGCTTTAATTTGACTTTTTTCCTTTGTTTTGTTGTTTTATTTTCTTTCATTCTGGAAGAAAATAAGTTTTCTTGGATAAATAAATGGGACTTATTTATGTTGGGTTTTTTTTTTCCCCAAGGTTTCTGTCATTGTATTAAATGAAACAAATTTGTTTTTAAATCACACATCATATTTGTGTAAGTAGATTGCTATGTAATATAGATAAAGTATGATCCCCCAAAACTATGTTATGCCAGCATCCTCCTGATAGAAAAGTAAACCTTATACAGTCATTTTTAAAAGCATGTTGACGTATGTCAGAGCTTTAACAAACTTGTGGGATTTCCTATCTCCACATTCTCTTTCATTCTGTGCTCGTTATGAGAACATTTTCCTGCCAGTCACAGAGATTTGAATATTCTTCTTAATATTGGAAATGGCTCAGTAGTTCCTCTACACACAACTGAAGAAAACTCACTCCAAGCAGCTGTATGGACCACAAGCCAAACTATGTTATTCTGAGCAGGGTAACAATCCTCAAAACTGCTTACAGATGCAGATGAAGTAAATGATGTAATCTAGTTTATTGCTTTGGGTGAAGAGTCAGGGCAGCTTTGAGGATTTTGAACATCTTACCTTAAATTGTCCATGTCTAAGGCTGTGCTGGAAAAAAGTATAATCTGCTTCCAAGGTATATTAACTTAAATACGTAATTGCCATGAGACAGATATTTGATTTCTCACCAGAATTGTTTTTAATGACGGCACAGTGGTCTTGTCCCTAGTTTCTATGAAAAACCCAAATGTGTTATGAGGTTTTCAAATGTTCCCATGACAGGAGCTGTGCAAACTCCATGTGTGGACAGAGAGTTCAGTTTACAGTGCAATTAGTTTCCGTCATTCGGATTTTTTAGGGGAAAAGAAAAAAAAAAAGAAAAAATTCTCTTCCAGAGAAAAACTCTGGGGTAGTAGTAGGCAAATATGGAAGACTACAGTCCTTGCATTAGACATCCATACGCAAGCTACTTGTCTAAGTGTGCTTGTAGAGACAAACACAGCATTAAGCCAAGTTTCGTCTGAGTTTAAAATAAACAACTTTGCTGAACCTCGTGTCTCTGCCCATGTCTATAAAAGCAGCCTCAACAACTGGTCAGTTGGAGCCTCTGTACTGTACATCTCTGACTTTAGGGAAGAAGATTCTCATCTGGTATATAATGCATTGAATTTGCCGCTAAATATGCTATAGATTTTGCATATGGAAACAAAAGTGCACACGACCTGTATACCTAATTTTCATGAGTATTTTCTGGTCCTAACAGATATTCAGGCAAGGTAAAAGTTGTACATCTGTTTGAAAAGGTACATTTCCTCTTACTCAGTATATTTACATTATTATTCTTTGTGGATATTGAGTCTGTGCTCTGTATGCATGCTTAAATGAAGGTACTCATCATGTATCTTCATGTTCACAGCCGCAGCAAATGCAATGACTAAGCTTCGGTGGTTGTAAGACCGAATGTTAGCAAAGGCTAAAAAGACTAAAAAGAAATTGAATAAAAATTAATAATCACAAGGCTGTCCAGAATTTATTTATCAGGAATAATATACATGAGGAGAGAAAATGCATTGCTCTGTTTCTGACCGAATGTAAAACCAGTGATATTTCTGAAACATAATTATAAGCATGAAAGAATTGCCTTATTCTTGTTTTAAATATATACTCACTTTCACTAGTACCAGGTGGTAATTTTTGTTTTGTATCGAATTAAATATTCTTATATAGCAGTCAAAATTGATAAACAGATATTTAAAAAAAAAAAACCCACCAAAAAATAAACCAGCAACCACTTTTATAACCACTTCAGTGCTGGGGAGTTAATAAATAAAACAAAAAAACCTATTTAAAATTATATAGACAGCTCAGGTGTACTCAGTGAGTATTTTCAAGAGACAGAAGACTGGCATAATACATACTGCCCAATCCCTTAAACTGATTTATTCCTTGTGAGTTCAGGCTTGATACTAAATATACTCCCAACAGAGTGAAGTACTTCTATGTAAAGAAAGCAGCAGGCAAACTACTATCAACACCTTTTTGTGAAAAAGAATTGCTGCACATTTTTCCTCATCCACCATGGAATTATCTGCTTTATCATTAATATATGCCGTAGTTCTGTTGAAGCTACTGATATCATAGTCAGTTATTCATTATTCAGACCTTATTGCCCTCTACAACTCCCTGAAAGGAAGTTGTGGTGAGCTGGGGGTCGGCCTCTTCTCATAGATAACTAGTGACAGGACAAGGGGGAATGGCTGCAAGTTACGCCAGGTGAGGTTCAGGTTGGAGATGAGGAGAAATTTCTTCTCTGAAAGGGTGGTCGGGCATTGGAACGGGTTGCCCAGGGAGGTGGTGGAGTCACCATCCCTGCGGGTGTTTAAGGAAAGGTTGGCTGTGGTACTTAGGGACGTGGTTTAGTGGGGAATAGGTGGTGGGGGGATGGTTGGACTAGATGATCCTTGAGGTCACTTCCAACCTTAATGATTCTATTCTATTCTATTTTATTCATATTTAAAATTGGAGGAGATGCCTGTAGAATCCCCATGATCATGGTTTATTACTGATGAAAAAAATTGCCATTTCAGCCCCATCTACTTTTTATTGTTCCCAGAACAGTTGTTTTAAGTTAAAAAAAAAAAAAGAAATCCAGATTCTTTTAATCAGTAATGATCCATAGTCACCATGTTGGAAGAACAGGGAATATTTTGTTTCTGTGGTGGGTTAACCTTGGCCACCAGGTAAGCACCCACTCAGTTGCTCACTCTCCCCCCGGCAGGACTGGGGAGAGAATCAGAAGAGCAAAAGCCAGTAAAGTTCATGAGTCAAGATAAATACAGTTTAATTAGTGAAGGGAAAAAAAAGGGGGGACAATGACACCAAAACAAGTGATGCAAAGACAGTCACTCACCACTTTACACCAGCAGACCAATGCCTACTTTAGAAAAAACTGCCTCCTAGTTTTATTGCTAAGCATGCATTGTATGATACGGAATATCCCTTTGGTCAGTTAGGATCAACTGTCCTGATTGTGTGCCCTCCCACCTTCTTGCCCACTCCAGACTACTCATTGGTTGGTGCAGAATGAGAAACAGAGAAGGAGTTGATGGCGTCTCCAGCAATAGCTAAACCAATGGTGTGTTATCAACACTGTTTTGGCCACAAATCTAAAACACAGCACCACATGGACTACTGTGAAGGAAACTGACTTCATCCCAGTCAGACCCAGTAGAGTTTCTTTAGAAAAAAAAAAAAGCACCTAAAGCTGTTTAGATATACTTTAGGACTCTTAAGACTTGAACAGATTACGACAGGAAATGTGGGAATTTTGCAAATATCTATGTGTGGAAATACACAGGAATACATTTCAGTATGGATAGTTGCATAATGCCTTATGAAGATGGCAAGCAAGTCTGAAGCCCATGAAAATATGTCTCTAGGAGGTAGGCTATGAAGGCTGGAAAAAAACCAAACAAACCATGATGTGAATCTTTTCAGAAGAACAAGGCATGCACAACTTTAAAGATGTCCATTGCAGTTAGCAGTCTGAGGACTCAGAGAAACCAAAACTCCTTAGAAGTCAGACTGCATCTCACTTCACACCACAGAACACTTGCTAGAGGTTCATAGAAGACACTCTACCAACAGTCTTCTGTAAACTGCTTTAGATTTTTGGCTGGCTAGCAAGATTTTAGAGTTAACATTCATAGAGAAATTATTGAAATACAAATTTTGGTAACAGTAGCCAATCCATATTGGACTGCAGAGATTGTACAGAATTGTTCTTCTCACTTCCTTAGTACTAGATGTCTTTCCACAAGACTTGAGTTTCCTTCCACATTTTTTTGGTAGAGCACATGCGAATGGATTAAAATGTCTGCAGATTGTGCTTGCTGTGCAGTATTCATGAACTGTGTTGTTGAAGAAACAGAGAAATACCTGAGCTTTTCAGAACCCCACTGAAGGTTGAACATCCTGAATCTTTTTTAGCATACCTCAGTTTTTTGTTTCCTAGATTTTTAAAACTGGATTTCATGATTTAACTTGGCAGGTAGCTAAAAAATCCACACAGGCATTTGCTCACACCTTCCCCTCTGCTCTCCAGGTGGGATGGAGGAGAGAGTCAAAAAGAAAAAAAAAAAAAGATAAAACTTGTGAGTTGCGATAAAGGCAGTTTAATAGGACAGAAAAGAAAAATTATGATGATGGTACTACTACTACTGCTGCTACTACTACTACTACTACTACAAGAATATACAAAACAAGTGATGCACAGCACAATTGCTCACCACCCAAAGCTGATGATCAGCTAGTTCCTGAACTGCGCTGCCTCGCAGTCATATACTGAGCGTGACATCATACGGTATGGAATATCCCTCTGGCCAGTTTGGGTCAGCTGTCCTGGCTCTGTCTCCTCCCAGTTTCTTGGGCATGCCCCGCCTTCTCGTTGGCAGGGCAGTATGAGAAGCTGAAAAGTCCTTGACTGTTTGGCAACAACTAAAACATCAGTGTGTTATCAACATTATTCTCATCCTAAATGCAAAACACAGCACCATATCAGCTGCTAGGAAGAAAATTAACTCTACCCCAGCTGAAACCAAGACACTGCAGAGACTACTTTTTTTGTTCTTTCAGGGAAATATTGATCATGTCAAACCCACATGTTCTTATTGCTTTTTGCTTTAGTCCTTCGTTTGAGGCAAAACTTCTGCCTTCAGACTGATGAAAGCCTTGTCTGTCAACTTAATTAGTTCTGTCTGAGGAAAGGCTCTGTAATAAAGATATACCTTCATGAGAAACTTTTAAATTGTTCATAAAGTTATATATGAAGCAATAATGGCAGGAGGGTTGAAACTAGATGATCTTTGAGGTCCCTTCCTACCCTAACCATTCTATGATTCTGTGATTCTGTGAATACATTCCATCCTACTGAAAGAGTGAATGTTTCAAGTCTTTCCTCCCACCATGTAAAACAAATTAATTCTTCAGTACGTCTGTACAGACACTGACTAGCTTATGATGGTTTGGTGGAACTGAGCAAATCATTCTTTCTTTTACCAAAATCTGTTTCTTTTTCCTCATTCATATCTAAACCAGAAATCTACGTAAGAATGTTGCTTATGTGCTTGGAACTCAGTCATCCTCCTTTGAAGATCAGTGCATACCCCTGAAAAAAACTCCATGGAGGTTTTCAGATCTCCAGTGAAGTTCCTTAAAAATAGCTTATTCAAGGCTTTTCATACACTTTGTAGGATGAACAACAATTTACACTTCACCTTAGTTTTAATTTTTCACTATTTTTTTGTTCTAAAGAGAGTACTGAGAAATCTGCTTTGAAATGCTTTTTGTATCCTAAATAAGGGAAGCTCATAAATATTTTAGTACTGGAAGTTTATGCAAATACTGTTTTTTAACATGCCTAGTATATTCCAGATCCTTCGTGTTGCATTCTCTAGGGTGACATGCAATATGTCAAAAATATTTCTGCCAGATTTTGCAGGTCTTAAAATATAAGAAATTCAATTTCGTTGATAGACAGGAGGTCTTGTAAAGCTAAATGGAAGGAAGGTAGTGAAAATGCATGTTTTATTTTAGGTTCCACACATGCATTTTCATCTTCACAGTTTTATTTTATCCAACATTTGCTAATCACCAATTGATGTTTGTAATGTTTACCAAGGAACCCAAGAATGTGTAAGAACTCAATGAAGATTAAATAGAGTCAAATTTATCTGAAAAATAAATCAGCTGAGAAAAAAGTTCTACCAATAATGTTAGGAAATCAATGCAATTTGTAAGGCAAAACTGTATAATTATTTACTAAAATCATATGAAGCAATGTAAAATGTCTTGAACCGAATCTGCAGTAACTGTACAGTCACATCTCTGTACGACCAAGCCGCTGCTTGTGTTGTAATGCTAAAGGCACCCGAATCAGAATATATATAAAGGGATGAGATTTATAATAATACAGTCTTTGATTAGAAATTTGCAACAACACTGGGTTTGTTTAATTGTAGGCAACCAAGGTTTTCCTTGCAAATCAAGAATTATGGAGTATGCTACTAGCAAGGAAAAGTTTATAGGAGATTAATTACTTTTCATGATGTCAGATAATGCATTTGGAAAAAAATATCCAAGCAAGTCAAGCAAGAGATTTAATTTCAGTCCATAGCTTAAATCCTCTCCCATCCAGGCAATCACTTTCAAGAATCATCTTATTAAGGGGCAGTAATAAGGTAATTTATTTATTAGGAGATAGAACAGAAATAGTTCTCCTGCTCTCTTTTAAACTGATCTTGGCATGTATTAGAAATTCAGCAGTTATTTTGGTAGAAAAAAGTGTAGAACTTACCAAACCTGTGCAGTAAGTATTTGAAGTATAGGTTTACAGCTTATCACTTAGATATCACAGTTAAGGAATATGATATATCATATGATGTGATATTCCATACCATATGGCATCATGCTCAGTATATAACTGGGGGTTGGTCAGGAGGCGGCGCAGCTCAGGAACTAGCTGAGCATCGACTGCGGGTGGTGAGCAATTGTGCTGTGCATCACTTGTTTTGTATATTGTTATTGTTGTTGTTGTTGTTGTTGTTGTTGTTGTTGTTGTTGTT
>VWZZ01004279.1:0-11866 GCA_013399095.1 Psophia crepitans | reverse complement strand
CAACCATGACAAATGGTTTGTCAGCACTGAGGGCACCAGAGGCCGTGCTGAGGCACTCTGCTGGAGACATGGCAGCTGTCACAGAAAAGGAGCTGCAGCTCTGATACCGATGGATCATCCTCAGCCTTTGAGACCCCTGTGAAAATTGTCTCGATTCTTCCAAATGACCCAAAATACGCTGTCAAGAAGGTAAATGATGTGCAAGAAATTGCAGACAGTGAGCTGGGATTTAAGCAAGTTCCTTTGAGCTGTCCAGCCAAGACTAAAAGCTACTTCTTTGTGTCCAACGAGAAGATGATTGTTGGGTGTTTGGTGGCTGAATCAATCAGACAGGCTTTCTGGGTGCTGTTGGAGCCAGGAGCCACACCGTCCCCTGGCCAGGAGTCCCTGCAGCACCACCGGGCTTGGCACTACTCCACGGAGCCTGAAGCCACCATCTGCTGCGTCAGCAGGATCTGGGTGTTCGGCCCGAGGCACAGGGATGGCATTGCCTGTTGCATGGTGGACGTGGTCAGGAGCACCTTCATGTATGGCTGCTACCTGAACACCCACAAAATCACCTTCTCAGACCCAACGCTGGACGGCAAGCTGTTTGCAATGAAATACTGCCAAACCCCTGACTTCCTCATTTACAATTTCATTTATAACAACTGATTTGACTTGATTCTATTCTATTCTATTATTCCAAGTTGAGGTTTGTTGAAACCGTCTGAGATAATTTGCCTGCTTAAATTAACAGTTGAGTGTTGTTACCTTGTTAAAGGCCCTTCTTCTCCTGAGCCCTTTGTTCTTCCTCCCTTTGTAAAAAATTTAACCCCAGGCAGCTCTACAGGCTTGGGGTGGGGTGGCTGGAAAGCTGTGTGGAGGAAAAGGACCTGGGGGTGTTGGCTGATGCTCGCCTGGACATGAGTCGGCAGTGTGCCCAGGTGGCCAAGAAGGCCAACGGCATCCTGGCTGGTATCAGGAATAGTGTAGCCAGCAGGAACAGGGAGGTGATCATCCCCCTGTACTCAGCCCTGGTGAGGCTGCACCTCGAGTACTGTGTCCAGTTTTGGGCCCCTCACTACAAGAAAGACATCGAGGCCCTGGAGCGTGTCCAGAGAAGGGCAACGAAACTGATGAAGGGGCTGGAGCACAGGTCTTCTGAGGAGCGGCTGAAGGACCTGGGCTTGTTTAGTCTGGAGAAGAGGAGACTGAGGGGAGACCTTATTGCCCTCTACAACTACCTGAAAGGGAGTTGTGGTGAGCTGGGGGTTGGCCTCTTCTCGCAGATAACTAGTGACAGGACAAGGGGGAACGGCTGCAAGTTGCGCCAGGGGAGGTTCAGGTTGGAGATGAGGAGAAATTTCTTCTCATCAAGGGTGGTTGGGCTTTGGAACGGGTTGCCCAGGGAGGTGGTGGAGTCACCGTCCCTGGGGGTGTTTAAAGAAAGGTTGGATGTGGTACTTAGGGACATGGTTTAGTGGGTAACAGGTGGGTAATAGTGGGACTGTTGGACTAGATGATCCTTGAGGTCTCTTCCAACCTTAATGATTCTATGATTCTATGAAATAGATAACTCGCTTTTCACTCCATGGTGAACAGTTGTAGTCCTGCAACAGTTCATAGGAGTTTTTAGGTATGTATCCTTGAAAAACAACGTTTTGATATGCAGAGTGGGAAATAAATAAAACGTTGCAAAAATATCACTAAAATTGTAACCTAATTGTGACATATCCAATGAAGGTTAAGTAATTATAAGCAAGGGCATTATCATCTTGCCTAGTACATCCCTGCCATGGTTATGACAGGGGTTCCTCTTAGCTCTTTCATCTGTTTCCCTTATTTGTTTTTTCACCTTAAATGATTCAGCAACCCATTTTATATTATTGTGATTTTCTTGGTTGGTCTTCTATGAAGACCTATTTGATGTAAAAGTTGAATAGGCCTTATATTTTTAAGTGCTGCATGTACATAACAGGCATACATGATCAGAGATTCACAGAATCTGTACTGGGCAGGTTATTTTTCAATTAATGACCACTGGAGTGTTTACTCGGTGTGACAGCTTTGATTTTAACTTTGTTTCTTTATTCAAGGAAGGAGTCTTCTGCTTCTAGTGCTGATTAAGAGAAGATAAAATACTTTATTAATATCCCAGACAAACATTTTTCAATCTGTGTCATGAAAACAGAAAATATCTGTTAAGAATGCGATAATTTAGAGTATGTTTGTTATAGGGGAAATTGAATACTTTTTTTTTTACTTTTCTTTGAATATTTAAACCTCCCTTTTAAAAATATCTAGTATTATCAGGCCAAATACATAACAAACCTAAATCAAATAAATTAAGATAATGCAGTAGAAAAAAAATGTATTATGTCTTATTAAACAAAACATTGCAATGGTCTCAAATATTTTTGGACCTGACTTTTAAAAACGTCTTTTATAAAAAAAATGCAAATCTTATAGATTCAAGCCTCTAATGTCAAAATTTCAGCAAAGCTGAGGAAAGACTGCATGCGTGCCTACATTTTAGCACACTGTTATGGAGTGCATTGTGTCTTCTTGTGTAGACAGTACAATCTATGAACCAAAGCTCTGCTGCTCTGAGATTTCTTTACACAACACTGCCTTGTCAGTCAACTTGTAGGCATTTTTAAAAGCTTTTCCCCAGCTGCTGAAGTTTCAAGGGGCATCAGATACTGTTTGCAATATTTCGATGACCTGGGTTAGCACTAAGTGAATTTTCAACATTTCTAGACTGGAGAACGACATTTTTGTGGATGGGATCTATGTTGATAAGAGTCAGTTCATTTCCCACTGCACAGGTCGCAGCAGTGAGACAGTAATAACTTTCAGTCACTGTTGGATGGACCCGGATTTGACCCAGATGTGAAAAGATTTTTACTTTTAATTTGAAAACTTCTGCGTGTGTTTTTTCACAGCCTCTTAGTATCTGTTTTCATTACCAATTTCTTAATTCCCTTCTTGTTTCTGTTAGTTGAAACTGCTCACAACTGGAATATAAATGTCTGTATCCTGGCAACTGTAAAAACCAAAAAATATCACAAAGCAGGAAATATTGGGGCAAGAAAACTGAGCTTTCTTTGGTTCCTCACTTTCAGTGAAAAAGCTTAATAATATAATCCAGAACAATTCTTCTGTATTTTTCTTTTCTGTTCCAACAGTGTGTGCTGTTTTCAATGGATACTATGAAAAGTGGCTAAACAGAGGAAAAACTGTTGAGCATGAGGTTCTAACTGTTATGTATTAAGCAAAACCAACAAATGTAATGACTAATCCTTTGCAAATGTAATGACTACCATCTTTGTCATTACAGGAAAATAGAACCCACGACCTGTGGGGTTAGAACATGCATTTATAGGGTCAAAGTTTTTTAATGAATAGATTTCCCCACTAGAGAAATATTTTAAAAGTGTATTTTATAAAGGAAATAAACACTTTCTGTCAGGGATACTTGGCTTTGCCAAGTTCCCTCCTGGACCACTGTATTTATACAGGGACCAGGAGCCTGGTTGAGGGATTTTTATATTACCTAGGGCATAAAGAGGGAAATAGTTCCCAGTGTCTCATTGTGTCTCATTGGAATTAGATACGATACATGGTGTTTCAGACTGACATGAAAAACCCCATCTGTGCAGTCAAAGCAGTGTGCAGTGAGCCTATGGAAATCTGCCTGGAGTTCAGTCATGTTTCCTGTATGGGATGATGATATACGTGGTCCTTTATTGATTTATTTCTGCGCTTTTTCTGTTTGAAAGGCTGCTTAAAGAGAGCTGTTCTGAAACTCCATGTAGGTCATCTTCCTCCTAAGAGTTCTGCTAGAGAAATTTTGTGCACCACACAAAAGTGAACAAGTTGGGTGATATACCAACAAAAGTGTGTGCGTGCCTTTCGCATTTTTCAGAAGTGCTGTAAAAATTGTCGTTGCTTTTTGCATTTCTTGTGCTCTGGGGAAAGATGATCATGTGTTTTATATCAAAGTGTTTAAAAAGTTACAAAAGTTCCAGTAGACACCTGATTCCTGAACCAAGAACAAGTTATATAGCCAGGCGTTTCTATTTCTTCAGCCATTTTAAAGTATGCAATCAGAACCTTTTTATAACAATCCTATTACAATGTCCATAAAGTGCCAACTATTTGTACAATAAAGCTTTGTTATATTGTATTTAAGGCCATATGCACTACTCTTTTACTAGTGGGCTTATGCTGATGTTCCACACAGGGTTGAAGGGCTGCAGTGTTGATAAGCAGTCTGAATTCTGTCCCTGGTAAAATTATGGAGAAAATTATGCTAGGAGTTATTGAAAACCTGAAGGACTACGCAGTCATTGGTCACAGCCAACAGGTTCATGAGGGGAATATCCTGCTTAACCAACTCAATTTCTTTTTATGACAAGGTCACCCATCCGGCTGACCAAGGGAGGCCAGTTAATGTTGTCTTTTTAGATTTCAGTAAAGCTTTTGATACCCTTTGTTNCAACCAAGACCCCCCAATCCGTTTCAGTGTGGCTGCTCTCCAGTGCACCATCCCCCAGTCTGTCTGTACAGCCAGGGCTGCCCCTGCCCAGGTGCAGAATCCAACACTTGCTCTTGTGGAACTTCATGTGGTTGGTGATTGCCCAATTTTCTAATTTGTCCAGATCTCTCTGCAAGGCCTTACAACTCTCAACGGAGTCCACAGCTCTTCCCAATTTAGTATCATCTGCAAACTTGCTCCTGATTCCTTCTAGTACCACATCTAAGTCATTTATAAAAATGCCCTGGGGCACCCCACTAGTGACTGGCTGCCAGCCTCATGTAACTCCATTAGCTATAACTCTTTGGGCACGATCCACCAGCCAATTACTCATCCATCATATTATGCATTTGCCTAAAACTGCCTTTTTTTAAAGACAAATTCTTCAAAACCCTTTTCTGATGTTATCTTTTGTAACACATGTTCTATTGTAACTGAAATGCAATTGTGTAAAGAAAGGTTTGATTTTTTTCCAATAGGGAGGGCGAAAATGATGCACACAGTTTTATAGCAATATAGCTAGTCAGTGATCTGCACACTTCCAGAACTTTATACTCATGCTATAAAGTTTAATGCCTTACATGCAGGTTAGTGGGTTTTTTATGATTTCAATATGTTCAGAGCAACCTTTCCCTTCAGAGTAATCTTTCCCTTCCCTTATATATTGGAAAGTCCAGCCAAGTTGTCTCTTTGATTTGTTTCTGCTGCAAAATGTCATAAAAATACTTTCACCTTCAGCCTGTCCTATGTCTGTCGTTCCTGAACAGGTGGAGGTGTTTACTCTTGGATGAGTTCAAACACATTGGCTTGATTTCTGAAGGTAGGCGTTCATTTCTCATAGTCTTCTTAATTCCCCAAGGGAAACTTTAAAACTGTGGAAAAATCTAAGACAGTGAGCTTTTTGGTTCGGTTTCTCAGGTCACTTGCTAGACATTATCAAGCAAAGAATGTGTCTCAAATCTAATTTTGCTTCACTGAAGCACTGGTGTGCTCAGCACTGGCCACATCCCCACATACAGGGAGGATTTTCACAACTCCATGCTTTGGACAGGGGATGTAGGAAGGGTTGTTTTGGACATCCTACAGCACTGCCACATTACTAAGCCCATGACTTTCCCTTTAGTTTTCCTTTAAGGAACACCACTGGGAAGAATTTATGGCCATCTCTCCCATTGCTTCAGGCACAGACCTTCCTCTTCATTCTCCATTGGCTCCTGCGGCTTATGAAATCAAGAGGTACCTCTGCTTGATTTTTGAGTGATTTGGCTAATCGAGAGTTTATATCATCCTTCTGAAATGTCTGTCAGTGGAGATAGATTGGAGAGACAGTCTGTCACTACCTCAGTAATAGATATCAGTCATTTCTCAAAGTCCTTTTCTTTGCACATTGTGATTATGTATGTTTTTCTTGACATAGACAATATCTCTGCAGATAAGAAGCAGGTGTCAAAATGAAGATCTCAGTTTATCTGAAAATACAAATAGAACCAAACATATTTTCTACTCTCATTTGATAGTTAAGTCTGTAGCTTCATAATTAAGCTGAAAATCCTGCTGTCCTGATGAGTGTATTTTTATGAAAAAAACATATACTTGTATTTCTTTTCTCAGTTTGGTTTGACTTGTTTCACAGAAGGCAGTTGTTGAGGGCAGAAGTCAGAGGGTTGTGGTCAATGGGGCCGAATCTAGTTGGAGGCCTGTGACTAGTGGAGTCTCTCAGGGATCGGTGCTGGGTCCGGTACTATTCAATATCTTCATCAGCGACCTTGATGAGGGAACGGAGTGTACCCTCAGCAAGTTTGCTGATGACACTAAACTGGGAGGAGTGGCTGATACACCAGAGGGATGTTCTGCCATTCGGTGGGACCTAGATAGGCTGGAGAGCTGGGCGGGGAGGAACCTGATGAGATTCAACAAGGACAAGTGTAGGGTCTTGCACCTGGGAAAGAAGAATCCCATGTGCCAGTACAGGTTGGGGACTGACCTGCTGGAGAGCTGTGTAGGGGAAAGGGACCTGGGGGTCCTGGTGGACGGAGGGATGACCATGAGCCAGCAATGTGCCCTGGTGGCCAGGAAGGCCAATGGCATCCTGGGGTGCATTAGAAGGGCTGTGGTCAGTAGGTCGAGGGAGGTCCTCCTCCCCCTCTATTCTGCATTGGTGAGGCCGCATCTGGAGTATTGCGTCCAGTTCTGGGCCCCTCAGCTTAAGAAGGATAGGGAACTGCTAGAGAGAGTCCAGCGCAGAGCCACAAAGATGATCAAGGGAGTGGAACATCTCCCTTATGAGGAAAGGCTGAGGGAGCTGGGTCTCTTTAGCTTGGAGAAGAGGAGGATGAGGGGTGACCTCATCAATGTTTATAAATATGTTGAGTGTCGGAAAGATGGAGCCAGGCTCTTCTCGGCCTCACTAAGCGATAGGACAAGGGGCAATGAGTTCAAGCTGGAGCATAGGAGGTTCCGGGTTAATGTAAGGAAAAACTTTTTCACTGTGAGGGTGACAGAGCACTGGAACAGGCTGCCCAGAGAGGTTGTGGAGTCTCCTTCTCTGGAGACATTCAGAACCCGGCTGGACGTGTTCCTGAGTGATGTGCTCTAGGTGGCCCTGCCTTGGCAGGGGGGGTTGGACTAGATGATCTTTCGAGGTCCCTTCCAACCCTTGTGATTCTGCGATTCTGTGATTCTGTATAGCTTGTGGGAAGTAGGACAGAATATTTTTGTCTCATACACTTTTTCTGACAGGTTATTGTCATGGTTTAACCCCAGCTGGTAACTAAGCACCACGCAGCTGCTCACTCAATCCCCAAGGGGAAGGAAAGGAGAATGAAAAAAAAACCAAAACAAACAAACCAAACCCAAACTTGTGGGTTGAGGTAAAGACAGTTTAATAGAATAGCAAAGGATGATGATAATGATAATAACAATAACAACAATAATAATAATAACAACATATTATAACAATTTTAACAATATAATAATAATAAATTCATAAAACAAGAGATGCACGAATGCATTTACTCACCACATGAAGAAAGAAGAAATAACCCAATGCCCAGTCTGTCCCCCAGCTAGCTTCCCCAGCTACATCCAGAGCATGACATTCTGTGGTGGGGAACATCCCTCTGGCCAGCCTGGGCCAGCTGTCCTGGCTGTGCTCTCCAGCTTCTTGTGCACCTGGCTGGGTGTGGGAAGCTGAAAAGTCCTTGACTTAGTGTAGGGACTACAACTACCTAGTGACAAGTCAAACATCAGTGTGTTATCTACATTATTCTCATACTAGATCCAAAACACATCACTGTACCAGCTGCTAGAAAGACGATTAACTCTATCTCAGCTGAAACCAGAACAGGTCTTAACATTGCTGTAATATGGTCAATGACTGGAATGCCTGTGACCATTTTTCATGTCTGTTGATTGATGTGTCATTAAACCGAATACTAGTTTATTCTTATGAAGTAATAAAAATTTCATCTATCATACTTAGTTGCGTGCCACTGTTCAAGGTTTTCAATGGTTTACTAATAATGCTGCAAGTGTTTCTGATTTGTTTCACCAAAATTTGAGCTTTTGCCGTGCTGTATAACTCATCTCAGTGTATAATGCAATGATGACAGTAAGCATTTTTCTTTAGAATAATTATGATTCTATTATTCAATTATTGCAAAGTCAGCATGCATTGGAATTACATTCTCAGACATATTTGTCTTTAAAAAGGCTAATTTTTCTGTATCAAGAAAGGATAATATCGTTTCCCTGTACATATTATGCAGGCATCAAAGGTTATTACTAATTTTTTTAAGTCCAGTCCAAAAGATTTGGAGAGATGAGAGAAAAGCTCATCAAGATTCCTGTTTCCTCTTACACCCCAGTGAACTCTACACCAATGCCATTCAGGTGTTGTTTGGCTGGGTTTGGTTTGGGGGCGTGTGGGTTGCCTTTATTTCCTCATATTCTGTTAGGTATAGCTGTTACATCTTTCAGAGGTTTCAGAGTCTGCAGAAACTTAGATATAACTGATCACTTGCACATTTTACTCTCTGGAAAATATTTGTGCCTGTCGCTAAGCACTCTTACCACAGCTTGCTTTATCAACAATATAAAGAGTTAAGGTGCCAAAGAAATGTTAGTTGTGAGGTCTCACTTTAAAAGGGTTTTTTTTTATCTCAACTACCAAAAGAACACAAATTGGCTAGGTCAGTGCATGGGTTCAGCTTTTTGTGTGCTGTAAAAAAATACCTTCAACAGGAGAAATCTCATCCACGTGTCCCCACAGTTAATTCCCTTTCCTTTGCCACTAGCCTGTATAGTCCAGAAGTTCTCCACAACATTCGAAACAACCTTTCTAGAAAGGAGCACTAGTATTCCCTTCTGAGGCAGTCTAAAGAGACTTTTAACATAGTCTAGTTATGCAATCAATAATTTCTTGGAACACATAACATAACTGCAGTTCAAATGCAAATGTTAGAGAGAAATAATCTATTTCTATTTTCTGGGAGGTAGAAGTTCATTCAAAAACATCTGTGAAAATAATGTCAGTCAAATCTTTTAGGCTGGTATGGCAGAGATTTTTACACTGAAGTAATAAAACTGAATGTCTTGACATGCTGCTGAGTGTTTCTTTCCAGTTATGCTCATATCACTGTTTTCCATCTGCTAGAGCATGTGTTGATGACATCTTTTCTTCTTTTTGCTAAATTCTTTCCTTTTTCCACATTAAGAGCACATGACCTGTATATACTTCTCTATGGAAAAAAAGTCTTCCTTCATTTTTCAAAAGCAGCAGTATTACGACAGACACATAATCCTTTATTTTATTCCAGAACTCTGTTTGCTGAGGCTGCCCTTTGCCCAAGGTCTGTATTTCTTCCAGTGAAGTACCGAATCAACAGGTGGTTTCCTTTATTTGTAGCCTCTTTTTAAAAACTTAGATAATCACAGTCTTCTATCTTGTTGCATTTTCAGATGTCTGTTGTCAGGAGTAGTGCTTTTGTCCTTATAATGTGTTGCCAATTTGACATAAATTTGCAATATTATTTTCAAAATTCTGTTTCCCTTAAAAGCATGGTTATGTAAATCTTCCTTGACATGTGAAAGAGAATTGAAAACTATGGTGTTAAATGTTTCTACCTCCAATGATTATCCCTGCATACAGTCATAGAATCATAGAATCCCTAAGGTTGGAAAGGACCTCTGAGATCAAGTCCAACCGTCAACCTAACACCACCATGCCTACTAGATCATGTCCTGGAGTGCCACGACTACACGTTTTTTGAATGTCTCCAGGGACAGTGATTCAGCCACCTCTCTGGGTAGTCTGTTCCAACACCTCACTACTCTTTCTGTGAATAAATTTTTCCTAATATCCAACCTAAACCTCCCCTGATGCAGCTTGAGACCATTCCCTCTCATCCTGTCGCTTGTTACTTGGGAGAAGAGACCAAAACCGTCCTCACTACAACCTCCTTTCAGGTAGTTGTAGAGAGCGATCAGGTCTCCCCTCAGCCTCCTCTTCTCCGGGCTGAACAACTCCAGTTCCCTCAGCTGCTCCTCATAAGACTTGTTTTCAAGTCCCTTCACCAGCTTTGCTGCCCTTCTCTGGACACACTCCAGCACCTCTTGTATTGAGGGGCCCAAAACTGGACACAGTACTCGAGATGAGGCTTCACCAGAGCCAAGTACAGGGGGACGATCACTTCCCTACTCCTGCTGGCTACACTATTCCTGATACAGGCCAGGATGCTGTTGGCTTTCTTGGCCACCTGGGCACAGTGCTACCTCATGTTGAGTTGTCTGTCAACCAGTACCCCAAAGTCCTTCTCTGCCAGGCAGCTCTCCAGCCACCCTGCCGCAAGCCTGTAGTGCTGCCTGGGGTTGTCGCAAACCAAAGAGCAGGACCCGGCAATTGACCTTGTTAAACTTCATACAGTTGGCCTCGGCCCATCGATCCAACTTGTCCAGATCTCTCTGAAGAACCTTCCTACCCTCAAGCAGACTGACACTGCCTCCCAGTTTGGTGTCATCTGCAAACTTACTGAGGGTGCACTCTATCCCCTCGTCCAGGTCATTGATAAAGATGCTGAACAACACCGGCCCCAAGACCGAGCCCTGGGAAACGCTGCTAGGCAATAAGGTCTCCCCTGAGCTTCCTCTTCTCCAGACTAAACAGTCCCAGTTCCCTCAGCCGCTCCTCATAAGAATTGTGCTCCAGTCCTTTCCCCAGTTTCATTGCCCTTCTCTGGACACGCTCCAAGGCCTCGATGTCTTTCTTGTAGTGAGGGGATATGTCATGTTCTGCATTGTTTCAAGAAACATGAAATAAATAATGAAACATTTCTGGTGCAAATCTCCAGGATTTCTTTTATAATGTGTGGGGTCAAATGTTGACAATGTCTCTGTTTGTAATAATTTACTGTTACGGCTGAATGTGGATTTGAAGATATTTTGTCACATATTCAACATCAGTTGGACTCACTTCTCAAAGTCCCATTCCTTCTTAGAAAGGAAAATTACTGTTGTCAAAATCTCTCTTGCAATTTAAACTATCATTATAAGTGAAATGCAGGTATCAAAGATAATTTTGTTTTTTTCAGACAGCAAGTTCAGCCAAGAATTTCTATGGAAAAAGAAACAATCAATCGGTATTGCTGAATTCCGTGACATGTTGGGTATTGTTGGTAGTGTGTGTCTTTTCTTCTTTACTCTGTATGTTCACGTCTCTGCCATCTCCAGGAAGCTATAGTGACTATACTCTCATTTTTGTTTTGAAGTGACTTCAGAAATACCTCCAGGCTGTATGATGAGTCATACAGCTTTTCTTTAGGCATTATATTGCATTATATTATATAGTGAGCAGACAACACCATTACCCCTTTACCCTGTTTTCATAAGATTGTTATTTCTTCACAGTCAGAAAAACTTCAGCACCTGCAATCTTCACTTTTAAAATGTCTTTAATTCAAATTAAAAAAAAGGCAATACATTTTGTTTTGGAAAGATGCCAGTTCTTATTAATTCTGTTTCTTACGCCAACATGAGAAGAAGTCAAGTGGTCACAAGTGGTGTTACCCAGGGTTCAGTCTTGGGGCCAATCTTGTTTAATATCTTAATTAATGATCTGGGTGAGGGGATTGAGTGCACCCTCAGTAAGTTTGCAGATAACACCAAATTGGGCAGGAGTGTTGATCTGCTTGAGGGTAGGAAGGCTCTACAGAGGGGTCTGGACAGACTGGATTGATGGGCTGAAGCCAACTGTATGAGGTTCAACAAAGTTTGGTGCCGGGTCCTGCGCTTGGGTCACAACAATCCCAGGCTTGGGGAGACTCATTGGAAAGCTGTCTGGAGGAAAAG
>VWZZ01004278.1:209575-222348 GCA_013399095.1 Psophia crepitans | reverse complement strand
GCCAGGATGCCGTTGGCTTTCTTCGACATACCATGTGACATTATGCTCAGTATAAGGGGGGGACTGTTAGGGAAGAGGTGGTACTTCTCGAGACAGTGCAGCTCTGGGATGGTCTGGTTTCAGAATGGGACCGAGTGTTTGTGTGGTGCCCAGCCACCACCTGGGGTAAAACCACAACACTGTTGTTATTATTATTGTTGTTGTTGTTGTTGTTTTTAGTGTCTTCCTTTTCTGTCCTATTAAACAGCCTTTATCTCCATCCACAAGTTTTACCTTTTTTTTTTTCTTTTTCTTTTTTCATCTCTCCCCCATTCTACTGAAGGGGGAGCGAGCAAACAGTGGTTGGTTTTTGTGTGGTTGTTTTAGCTGCCTGCCTCGTTAAACCATGACAAGGGGTAAATTAGGTGACATCATAGGCTAGGGGCTCCCATAACAGCCAGTGGAGATATACTCAGTACTATCAGTGAGATGTCAGTACTCTCTAAGGCAGATGTCTAACGATATTTAAGATGACATGATGTGTTTTTCCTAGTCATCAGCTACCAGATCAGGAAAATCACAAAATTCCTTTTAGTCCTGTTTGTTATCTGCCAGTTGCATACAGAAATCTCTGGAGGTCTATATTCATGAAATCAAGACAAGTACTAGAACTCCACTGATGACAATGGGAATTTAGACACTACCTCATATGTTGACACCTAAGTAGCCTAGATATATGTAATTAATTGTCTAATACATCTTCAGATATCTGAGACATCTACTTATGGCTGGCAGATAGGACAAAAGGCCTACAAAAGATCTGTACTCTTCTGTAGTGTTTGAAGAGGCCAGATACGATGCCTTGCAAATTCTCAGGTGGCACTAGATACTGATATCTAAACAACTTAGTGATATTCTCACGTTTAGATGTCTTAAATTTTTATCTCACTGTATCTGTATCTCATGAATCTGTAGAACAACTGTATTTCACCTGTAATGTCCCATATAGCCAGTCAGTCATTTCAAGATTGAGATGACATGAGATGGTACAAACTAAACCAGTATTATTTCAGTTACGAATCACACAAGCCTGAATAATACAGTAAGAAGAAGGAGGGAAGAAACTGCCCAAGAAACTTGTGACTGCCCAAACTGCCCAAGAAACTGCCCAAGAAACTTGTGACCAAGAATAAACTATAATTAAAAACACAGCTTCAAATGTTGTAGGTTTATCAAGCATAAATATGGCCAACTAAATGTGTAGGATCTGCAGTAATAGCATCAGATCTCCTCCATCATTTTCTCATATCTTTAGCTTAACAGGTGCCAGCTGTCATTCCAGCCTGAGAGTCCTATATGTCCACAAGCAAATGTAATTCCCTGTATTAGAAAATGAGATTTCGTATCAAGAGTGATAGGATGATCGGATATGAAAAAAAATGGTTAATAAGGTACATGTCTGGACAAACTAAGGCATCTTAGTACAGGAACATGGAAGAAGTGAGAAAGATAGAAGAAAAGAAGACCTACAATAATTGACACTATCAGCTACTCCATTCTGATATCATGGGCACCAGCTGAAAAGGCAAAGATATGAGTCTGGCCAGCTTTGTAAGAATTATCTGTTCATGTTATTCCACTCCGTCACCTGTTCACAATAAAGCACATTAACCCAGGTTATCTGATATGATATAATATTTTCCTCTGTCAAAAAACAGTGAATCAATTTTTTCTGAAATTCAAGGCCATAGCAGAGTCTGGGGAAACAAAGAAACATGCTACATCTTTTAGTATTTGCACCTACAATTTCACCCAACACGAACATCTCACCAAAAACCGGGCTGAAGTTTGTGTTTTTCCTGATCTATGCTTCAGAATTCTGAAGTGAAACAAAATACACCATAACTTCTTAGGTGTGTGTATATTTACAAGGAAGCTATTATGTAGGTGGTTGCATTGCTTGCTTACTTTACTGCATAAGAACTCTGATGGTAAAATTCCCACAAGCAATAGATTTCAGTGATACTAAAAACTTCTTCATAGGAAAAAGAATTGTAGCTTCTCAGGGAGATACCTTCAAGTCACAGTAGAAATTGACTGCTTGGTTACTCATACCCCTGGAAATCATAAAGTCAAACGAGAAATTGACACAGATGCAGAGTTAACAGTTGGTTGAGAAACAATATATTAGAAAACTGAAGTTAATTCTCTTTAGAATTCAAGCAGGATAATTTGAAGCTTTTGCAGAATACATTAGAGGCAGATGAACTATCTGTAAACGCCTTTAAAGCAAAGGAGATTTTAAAAATAAAATAAGATGCATATGTTGTATAAAAACTATGCCAAACATTCTTGGTTATTCTGGCAATGAAGACCTAACCTTTATCCCTCAGGTGGAATTCACTGGCTCACAGAAAAAGAAAAGATTTTGTTCCAAAAATTCTTCAAGAATTTATTGAGGAGAGATGAGGGAATACAAACAAACAATAGCCAGATGCCAAGCCATATGGCAGACGTACTACTTGGAAGATCTCAATCCCATATACCCCTAATATGTGAAAGGTAGAACTGATCTGGAAGATATAGAACTGATATTGTTAAAAAAAAAAAAGAAAAGAGTAAAAGGTGGTCTTCAGTGATGCTCTTAATATTGATTAACATTGAGGAAAAATTATATTCACAAAAAATCATACTATTCCTAATATATTGATATAATTTCTTTACCAACTGTACTTCCTACTGTTTTGGTTAATTAAGATGTTTAACTTATTAAAGAATAATTAAAATACAATAGCTGTTATTTGATTCTGACAAGCAGAAATTACTGACTCTGTCCATGTTTATAACTCAAGAGCAGAATGCAGTCCATTGTTCTGATGCTGCTGACAATGAAGTTGACTTAACTGGCAATGAAAACTATTTCTGATTTTTATTTTTATTTTTTTAGTCATCTCAAAATATTTTAGGGAATAAAAAGTATATAGCAAGATAATACTATTTTTTTTTTTTAGGAGTACCTATTTGAAGAGTATTATGACCGTTATACATTCCTAACTTTGTCCTAACTGATTCAAAACTAGTTAGGCAAAATTCACACTGACATAAAATATTTAATTTGTATTTTTTTTGTTCCTGTCACTGGAGCTCAGCTTCTCTTTAAATGCATAAACACTACAGTTCTAATCATGGGAAGTAAGAATTTTTGTTGAATATTTTAGCTTATCATTAGTAGTGCATTCACGGAAATTGAAGTTTTAATAAATTCAAAATTATTTGCAAATATTGATAAAATTCAGAAAATATTTTAGTTAAATAAGACAATTAAACTTCTGTAGTAAGTAGTTTATGTTTTGGGTGGTTTTTTTGCTTTGTTTTATTTTGTTTTTCTTTCCCCTCTGGCTTCAAGGAAAACTGAGAAACAGATATTGATTGCTTCTGCATCATACATGTTACAGCATAAGTCACACTTAGCCAGCATGTAAGAGACCAAATGTCAAAAGCCTTACAATTAATAGGGAATAACTAATTATCTCACTTCCCAAGTGAATTTCATAGAATGATAGAATCACAGAATGGCTCGGGCTGGAAGGGACCTCAAAGATCAAAATTCCTATGCTTTAGGGTATGTAGAGGTGTTTATTTCTCATCACAGTTGTTTGCTTCCATTTACAATAATGAAACATTCTGTGGATAAGGAACAGGATAACTGCTGTTATCAGTAGGCTGCCGTAACTACATGGTTGTGAAGAATTACATTTTCTTCTTTCCAATCTGGCAAAGATTAAGTTATTCGGAATTATTTACGAGCATTCATTTAGTATTTATTTAGCAAGAATTTTTTCCCCTAGCATTTATTTAGTAAACAAGTACTAAAGTATTTCAACAGTTCTGACTGGCAATTCTTAGCCCAGAACATTAGTCTTTGGCTTGTGTACTTTTGTGGCAAAAGGCAATTCAATTCTATTTCTGCCCTAACTGATGGAAATAGAAGGTCTTGACCCTGATTTTTTCTAAAAGCTTGTTTCAGTTCAGTTGTTCCCACTTCAAGGGAAACAGCTTTGTTTTTATTTGAGGAAGCCAGCAGGGAAAAAAAAAGTTCTCCGTGCCAGTTCATTTAAAAACTGAAGAAAGAGAAGCATTTACAACCTGCCCATCAATGTTAATTTCTATACAAGGTATTAGTGTCTTGCAAATCTTATAGAACCTTTTACTTTTACATGCCTCACTGAAAGATGAACGTGAAACCCATTGATAATTGTTAGGATGCACGCTCCAAGCCTTAATGCAACCATGTCTGTATAGCATCTTTAGACTGAAAGATTGTATCCACATATTAAAGATGAATTCCAAACAAGAGCTCAAGGCTTTATAAATTGTTTTGAGGAAGCTACATTCTCAAAGATACAACCAAAATGCTTTAAAAAGTACAGATTTTCACTAAGTGATGAGAATTTTCTTCAACACTCATCTGTTTGAGCACCAGAAATCTCAGGTTTTTCACACACAATGCAAAAAGCACACATAAATTGCTTATAAGAGATTAAGTTTTCAGCATTTTTTTTAAAATTACAGATGATTCTATGCTTGTCCAAAAATGCTACAAGGAATACAGAACGGGACAGGATCTCCTGGGCCAGTCAGTCTCTTGCTTTTACATGGTTATATAATTTTTTACCCCTGCATCATTTTGTCACAATCCACTTAAAAATCAGCTAGTTTCCTCACATAAACGTTTTGGTTGAAAGACTGTTCCTGTACCTCGTGCTTGAGAGCTGTTAGTTTTCTTCTAAAGATATTTGCTTTGCCTCAGATAAAGAAGCAGCTATTAGTAGAAAGTGCTGCATACTTAAAGCATACTTATCAGGTCTGGCAACTTTCAGCTTGTCTTACCTTAAAAGTTTCGTTTATTGCGTTCCTTCAAAAGACCTAGAAATCTCCCTGATTTCTTTCTATGAACTTTTGCAAGAAAAAGATAAATTGGGTAATAGGAGCATTTTCATACAACTTTTTCTTTGGGGGAGTGGGGAATGATGGATTGTTGCTATTTTTTATAGTTTCTAATGGCATAATATCTGACTAAGAAAAATGAATGATATTTTTATCTTAAGACACTGGAAAAGATTTTAAATAAAAACCTCTGTGTTTTCTTGATAGAAGGTTGTGAAGGTTCTTTTCCTGTTATTGCTCTTGTATTTGGATCTCTGTCCTTGACAAAAATAAGATTATTCTTTGGTGCTTAAGAAAACAGACACTCAAAAAAAAAAGGTCCGTAGAATCTGCGTCAAATAAAAATGCAGGGCAGGAACAACTTAGAGTACGGACCAAGAAACAAATCCTTTAAAATAACTTGCCTGGAGTTAGACTCAGAACTATGGACAGGTTTTTCTTTAATAAATTATGTAAATTCAAATTCAGTTGTGTTAAGCCTGGGCAAATGAAAAATTCATATCATATTAATCTTTTGAGAAAGACTTATCTTTTACTCTGACATCAGTGAAAATAAGAAATTCACTCAGGTAAATGAGAGTGTACTCCTCTAGTGTTGGTTTTACCAGGCAGAGTGACCTGGTTACTGCTTTTCTTCGAGGTGAGTTTCTTCGGCAGATGGCAACCCAGTGAGACAGGGAAGATTACATCGGGGTAGATCATGCCGCAGGTTCTCAGGCCTGTCATTCTCAGATTTGGCTGCTGAACCATAAAAGCATGCAGAGATGCCATAGAAGGAAGTCTGTGACTAACAATGTTCCATCATTTACTGTTTTTTAGAAGTTTTTAAATGTAAAATACTGTCGTATACTTTAATTTTTATGCTATTGCGAACTTGAGATTGGCTTTTCTGTGTTGTAGACTTGAGAAATTACAGAAATAAAAAAGAAAAAATAAATAATTTCAGCTTGGTTTTCAGAACAGCTATACCAGAGCTGGTGATGTAACAAGGGAGTACCCATTCTAACATACACATAAGATATAATACACGTTTCTTTTGCTGTAGTGATATTACAATGTACTCATCCTATATTCATTAGGACTAGGAAAGATATATTATGTTGTTATTGCAGATGCTGCTTGAGAAGTTGCAAACAGAAAATATGCCTTTTAATTTCTATAATGGCAGTATAATATTGTCAGCATTGCTTTATGTTCATTTCCCTATAAATCCTGGTATTGCCTTTCTTCTTTTTGACTGACGCTGTGCATTAAACAGACATTTTCATTGTGCTAACTAAATGACACTCATTTCTCTCTCTGCATAGGTTACAATGCATTTATTTAAGCATTTATTCTATTTATATATAGTCAGAATTTTTCTGATGAACCACATAGAATCAGAAAATGCCTATTCATTCAGCCTAATTTTAAGCACAAACATTATCACTGAGATCCATCGGGGTTCAGTAAATGCTTAATAAAAATTACATTATCTTTATATTTATGTTCTCCATCAAAATAAGACCGCTTTAATGCTTTTTCTTTAAAATTCATATTCCTATATTTATTATTTGAAAAATGCAAAGGATCATCATATTAGAAGTTCCAATTAAATATTCAGTCAAAGAAGCAATATAGTCTCCCTTAACTGTTTTTATTCTACTCAGTTTTTTGATTCTTTTCCTACCTGAATCTTTCACATATATGTGTGCATCTCTGTGTGTGTCTGTGTCTCTATCTATACATGCAATAGTTGTTCCCTTTTGACAACAGCTAAATTTATTAAATTCTATTAAGTCTAGTTGACCCACCTCCTACATTCCTGAGTAGTAATATCACAATTATATCTTTGTAAGCAGATTTATTCCTATATATACTTCTGTGTTTTCTTTTTCCTCTTTTTGTATTATAACTAATTTATATGGTTTTTTTCCTCCAACAATGTTGGGGTTTTTGTTCCATGAAAAACACTTGTTTGGCTTTTTGCACTACATCTCCTGCAGTTCACAGACTTCAAAGGTGCATGTGAAGAAGGAAGAAATTGTTGATAATCCAATCAAAATTATTATTATTCCAATTAAACCAATGCTAATACTGATAGTCCAAATCATACATTACATTTAATTATTACACATAAAATTTGATATTCACCCCTTTCCCTGATTTATTCTCAGCCTTCCAGTGCATTAATAAAGCCTGATAACAGTGTCCCAAGTCCAAAAAGAGTACAACGGTAAAGGCGAATTTGGATTCCTCCTTGCTCTTAGGTCCACCTGCAATTATTTTTATATGCTTGACAAAACCATCAGCTTACTTGCCGTTTGTTCACTTCTCCTCAATTATATTATGCAATTATTATTTAGTGTATATTGGATATTTCTTCTTGTTCTCCTTGACACCCTACAGCTGCTAAGTGACAGGCAGTTGGCTGTTTGCGGCCAGCATTTGCTGTTGAGGGCCTGGGCCTGCACTACAAATCCCCTGTGCTTACCCCATGGCTCCATACCTCTATCCTAAAACCCTTTTCTAGTGTCATAGATAGTTCTTTCTGCAGACCATATCTACCAGTTAGTTTTAGCTAGGTACTGGTTTTGGCTGAGATAGAGGTAATTTTCTTCATAGCAGCTTGTATGGGGCTACACTTAAAATTTGTGCTGAAAACAGTGTTGATGATAATACAGAGATGTTTTCGTTACTGCTGAGCAGTGCTTACACAGAGCCAAGGCCTTTTCTACTCCTCACACCATCCCACCAGTATGGAGGCTGGGGGTGCACAAGGAATTGGGAGGGGGTACAGCCGGGACAGGTGAGTCTGACTGACCAAAGGGATATCCCAGATGTGTCAGTGGTTCAGCCCCAGCCGGCAGCTGAGCACTACGCAGTCACCTGCTCACTCACTCCCACCATTGGTGGGATGGGGAGGAGAATGGGAAAAACAAAGGGAAAGCCTCCTCAAGTTGAGATAGGGACGTTTAATGGGCCAGCAAAGGGAGAGGGAAACAACTACAACACTTTCTAATGGGTTGTATACAAAGGTGATAACAAAGAGTTACCAACCCAATGGCCAATCCGACAGCCGACCAGATGCTCAGCCCACACCCAGACTGTCCTAGAGCACAGCTGAACCACCCCTCCCTGGCTAGCCCCCTTTTATGGGGAGCATGATGGCACATGGTATGGAATAGCCTGTTCACCTGGCCTGGTTGCTTCTGAAAATTAACACTATCCTGGCCAAAACCTGGACACCATGCTTAGCAATAAAGCTGGGATAAGAAGGAAGAAGAAAGAAGTTCAGCATTAAGGCTTTTGCTTTCCCAACTCACAATTACATGTGATGGAGCCCTGCTTTCCTGAAGAAGCCTGAACACTTGCCTGTCCATGGGAAGTAGTGAATGCATGCCTTGTCTTGCTTTGCTTTTGCATGTAGATTTTTTCTTTACCTATTAAACTGTGTTTATCTCAATCTGTGAGTTTTCTCGCTTTTACCCTTCTGATTCTCTCTCCCATCCCACCGAGGGGGTGTTATCAAGCAGTAGTGTGGGGCTGAGCTGCCTACTGAGGTTAAACCATAACAAGCCATTATTTGCATAAATATATCAACAGTATGGTAACCATAGGCAACACCACACACCCTTGGGCAAAGGTGGTCTAGAACTAAACTAAATATCTAATCATGATATGGTCATTATCCAAGTGAATAAAGGATGTGCAGAGATAGCCTGATAGGTCCTGAGGATTTCACTGCTCATACAAAGACTGTGGCCTGTTACTAGCAGTTGCAATACCGTATTTATTGAGTCATGAGGCTACAAATGCTTCTAGAGCTTTGTGAGGTTACTAATGATTACAAAATTCCTTTTTCTTTGGAGTTGGGATGTCTTATGGGAATATGTTATAACACTTAGTTCAATTAGTAATCTCCTGATTATATCAATTTTGATTTTAGGATATTATAAAATAATTCTTTCAGCTTTTTCTTCCAGTTTTGAGAACCTTCATACATAATTGGTTATAGTCTTGAGCAGCTAATGCAGTTCCATATAAAATTCACATTTAATTTTTGTTTCTACTTGGATTTAATAGTAAACCCGTTATTAGTTCTAAGGATCTTAAATATTATGCTGATTGCTACCAACTGTAGTTCTAGGAACATATTCACACAGTGGGTAGAGAGATGCCTGAGCTTATTTTGTATCCTATGGCCAGAAGAAAATTCCAGCTGACTCCTTAGGCTGCAAAAGCACCGCAAAGGTCTTGTGTCCTCCCTGGACATGATTTCACTGTTGAAAGGTTTAAAGATCTCTCAGATAAAAGAGAAATCTTAAATAGGCCCAAGAGATGCATGGAATCAGAATCAGTCTAGTACAATACGTAACTATAAAAGTGCATTGAGAAAAAAGAAAGTGTAATTGGAGTCTAGGAAACAATTTTGAAATATGTTCCTCCTGAAATATCAAAGTAAAAATGTATTTCTAAGAAGTTTATATGGCAGCAAATTTCAGTTATATAAAAGATCAAAAACCAAAACCCCAGAAAATTTTACAAGAAGCATATCCTGGTATAAAAATATAAATTATGCAGGTTTTTTTACTACCTAGTATAGTTTGGCACATCAGAAACATCAGATTACGTATTTACTAATATACCAACTTTCAAAATTGTATCTTTTGAATACGCAAAAAAACAATGATAGGAAGAGGACAAAGGAGTTATTAAAATACTTGAACATTGCTGAAAGGATCAGAAACATATAGAATTATAGAATCATAGAGTTATTTTCTTACCCTTCGACCTCAAAGACCATCTAGTTCCAACCCCTCTGCCATGTGCAGGACACCCTCCATCAGACCAGGTTGCCCAAAGTCCCATCCAATCTTGCCTTGAACACTTCCAGGGAGGGGGTATCCACAGCTTCTCTGGCCAGTCTGTGTCAGTGTCTCACCACCCTCACAGTGAAGAAATTTTTCCATCTGTCTGATCTAAATCTACCTTCTTTTAGTTCAAAGCCATTAGAAGCATGTTCGTATAAGTAATGATGATAAGATGCTGTACCACAAAGAAATGGACAGTGACATGCAATGTTTGACCACCATACCGTCTTCAATACATTGGTTATAAATGCAGTACTTAGTGGAACCTGTTCATGTTAAACATGATTTCTGTTTAATTTTGTTGATACCATTAGTGTGTAATGGATCAACAACACATTAATAGGGACCATGGCAGGCATAACACACCTTTGGCTGTACTAGATGATCAAAATTAATTAACATCGGAAAATATTTCCTTTGTGGATATGATGAAAAACTATAGGAAATTTAACACTGTCAATCTTCAAGAAAGGCACAAATTCCTCAAAAGAAAAAGGAGGAAAGAAAAGCATGGTAGAAGCTGTTGTGAAGATCTGCTGTCTGAGCTCAAGGAAACCTCTTCAATTCCAGGTTTGAGTAATATAAATTGAGCTGGTTTCAATTCTAAGGAGAGAGAGCAAAATAGGTAAGTAGAGGGTAGGAGGCTTGAGGCCCTAAAAGATCTAATAAAGCTCTGAATAGTTCTCAGATCGATAATTATGCTCCAGGGATATATTAGAATTTAATTTAATTTTATTTTTTTTTTTTAATTTGGATCTATAAGTCTCTAGTTTTTCTGTGAATAAAGAGTGTTCATTTATAAATTTACTTTCCTGTATGTAGGCACTGAAGATTTGGTAGCCAAAAATGTGGAATGGTGGCAATACACGTTCTGCAGCTCTCAATGACACTTTTGAAAACACAGTTCATGTTTTCATGCTGTTGGAACTCAGAATATTATTTCATGAAAGGGCTGGTATGCAAAGAGTATGATTTATTTTGCATAATTTCAGAGGTCTGAAACACAGAAGTCAATTACTTTAACCTCCTATTCTAACCAATTGACAAAAGTAGACACCTCTAGAGAGTGATTCACCAAAATTAGACAAATATCTCAGAAGTGAAAGGGATCACATTTGTAGGTATTTCTTTCTCTCTATTTAATAGGAAAAGGGAATGTGGGGACTTTGAGTTGTCTAAAAATAGACAAGTAAATGAATTATATCAAAAGACTCTTCTTTCTGAAAGGCCAAGTACTCTTGCATTTCAGATTCAGTTCCTGTCCTGGCTTCAGCTGAGAGAGAGTTAATTTTCTTCATAGCAGTCAGTATGGGGCTGTGTTTTGGATCTGTGCTGGAAGCAGCGCTGATAGTGCAGAGATGTTTTTGCTGTTGCTGAGCGATGCTCACACAGAGCCAAGGCCTTTGCTGCTTCTCGCACCGCCCCGCCGGCGGGATGGCTGGGGGTGTGCGGGGAGTTGGGAGGGGACAGACAGGGCAGCTGAACCCAACTGACCAAAGGGACATTCCATACCATATGGCGTCATGCTCGGTTTGTAAGGGACTGGGGGGGAAGAGGAAGGGAGGGCATTGGCTTTCGGAGTGATGGCATTTGTCTTCCCAAGTCACCATTACGCGTGACGGAGCCCTGCTGCCCTGGGGATGGCTGAACCCCTGCCTGCCGTGGGCAGTGGGGAATGAATTCCTTGGTTTGCTTTGCTTGTGCACGCGGCTTTTGCTTCACTGATTAAACTCTTGTATCTGAACCCACGAGTTTTCTCACTGTCACTCTGCTGATTCTCTCCCTCTTTCCGATGAGGGGGACTGAGCGAGCGTCTGCGTGGTGCACAGCCACTGGCTGCGGTAAAACCATGGCAGTTTTGCACCTTCAATGTTTATTCTCAAACACAAGACGCTTTTCTGAGTCACTGCTAGTGACTAGTCTGTTTCCAGTTCCATACAGGCACACAAAAACTTTTTTCTGCTAGCCTTTAGCTATACCAAAACTTGTCGTTGCTGTAGTTCTTTGTATGGACTGGAAGATTTGGGAACTCTGGTCACAGCCATACGCCTTAATTATCCTCCTAATAAGGGTAGCCTGCTCTAGTTGCCTATTGACATGAACTCAGTCATAGTCGCTCCCAAGTCACAACTGGAAATTTTCTGGATGAAGCATGTTGTTCCAAATCAACCATGCTAGGAAGTGTTTTTACAAGTCAGCACAAGGCCTCATCTGGCACTGTATCTGCCTTAGACATCAGATATGGTAGCTTTGTCTCTGATCCTGTCTCAGGCGTCATCTCCTTTTTGCTCCTCTGTGGAGTCTCTAGATGGTCTCTGGACATGGTTCATCAATTGCTGTGGCTTTGTCTGTTAATAGACTCTATTACCACCATAGGGTTCAGACCCTGTGAGACTGCCTTGTGATGAGGGCACAACTTAAGCTGGGGAAACCCTTGATTTGTGGCTTGTCCCCATGGGTGGAGCAACTTTGTTCTTGCTGCTGCCTGACATTCGATACCTGTATCAACCTAACTGCTATGAAAATGTATTAAATAGATGAACTGAGAATGATCCTGAAGTGATGAACAAGTGCTTGTAAGGAACAAGCCTTCTCAGGAGTAGAATCTAGGATTTATTACTTCCCTCTAGAGAGTAACTCTTGTGTGTATCTACAGTGATAATTTTCATAGAATCATAGAATCATTAAGATTGGAAGAGACCTTAAGGATCATCTAGTCCAACTGACCCCCCCCCAACCTATTACCCACTAAACCAAGTCCTTCAGTACTGCGTCTAACCTTTCCTTAAATACCCGCAGGGACGGTGACTCCGCCACTTCCCTGGGCAACCGGTTCCAATGTCCGACCACCCTTTCCGAGAAGAAATTTCTCCTCATCTGCAACTTAAACCTTCCCGGCACAAATTGTGGCCATTCCCTCTGGTCCTGTCACTGGTTATCGTGAGAAGAGGCTGACCCTCAGCTCACCACAGCTTCCTTTCCGGTAGTTGTAGA
>VWZZ01004278.1:194081-208757 GCA_013399095.1 Psophia crepitans | reverse complement strand
AGATGATGGAGAGTGGCTCGGCAATCACATCCACCAGTTCCCGCAGCACCCTCGCATGGATCCCATCTGGCCCCAGGGACTTGTGGCAGTCCAGGTGGAGTAGTAAGTCTCTAACTGTTTGGACCGGAATCGTGGGGGGTTTATTCTGCTCCCTGTCCCAGACTTCCAGGTCAGGAAGCTGAGTACCCTGAGGACAACTGGTCTGACTATAGAAGACAGATGCAAAGGTGGCATCGAGAATCTCAGCCTTCTCCTTATCCTCAGTAGTCATGTTCCCCACTGCATCCAGTAGGGATGGATATTCTCCTTGGCCCTCCTGTTACTGTTAATATATTTGTAGAAACATTTTTTGTTGTCTTTTACTACTGTAGCCAGGTTGAGGTCATGTTGGGCTTTACCCTTCCTGATTTTTCCCCTGCATATGCTACTGGATTCCTTGTACTTCCCCCGAGTTGCCTGTCCCTTCTTCCACTGGATGTAAACTCTGCTCCTTTAAGACTTCCTCTTTGAGAAGCATCCAGCTTTCCTGGACCCCTTTGTCCTTCAGGACTGACTCCCAAGGCACCCTCCCTACCACTGTCCTGAACTGGTCAAAGTCTGCCCACCCATAGTCCAAGGTAGCAGTTTTACTGAGTGCCCTCCTGACTTCATCTTCCCTTTGCCCACATAACAAGAGTAGAAGACTCAAAGTGTATCAGTGATTCGATGAATATGCAAACTGGGCAGGTTATGGGCATATAGAGATATTTTCCTTTTGCTTGAAGTGATTTATTTCATAGATAACTGGGCTGCTTTAGAAAGAACTGAGGAAGATCTACATCCCTGAAGCTTGCTTATTTTTTCTGGTAAAATTGGCTCCAAAGTGAAAGTTAGTCTAGTTTGGAATTCTTATATATTTCATATGATCACAGGAGAATTCACTGTTTTAAGTCAGAAGAGTGTTGCTGCCAGCAGTGTCTCAAACGTAAGGATCATCCTGCGTTCAAAGCTCCATAGATAACGCTGATACTTGCAGGGGAGATAGTCTCAAGTGTTCAGTCAACATTCCCATATTATGGTGAACATCTTTCTTTTATTACAATTGCAAGTTCTTATCTTGTTTCAATAAGACATATATTTATGAAAAGGGAACAGGAATATAAGAACTTCATGATCTCTTCAAAGAGATGCTCCCTCAGCCCAAAGACTGGAAGCAAATCTAGTAGACGTAAATTAAAGAAATAAAAATGAGAAGCCCTCATATACTTAGACCTTAATCGTATGAGGTTTTCTTCTTTTGGCACTGTCACTGATAGACATTTCTAAAGATAGAACTTTTCTAAAGATCAAGTTAATCAGAGCAGAAAGAGTTTGTGGATAACTTAAATCTTAATCCATCAGTTTGAGAGCATTTGTTTCTGTCAATCACATTTATTCTGCAAAAGTTAGAATGCAACGTTCAATGAAAAAAACAGTGATATAAAGAGCAATTGACAATTAAAATGCATAGGAAGCTTTGGCTCACCTGAAAAAATAGTATATGTATATTTATATATGTTTGTATCTTGATTAAGAGGGAAATTATTAGAATGTTATTTCTTTAAACTTTTGTGATAGAGTTTTTGTGTTATCTAAATATTGTAACAATCATACTTACCCTAGTTTTAAGACTGGATTTCCAATACTGACCAGCGCTTTCCATGTAAATATCATCAAAAGACAAACTAACAACTTCTCTCTTGCAAAAGTCTGCAAATACTAGATTTTGTGCTAAAATGTAAGGTGAAATCTGACATGCAGCATCACTGATATCTCACTGTGTGTGAGCATCTCAATTTCAAAGAGGAAGACATGCAAAAGGTTTACTGTCCACAAGGTTTCTTTGGCTTCCAATGCATATACTTTAGTCTGTTGTTTCACTCAAACAATACTGGTTCATTTTTAGGGAAGACACAAACCCCTTATGTCCATAGGCTTTGAAACTGGGCTTGCTGCTCTGCAGTTGGGGGAGTGGTACAGTACTCTCAAGTAATAAAGGTTGCGTTTAAATTAAAAGGTTTTTTTCTGATTGGCAAATTTCTGTTGCTAGTGTTTTAGTATTTTTAAAGTTGGTTTTAGATATAACTCTGGTGCCATGGGATACTTTTCTAATTTTGGCTATGCCACTATTCAAAGCAAAAAAAGTAAAGGAAAAATCAGGTAATAATTTTACATTATCTTGAGGGAGGGTTTTGTGAAAGCATCTTTACTGCAAGCGTGAGATAGAAAAATGTGCAAGATTCTAACAGAGATAGCACACAACATTTGAAAAACTTTTATCTAAAACTTGCCCCTGTTTTATGAAAAGTTCCTTACTTAAATAAAACCGTGACTCAATTTAACCACTGGCTTGTGCTCCAGTTTCTGAGAAAAATGAAGGTTTTTTGTTTTCTATTGCATTTGGATGCAAAAAAGTAACATGGTCTAGAAACTAATAGCAAATTATTTTTGCACTCATACTTGAAAGACATGCTGATATTGTGAATATAGTATTATTAAGATTCATTATGAAATTACCATGACAATTAAAATCAGCTGTGAAACACCAATTCACGAGTAACTCATTTTAAAATATCATTAGTCCTTGTCATGCAGAGAAATGTAATTAATGTAAACTTCATTTGCATATTCCCTGCTTCATTTCTTCTCTTTCTTTAATCTTGTAATCACTGCAAGTAATTTTTCAAAAAGGTGACCTTAATAAGTGATTAACATTTTTCTTAAACTCAGCCTAACAATCATTAGTTTATTATTATTAGTGTTCCTGTAAACAAACAAAAAGTCCATTCGAAAAAGAGATGCTCAAAAAGCAGAGAACCTTAAGGTAAAAGCTGACTTGATTCACTTAGAAGGATTGAGATAATAAAAATATTAAAATATACATATGCAAATACAGTCAAACAGTTCATACCTGCTGTGAATCTCCTTAAATGCTTCTCATTGACCAAAAATCACTATCATGCTGCCTCAGTTATTTTTTCTAATCAGGCAGAAAGCTCTGAGTCTGGGATTAATTATTTATAATAGACTTATCGGCTAATTTATTTTCCTTCTTCTGTATGAATTATTCGCATATTTCTCACATATAGTAATTATTGAAAGACTATGTTTTTGCAAACACTGGTGAATAACATGTTCACAAAATGTTTATTGTGATTGCATTTTAAAGGTAAAAATCACAATTCTGTTCTAATTTCCATTGATACAAATCCACAAAGACCAAGCTGCCAAAGCAATTGAGACACATTAGGAATTCTCTGAAACACAAAGAATTTCCAGGGCCAGAGAGCCCAGAATTGAAAGTATACATATTTAAGTTGTTGAATTCATTATTAATTTTATTTGGATATTCTGTGATTGCTATAGAAAATTATTCTTGTTGGCACATCTTCTTTCCAACAACTCATTTGCTAGAATATTCACAAAAAGGCAAACATGAAGCAGCGAGTACAAGTGAAAGGATTCATTGAAAAGTGAATATTCATAGGAAATTATTTGCCCAGCTGGCAGAAACAACTCTGGTAGCTAGAAGTAATTACTAGATATCTCAAATACCCTGTTTTAGCCAAGACCTGAAAACTTCTGTGCAAAAGAGAATCATGGACCTTGGACATTTTAAATGAGCTTTCGATATTTCTTCAGTCAGTTACTTGTGACATGTGGCTCCACTGCTAAACTAACAGAAAAGTTCACTGTCTGTATCCGATTCTGCTCTGAGTTATTTGAACATTGAATTTATGAGTATAGTAGAGTATAATCACAAATAACTACTAATGTTGACATCACTACCAGATATTGTATTTCTATGAGAATTGAGCTCTTATTAATAAGTCTGAGAGTTTTGAAACCAACCACTCCAGTGATAAAATTATACTTCAGTCATAATTTTTTAAACTTGTGGTGTGATACAGAATGGCAATAATTTGCCAATAGGAAGGTAGGTTTAATAGAACCTTCATTATATTAATAGGCAGCATAAGTCAGGTGTTATTTTTGACTTTCCAAAGTGTCATCAAAATTTTCTTTTTTGGTTGCTTTTTTTTTTTTTATCAAAAGATCTAGCATGTTTCTTGTGATATTTCATACTGTGGGTTTGGAATTTAACATTCTAATGTTGTATGACCCTCTTATTCCTCCCAAATTGTGTGACTATTCTAAGGTTGTTTTAACTTTTTCAGGCAGATTTCAATAATAAGACTTATAATTATTTGGTATCAGCATGTATTCTGCAACAGCATTACAATATTTCTTAATGGAATTATTTTGAGTGTCAACAAAAAAAGATAACTGAGAAAAAGTTTTTAAATGGGTTGACTTGAATCATGTTAATGGAAAAGTAATATGCAACTGCTTCCATGTTTTAGAATGAGACTTTAGAACAATGTCATTACATCCAGCACATTAAATTAAGAAATGTAAGGTTTTCCATTGTCTCAAGTTCCTTTCTTTCAAAATGTCATTCTGTAATCATGTGAACACTACTTTAACATTTTAAAAAATCTTTCTATCTACCTGAAAATTGCTTCTTATCAGTCAGTATTATCAGTAGCTCATTCTAAAAAAAAAATAAAATAAAAATTTGAGTAATATAGCATTCTTAAATTGATTCTGCCTGAATTGCAGAAGGCTTTCCCACAGTTCCTGCTGGCTTAGTGTAACAGACGTCATTACATTACCTCCAATTCAAACATATAAAGACTTACCCACTGAATTGCAGAGCAGCAGTACCTAGACACCTCTGCTACCACCTTCAGTGTTTCCCACTCCCTGAGTTTTTAAATCACAACTTTATAGACTTTAAACTAACGAAACTCCAAATGGAATAATTCTATCATTAGGGCGTATGGGCTGTGTTACTCAAGAAATCATAGTTTAGAGAATCACAACAGTTATATTTAGTCATAGACTAGATAAGTAAAATATGTCACTCAAAATTTGAAACATGTTAATCTGAAAGTCTTTCAAGATGCTGAGGTATTATATTTTCAATCCATCAGCAGTGTTTCACAGTTATAACAAAATGTATTTTTGCTAAAAATACTTAACACAACTACCAAGGCCTCTGTATGCATTTTCTCTTCTTCCTATTTAAATGCAGTCCCATACCTTTTGTATCAGACATTGTCCATGGGTACAAGGTGTCATAAGTAATTTTTCAATATAGTCCATAATAAAATCTGGTTCTGTAACATGCTTATTGTCAATACCTTGATCAGGTATCTCTCTGGGAAATAAAAAGGAGAGGCAACGTTCATGGCTGTCATCAGTTATGTATTTGTAGTCAAAAGTCCAACAGTGAGAAAAAGTTAAGTGAAGGTCAGATAGGTGTGGGGAGAAGTGGGTGATCTAACTCTTCTCTGACTTTCGCTTTTATAGATAATTCTGGTTTATTGGTATGGACACAAAAATTAGGAATGAAATCAGTTTGAAAAGCTCAGGAAGTTCAGACTAGTTAAAGTTTATCAGTTCTTTTCTTTATCACTATTTTTATTTTGAAATCCTGTATATCCAGAAATCTTAATTGTCATCCAGATGACATTAGTTAATTGACTGTTATTTCCAATATTTGTGTAGTAACATCACTAGATGTCATACATAGAGACTTCCACAGTCAGTTGAGAAATACAGTTTCTGGTATGTGTATTATCATAAAAAGAGAGATGAATTACCTTAACCAAGGCGAATGCTAGAGAGATGTAAGCTACTGCATGCTCACTACCTTAATGCTCTGGCTGATGCAAACCTGCCTACTATGAAAATGAAGTTTCTCTTGAAATTGAAACTGCTGTGACATGCTGTTACCCAAAATAAATGAGGTATAAGAAGCTATGTGTGATGTTTCTCATGAGGTGGGGGGAAATAACCCAGACAATTTCTTACTATGAATGCTGTGAAATTTGCAATTTCTTGGTGTGATTCCACACCATGGAGCTGGGCTTTAAAGTTCTAATTCTATATTAGAATCTTATTTTTGTTCTCTGCACCCCCGCCCTAATTAAATGGCCCACTGGCCAGCTCATACATTAAATACAGAACCTGTGACAGCACTCACAGCTGAGGAATAAAAGTCATAACATAAATTGTTATTAACACATCAGGTACTGTACTGTTCCTACCCCAGAATTCACTATTTCTTTCCAGTTTAACCAGCAACAGGGTCAGTCCTCAGTCAGTCTCTGTGAAATATAGTTGAGCAGTTACTAGATAATCTTACTATTTACTAGAAGGTGGGCTTCTGCCTCAAAGCATTTTTTTTTAAAGAACTGGAGCTGCAAACTATGAGATTCCTCAGGCATATATTAACACCAGAAGTTACAAAAAGAGCAGTAATAGCAATAGAGTGTGTAAGATCCCAAACCATTCCACTCATGCAGGTTATATTGATTTATTGCCAAACTGAAAAAAAAAAAACCCAAAACCAAAACAAACCACCACAGTAACAAACCAATATCCATTGGAGATGGAAAGAGTGGGTTCTTGCTCATCACTTTGCTGTCCAGGTTTCCTACTGCAAGGTTAGGGGGGTTCTGTGGCTTACAAAAGAGTCTAGTTCCCACTTTGCCTGCCTTCCATCTCTGTTTTATGTATCCATATTATGCTATCTTTTACATGAAATTGACTGTATTCAAAAGTCTTGCCATACAATAACCTGAATAAACCTACTACCTGTTTACTTCTTAACTTACTACCCAAGAAATTTTGTATCTGCCATGTCTTTGCCTCATTTTTGATAGATACCAGTTATGACTTTGCCTTTCCTTTCACTCTCTTACACTAGTTAGTGTACAATATCACATCCACAGTGATCAAGCATCTGAGCTTGATCTGAGCAATACATCTCTTTGTATTGCTACTGCAGAGTGGGAAAGAGTGTGGGAAGGAAGGAAGGAAGGAAGGAAGGAAGGAAGGAAGGAGCAATACCAGTCCCAGTCATTTAGGCAAAATACATACATAAACATTATTTTAGCCATAGTAGCCTGAAGAAATTACTGTTTTCTTACAGTTCTAGAAACCACGTTTATAGATACATGTCAAATCTCATATTCAATTTCAAATCCTAGCAGGTAGCTTGAAGCTGAGGATTCTTGACTGAAAACTCAGGGATTCCTTCATCGCTAGTTATGGGAAAATCAATACTATTCCTCCTGTCCCTCCCTTGGAACAAGGTCTGTTGATGTAGATACAGGTAAACTATTTTGCCTCCTACATATTATGTATGCAGTGATTTGTCACTCCTGATGGTTCTTTTTATGGAAATTTTAGCTGATTCAGAATAAAAAAATACTTCCAAGAAACTCAGACATGATGTAGAAGAACATCGTATAAAAACTAGAGGGAGCTGAGTCTACAAAATGTATATTAAGATATCATTTATCACTTCCCTTGTTCTTCATTTCACATTATATCTGCTACGCTGCAGCTATATTACTGTTCCAGGCTGTGGCCACATTCCTGCATTCTTAATGGTATATCAACATTTGTTTGCATTTTCAGGCAGTTATTTTTGGGTGATTAATTTCGGTGTCAAAAACCAAACTGCTGTCTTCTAGATACTATTCTGATCAGATTAACTGTGTCGTTATCCACAGGTATGAGCTATTTCAATTCTAGCCCATTGCTCAGTCTAGATAATTAAGTTGTCACTCCTTTAAGCAATTTATTATAATATAGTATGCAATTGTTTTATTATACATGAAAGCCTGTAATGGGCAGGTTCCCATCAGTGGTTTGCAACTTGATTATGTGCATGGCTGTCAAAAAAATAAAATAAAATGCATGTCACTAGGAAAAAGAATGGAAAGATAAAGTCAGAAAACAATGATCTATAGCATTTCTAGTTATTTTTTGATGTTTTCTTGGAATTACAATGTCTTCAATTAAGCCAGTTTACAGAGATTTTTTAATTTACATCTGAGCAGGTAATTCTACATGATATTTTGGTGCTTAATAAGTTAACATGTATTGATTAAATAAGCAATGAATAACAGTATATTCAAATACACATCTATTCCTACTGAGACCTCCTTTCTTCAGCTATTGATTCATGAGAGAAGAAAGAGACAAAAAGAAGGAAAAAGTTTTCATGTCAGAAACCATTGCCTGAACATGCTGAATTCCAGAATTGAAGACTGTCTTTTTCAGCAAGAATGTGAAAAAAGAAAACTTTGGATCCCATCACTGTTCCAACGGTGTATTCAATTACATTTGAATGTCATGTCCCTCAACTTCTTTAACTAGTGATATTTTAGTATAATCATGACATTTTTCTAGATGACTTTCTGGAAGATCATTTTATAGCTGCCTATTTATTTCAGAAGCTTTTTTTCCATTCAGAGCAGATGCATCTTGTCATTTTTATAGTGAAAATGTTAGCCACTTCAATGGTAACTTCTTTACTTTCTGAAGTTATGTTAAAGTGGGGGTTTGGTTGGGTGTGTGGGTAAGTGAGTGGGTTCTTTCATGCAAGAATGCAAGTCATTTTTTTATTCCAAGAAACATTAAAAGTTTTATTGTGCCTAGGTGTTCAAAGAAAATCAGAGTTTAATGGATTACATTAAATCCTACCACAAAGACATATTTGTGTATGTTAGGTAGTTTCCTCTGTTTTCTGGCATTATCACCCACATAACGGGGCATTCATTTATATTCACTTCAGAGGTTAATCCTTATCCTCCATAATGGTCTCCAACATCTGCACAGCATTTCAGTAGGAGAGAACATCAAGGATGAAGTACTTGAAATGGGCACTGTTTCAGTGGCCTAACTATTCCACTACATCTACTGGGAACAGATACATATGTTTTAAATAAATATTTGGTACAAAAATATAAATCTGTATCCATATGGCACTGTGTATATATGTGATATAGATAAACACACAGGGTATTTGTCATAACACACACCTAGAATTGTGACCTTTGGATTACCTCCAGAGTCTTTAAAATCAGTAAAGAGTCACATAGAAGTGGAGAGAAGTAGCAGAAGCATTAGAAAAGAGTGGAGTCTGAAAAGACAAAATCAAAAGAGGCTGGGAATGAAAACAAGTGAAAACTACCCTGAGATCAAACAAAGGAACAAAGTTAGTTCCACATCTACATTAGAAATAAGAGGAAGACTAAAAAAGCTTAGTGCTATTATTTGTTTGAAGGAAAAGAAAACACTTCCATCTGTCTCCCTTTCATCTCCCCAAAATGAAAAAGAAAAATAAAATTGTGACCAGACTCCAAGGAAAATTAATTTTGACATGGAGACATGCATAGGCAGAACGTGTAAAAAGTAGCTTTAAAAGTATACATAGATCAGATGCATTCAAATCTACCGGCTTAGATAAAATTCCCCCCAAAGTACTTAAGGAACTAGCTAATACCATCTTGTAGTCATTAGTCATTCTCTTTGAGAAACTACTGAGCATGGCAAAAGTCCCAAGGTATTGAAGGAGGCCAAACATAGTATTTATTCTTAAAAGGTGGGTGAAAGAAGAACAAGAATATTACAGATATCAGTTTGATTTCAGTACATGGAAAAAATCTGATTAATTTATTTTTTTAAAAAACTAAACATTTTATAAGCTCCTAGGAGATAATAAGATCTGAAATAAACAGTCAGCATAGTTATATCAATAACTATATAATTTCCTTCTATATCAGGATGGCTGCTCTGGTGGAAAATGGGAACTAGTACATGATTTATTGTTAAACTTTCTATATATTGGTCATATAGGTTATTCTCATAAGAATATGAGGAAAATACAGTTCAAATGAAAATAAAGTACTTCTGGGGAAAAAAAAAAACCACCAAAAAACCCACACCAAAACAAAAAGAACACAGGGTTTTTTCTCAATTCTTTGCTAAAAGCAAGTTAGTCAAAACAGAATCTTACATGACACAGTTTCAGCATGGTTTTATTCCATATTTACACTAACTTAGATAATGGAATAAAGAGTATGTGCATGGAAACTGTAAGCCACTCCAAAATAGGAGAAAGTGAAAATACCCTTGGGGTGAGGATCAGACTTCAGGATGATCTTTGCAAATTGGAGCTATAGCAAAAATCATCAGGAGGAAATTCAGCCACAAAAACTGTGAAGTACCATTCTGAGGAACCAAAAAATCAGTCATCAATGCAACATAGAGACAAACTGGTTATAGGCAGTTGTATGGCAAGCAAAGGATTTGTAGGACAAAGCTAACTGGAGTCCAGGCTATCACACAGTTTCAGAATGATTCTCTGAGAAGTATGCTGTGTAAAACTCAAGAAGTCATTCCCCTCCATGCTGGGAAAACTTCGTCTGCAGTAATATATCTAATTTTGGGGACCAAACTGATGTAGACAGACTGAAGACAGTGTAAAGCAAAGAAGTTTAGAACATATAGTCTAAGATTTGCTTTGCACAGATTTTTTTTTTATTCTAAAATAGGAAACTGTGTATCTTGATAATTGCCTTTTGTTTTGTTATATATTATGAACAAGATTATGATCAAGGATTTTCTGTATATACTTGGCAAGGATAAAAAGCTCATCTCTGATTAACAGTAAAAAAATATTGCTGGATGTCATGAAAAGTTTTCTAATACTGTGACCAGCACTGAAATTTTCAAAGTAGGGGAAATTTTGGACATTGACTTTCTTGGAGAATTTTTAGGAGAGGTTTAAGGGATATAAAAGTATAAGAATAGCTGAAACAGGTTAATGCACAGCTACAGCTATCCAGGACTTCAGGGGAGACAGCATGATCAGTTTGATGGTTTTCCTGGGGTGAGTGAGATATTGTTTTCATACTGTCCTGGAGGCGTAGGGGGAAGTGAGTGTGTGGCAGTGGATATATGCATCTCCCCTAGAATAAACACTGAGCCTCCAGTAATATTTGACTCAGGGAATCATAAACCAAGACCACTTTGCTTGTGTTTAATAGTCTTGGATGGATTCTTCTTATGTGGATTTTTCCCATGAACCCTTTTAAAGTTTTTAGCTTGCATAACATCCAGCGCAAACACTTTTAACAGCTTTATGTGAACGATCTCCTAATGATCGTTTTAAGCCTTCCACCTGGCACCTCTGTTTAATGCCTGTAGGTTCTTATCCCAAAAAGGGCAGTGAACTATGTTTCCCTATTCACCATCCCAGTACCACTCACAGTCCTCTCTAACATCTTCTCTTAGCTCTGTCTTTAGCCTGAAAAGGCCAATCCTGTTGGATAAATGTTTGTTAGGGATAGCTTAAGTTACAGTGAAACCTCTCACGGTGCAGAGAGTTAGAGTAGATGGATGAGGTGCTTGAAACCCTTATAAACATCATGAAACAAAGTGATGACCTGTATGAATCTTCCTATAGTTGAAATTTCATGCATGTTCTCCTTACTGCAATTCAAACAATATCTTAACTGGGATGTATATAATGTGTTTACTGGGATGTGATTAAGAAAACTAGAGTGTTAAAGAGCAGCACGATGGTGTAAATGACATAAAAATGCTTATATTTTAATCAAAAACATAAAATATGTCTGAAAATTAGATTTTTTTTTATAATCATCCAATTTTCCTTTCTTCAGAAAATAACCTCAGTTTGAGATATGTTTTTATAAGTTGGCAAAAAATCACATATAATTTCAACAAGAATTTTTATTTTTTGACAGATATTAAACATTCCCTTTTAATTTTCCATCAATATTTTGTTAAAAAAATCTTTATCCTAAAAAACACTGAACTTCAAATAAAGCTGTTTCATCTAGAAAAAAGGGTTACTACCAAACTTCAAGAAGTCCTTTAAATTGTCACCTACGAGCTGAATGGAAGCAAAGGTTCAGTTTCACATATAAAAATAACTTCTTAAGCCTGTATTTCCTGCATGTGGGTTTGCAATAGCAATTGGTTGGGAATTCTTAATTGCTTAACAAGATATATGACAGATGAACCCTCTTTTTCTCCTTTTTGCATGTTCTTCTACTGCTAAACTGCAGGCTTTATACACAATACATTTAATGAATTCTGACATATGTCATTATAATAACCCTTATTCAATCATATTAATGGATTTTGAACAGATTATTGGCAATAATAGAATGATCATACTACTATTTTTTTTTTCCTTAAGAAGTGCAGAAAAAACTGAAAACATTAAAGTATGTGGCTGAAAAAGAAAAACCCTCTATTAATAATTTATCCAGGAAAGAATTGATCTTAGCTGGTATAATGTAGATTTGACAATAACATTGGTCTTAAAAAACCTCAAGATACAACATGGTTTTCTCTTGAAGAAAATAATGTCAATCATGAATCACTCCCAGAAAATCGTTCCCATGCTCTGTGAGTCTTGTCATTCCAGAAAACGTAATGTCATCTTGTTAGATTCCTTTGTTTGACAGAATGGAGAGAGGTACAGAAGCAAAACCTGTTAGTGCTGCATAATCAAAACCAGGCTGTAGTATTTTTCATATGAGTTTTGAGGCCTTATGAGTATCTATGGGTAAAGCTGTACTTAAAGAGGACGACAAAGTGCTTTTATTATCATAGATGACATTGAGGAGGTTAAGGCAACACTGCAGATCAGGATGTTCATGCTTCCAGACAAAAAAAAAACAGAAAAAATGAAAGAAATATTCCCCAATAAACAGATATTTTTAAATAGTCGCTATCTTTTTAAAAAACAAGGCTTTATTTCTGTAAAAACAAATAATCTTTAAATAGTCTTTAAAAATTTTACAGGTCCTTTACATCCCTAGAGGTAAAACATTACAACTTCTCTCATTGACTCTTCAGCAGGTCTTCTGCAACGATGCTGATGTGTCATTTATTTGTTAAATTTACTGCATATTTTATTGTGCATATATGAGAAACATCATAAGGCTTACACAAGTAACTTTGTTGCTGATAGTCTAAATTTGTTTTTACAAGTCTTACCTTTTTATCCTTTTCCATTAGTAGCATCTTGATAGTCTTCTAACAGACTCTTTAAAAAACTACTTTAAAAGTATTCCTGTCTAAGCACCTCATAGTCATTAGTTTTCTAGTAGCACATCTATTCTCTAGCATATCAAGTGATAATAAAAGTTAATTTACATGAATCTGCAATAAGAATTATTTTTAAAGCCCTGTTAGGAAAATGTGTGCAATAATTTTAATTCCTTTCATTGCTTTCATTATTTAAATTACACATATAAATGTTTGTGTTTTGTTGGAAAACTATATTCCTGCAAACTGAGAATTTATTTTAAACACTTTTTCTCTATATTTCTCTTTAAGAAATTCAGCCATTTTGCCCTTTATATTTTCATTTAAGAATTTTTGCTCTCATTTATTTTGCGCGAAACCTCAGCTTTGAAACAATGTAAATGAGATCAGAATGTGACCCAGTGAAAGTGGTTTGCCATCAAAGGATTCACACTGCAAGCTGTGTTATGCAGCTTTCCAAAAGTGACATCTGGCCTCTTGGCAGGTTCCTCAGGCAGCTGTGCTGGTGGCTCAGAAATTGCTGATGGGTCTGCCATATGCAGTACCTGCAGCTTGGCTGCTTCAGGCTTGCTGTAATTCATTGCCCTACTGAATAAAATTTGCTTTGAATTATCTTCTATCTGAAAGTATTGGCATACTATTCCTTTTTTTTTTTTTTTTTTTTTAATCAGAGATGTGATTAGGAAGAAGGAGGGTTCAAGCTTCAGCTACATTGGCTTAGGTAGAGAAAACAAGCCTGTGATCTAAGAATATCTCCATGCTGCCAGCTGCTATTAAACAGATCTCCTGAACTGGACCAGCAGGTCCATATAACCAATCTAGTGCTCTTCACAGATTAATTTGCTCATCTGTACAACCTGTGCAGCCTGTATAGATCTGGAGTGGCCTGGAATCAGCTAGTTTTGGGTTTTTGATAGAATTTGGTGTACCTATTCATTATGAAACTTTGCAAGTAATGAAACATTAATAATGCTGAGAGTATTTATAAATGTGGGTTGCATTCAGGGAATATTTGGATGTTTGGTGTGTTAATAAGATCAAAAATGGGACAAAAGTTCCAAAGACTGACAGGCTTGAGACCACAGAGAGCTTTATGTTCCTTCATGGGATGCTTTAATCAAACTGTTTTTCCTCTCTGCCTACATATCTGTACACAGTAATATTGTTTAACAGTTATCATAGAATCATAGAATGGTTAAGGTTGGAAGGGACCACAAGGATCGTCTAGTTTCAACTCCCCTGCCATGTGCAGGGACACCCTCCACTAGACCGGGTTGTCCAAAGCCCCATCCAACCTGGCCTCGAACACTTCCAAGGATGAGGCCTTCACAGCTTCTCTGGGCAACCTGTTCCAGTGCCTCACCACCCTCTCAGTAAAGAATTTCTTTCTAATGTCCAATCTAAATCCCGCCTCTTTTAGTTTATACCCATTACCCCTTGTCCTATCACTACACTCCCTAAGAAACAGCACCTTGCCAGCTTTCCTGTAGGCCCCCTTTAGGTTTTGGAAAGCTGTGATTGGGTCTCCCCAGAGCCTTCCCTTCTCCAGGCTGAACAAGTCCAACTCCCTCAGCCTGTCCTTGTAGGAGAGGTGCTCCAGCCTCTGATCAGCTCTGTGGCCCTTCTCTGGACTTGCTCCAGCAGCCCCATGTCTTTCCTGTACTGAGGGTTCCAGAGCTGGATGCAGTACTGCAGGTGGGGTCTCACAAG